>JAGXOD010000128.1:635000-640000 GCA_020368025.1 Brachyhypopomus occidentalis
TACGACCTGGGCATGGTTGTGTTTGCTAGGATATGACCTGGGCATGGTTGTGTTTGCTAGGATACGACCTGGGCATGGTTGTGTTTGCTAGGATACGACCTGGACATGGTTGTGTTTGCTAGAATATGCCCTGCGAATGGTGTTTGTCCAGAAGTAACAGTGTGGTACTCTTGCCGTGTAACTGTCAGTGGAAATGCTTTAATTTTTGTCATAATAACCAGAGCTGGTATGTGCAATAATGGTGCGTTTAACGGGGTTTCTCTGATCTCGCTGCCGTTAAGACAGAACAGGACATTCTTTACACAGCAGTTAAATCCTGTCCGTGATTAAAATTGTTGCGGCCGGTGATCCTCCCTCTCCTCCCTCTCCTCACGTCCCTCTTACCCTCCCCCCCCTCCTCCTCCTCACATCCCGTGTGCTGTCAGCTGATGAGGAAGCTGGGTGTCCCTGTTATTAGCGGACGACTGAAATTAGAGCACTTCAAAGTGCCTTTTGATATGCAGGAGAGAGAGAGAGAGAGAGAGAGAGAGTAGGGGAATATGGGAGGAAGAGTCACAGATAAAAACTGTATGTGTAGTTGTGTGTGTGTGTGTGTGTGTGAGAGAGAGAGAGGGAGAGGGAGAGAGAAAGAGGGAGAGAGAGAGATTACATGGTGTGTTTAAATGAGCTGTGTAACTGAATGTGAAGTATACCCCTATCAGCTGCTGAGGTTTTTCACAGATTTACTTTGCAAAACTTTACATACAGTACACCCAAACCCTACATACACCCAAACCCTACATACACCCAAACCCTACATACACCCAAACCTTACACACACCCAAACCCTACATACACCCAAACCCTACATACACCCAAACCCTTACATACACCCAAACCCTACATACACCCAAACCCTACATACACCCAAACCCTACATACACCCAAACTTACACACACCCAAACCCTACATACACCCACACACCCCCAAACCCTACATACACCCAAACCCCCTACACACACCCAAACCCTACATACACCCAAACCCTACATACACCCAAACCCTACATACACCCAAACCCTACATACACCCAAACCTTACACACACCCAAACCCTACATACACCCAAAAACCCTACGTACACCCAAACCCTACATACACCCAAACCCTACATACACCCAAACCCTAAACAAACCCTACATACACCCAAACCCTACACACACCCAAACCCTACATACACCCAAACCCTACATACACCCAAACCCTACATACACCCAAACCCTACATACACCCAAACCCTACATACACCCAAACCCTACATACACCCAAACCCTACACACACCCAAACCCTACATACACCCAAACCCCCTACACCACCCAAACCCTTACATACACCAAAACCCTACATACACCCAAACCCTACATACACCCAAACCCTACATACACCCAAACCCTACATACACCCAAACCCTACATACACCCAAACCCTACATACACCCAAACCCTACATACACCCAAACCCTACATACACCCAAACACACATACACCCAAACCCTACACACACCCAAACCCTACATACACCCAAACCCTACATACACCCAAACCCTACATACACCCAAACCCTACATACACCCAAACCCTACACACACCCAAACCCCTACACTAATGTTACAAACCACTACACCTAACAGCTAATGTTACTACTGCCACTACAGCTAATGTTACTATCACCACTACTGCCACTACAGCTAATGTTACTATCACCACTACTGCCACTACAGCTAATGTTACCACTACTGCCACTACAGCTAATGTTACTACACTACTGCCACTACAGCTAATGTTACTACTGCCACTACAGCTAATGTTACTACTGCCACTACAGCTAATGTTACTACTGCCACTACAGCTAATGTTACTATCACCACTACTGCCACTACAGCTAATGTTACTATCACCACTACTGCCACTACAGCTAATGTTACTACTGCCACTACAGCTAATGTTACTACTGCCACTACAGCTAATGTTACTATCACCACTACTGCCACTACAACTACTGCCACTACAGCTAATGTTACTACTGCCACTACAGCTAATGTTTCTACTGCCACTGCAGCTAATGTTACTACTGCCACACTAATGTTACTACTGCCACTACAACTACTGTTTCTACTGCCACTACATGCTCAGCTAATGTTACTACTGCCACTACAGCTAATGCTACTACTGCCACTACAGCTAATGTTACTACTGCCACTACAGCTAATGTTACTACTACCACTACTGCCACTACAGCTAATGTTACTACTGCCACTACAGCCACTACAGCTAATGTTACTATCACATCACCACTACTGCCACTACAGCTAATGTTACTACTGCCACTACAGCTAATGTTACTATCACCACTACTGCCACTACAGCTAATGTTACTACTGCCACTACAGCTAATGTTACTACTGCCACTACAGCTAATGTTACTACTGCCACTACAGCTAATGTTACTACTGCCACTACAGCTAATGTTTCTACTGCCACTACAGCTAATGTTACTATCACCACTACTGCCACTACAGCACTACAGCTAATGTTACTACTGCCACTACAGCTAATGTTACTACTGCCACTACAGCTAATGTTTCTACTGCCACTACAACTAATGTTTCTACTGCCACTACAGCTAATGTTACTACTGCCACTACTGCTACTATCACCACTACTGCCACTACAACTAATGTCACCACTACTGCCACTACAGCTAATGTTACTACTGCCACTACAGCTAATGTTACTACTGCCACTACAGCTAATGTTACTACTGCCACTACAGCTGCCACTACAGCTAATGTTTCTACTGCCACTACAGCTAATGTTACTACTGCCACTACAGCTAATGTTACTACTGCCACTACAGCTAATGTTACTATCACCACTACTGCCACTACAACTAATGCTAATGTTACTACTGCCACTACAGCTAATGTTACTACTGCCACTACAACTAATGCTACTACTGCCACTACAGCTAATGTTACTATCGCCACTACTGCCAATACAACTAACAGCTGCCAATGTACTACTACAGCTAATGTTACACCTAATGCTTCTACTGCCACTACTGCCACTACAGCTAATGTTACTACTGCCACTACAGCTAATGTTACTACTGCCACTACAGCTAATGTTACTACTGCCACTACAGCTAATGTTTCTACTGCCACTACAACTAATGTTTCTACTGCCACTACAGCTAATGTTACTATCACCACTACTGCCACTACAACTAATGTTTCTACTGCCACTACAGCTAATGTTACTACTGCCACTACAACTAATGTTTCTACTGCCACTACAGCTAATGTTACTACTGCCACTACAGCTAATGTTACTATCACCACTACTGCCACTACAGCTAATGCTACTACAGCTAATGCCTCCTACACAATCTCATACACAACCTCATGCACAACCTCCTACACAACCTGCTACACAACCTCCTACACAACCTCTTACACAACCTACCACACAACCTCCCACACGACCTCCAACACAAGCTCCTATACAACCTCCAACACAATCTCCTACACAACCTTTTACACAAGCGAATGTGAGTGTCCTCATAACACAACACCACCTATAGAAGCTACAAGCACCACAGAATGTAGACATGAACAGAGCCCTAAACATCATGACCAACTGGGTCCAAGTTCAAATTATTTTGTAACTGATGGGTTGATATTTCATACCCCACATTGTTCCACAGAGATGTGTGTGCAGACACACACACACACACACACACTGTTGTGTGAATGAATAATGTTAGAGAATAGAAGAATTTCAACCTTTATGTCTACTTATGGCATGAAACTAAGAATACGATTAATAATGAACTGCACGATTACATCTATTATTCGTCTTCAAATAGAATATTCTTCAATTAATAATGACCGTGCCCAATACCAGCGCTGCAATGCTGAGGAACTCCGCCCACGTCGTCCGAGCGACAGACGGGATGGCGTACGACTCCGGCCTGTCGCCCCGGCATCCCAGCAGGCCGTGCGGCCGTGTCTGCTGATGCACAGGCGACCTCTTTAGGGACACGGTTCAGCATGGCATGACATTCACTCCACACTGCCATCAGAGGGCAGCCATGCGACGCTGGGTGTGTAACAGCAGGTGTAGAGGTCAGAGGTCGGGGTACGTTCGGTCCAACTCAACAAGCAGCACGAAAGAGCTGTGACTAGCCACACACACCATGAACACACATCCGAGAACAGAGGGAGGGTGAACATGTTCGTTTCAAAGGGTTACATCATGTGACACACAAACACAGATACACACACACACACCAATACAAACAAGATGAATGACATTAAAAACTGTACTAAAAATACACGAATACACGACAAAATGGAACAGTGGAGGAGTGTGTGTGGGTGTGTATGTGTATGTGTTTGTGTGTGTGTGTGTGTGTGTGTGTGTGAGGAGTTATAAGAGCTCAACTCTCAGCAACCACACGTGTCATAAGATACTGTATATGTGTCAGAGCAGACAACATGTTCCACCTGTAGCCGCACTCAAATATGTGTGTGGGTGTGTGTGTACGTGTGTGGCCGTGTGTGAGTGTGTGTGCGTGTGTGCAGGTGTGTGTATGTGTGTATGTGTGTGTGCTTGTGTGCACAAGTGTGTGTGTGTGCTTCTGCATGTCTGTGTGCATGTGTGTGTGTGTGTGTGTGTTTGCAGCATCCTGACCCAGCTCTGTGTATCAGCTGACGGTGATTATGTGATTATTTTGTTTACAGTAACAAGGGACGAGTGGTGATATCATCAGTGCCCAGAGAAGACCCTGAGAGGTCACACACACTCACACACCTGCCCCTCACACACACTCACACACCTGCCCCTCACACACACTCATACACCTGCCCCTCACACACACACACACACTCAGGCACCTGCCCCTCACACTCACTCACACACCTGCCCCTCACACACACTCACACACCTGCCCCTCACAC
>JAGXOD010000128.1:645000-647500 GCA_020368025.1 Brachyhypopomus occidentalis
GCCCCTAGAAGTTCATCACAGCCAACAATCTCCAGCTGCCTGGTTCTGTTTATCATTATTGTTATTGGTGCTGCTCTTCTCGTTTGTGTCTCTGTGGCCCGGTGCTCACAGGTGGGAGACCCACACCTGACCCGCCGAGCTGCCGTGCGGGCGGCAACCGGCCCGACTCCAGCGCCTGATGGATCTTTCTCCACTCTCATCTTTCATCGCTCCTAATCTCTTTTGTCCTATAGGTTTTCTCAATTGGCGTCTGCATTCTGCAGTGGTGGAGTTGTAAGTCCGGAGACGCTGGGGTGGGATTATTGGGATCACAGAGCCTTTGTCTCTCCACCGAGCAAAACCCCAGCAGGAAAGCAAAGATTAGACACGTACAAAATGTGTTGGTCTACATCTCTCCCTATGCTGGTTCTCTTCCCACTCTCACTTGTTCACTGACTGACTCTCGTCTCCTGACTGATTCACCGATGGTCTATACCAGCTTCAAATACTGGTCAGTCTATACCAGTCTCATATACTGATCAGTCTATACCAGCTTCAAATACTGATCAGTCTATACCAGTCTCATGTACTGATCAGTCTATACCAGTCTCATGTACTGATCAGTCTATACCAGTCTCATGTACTGATCAGTCTATACCAGTCTCATGTACTGATCAGTCTATACCAGTCTCATATACTGATCAGTCTATACCAGTCTCATGTACTGATCAGTCTATACCAGTCTCATATACTGATCAGTCTATACCAGTCTCATATACTGATCAGTCTATACCAGTCTCATATACTGATCAGTCTATACAAGTCTCATGTACTGATCAGTCTATACCAGTCTCATATACTGATCAGTCTATACCAGTCTCAATACTGATTAGTCTATACCAGTCTCAAATTCTGATCAGTCTATACCAGTCTCATGTACTGATCAGTCTATACCAGTCTCATGTACTGATCAGTCTATATCAGTCTCATATACTGATCAATCTATACTAGTTTTATGTACTTAAACTCATACACACATGCAAACTCCCAGGCACTTTATGAATACTATCTGTGTGTATACAGGTCTTTATGAATACTATCTGTGTGTATACAGGACTTTATGAATACTATCTGTGTGTATACAGGACTTTATGAATAATGAGTTGTATTTAGTTTTGTTTTTGAGATTCTTTGTGTTGTGGAGCAGCAGGAATAACATGTAAATGACAGGTGTAAATGACAGGGGAAAATGAGTGAAGAGATTCTACAGTGAATTCTCACACTTATTGGAAAACAGTGTGAGGATTTTGTAACATTATTTGAACATTTCACAACCAACGCTTCATTAAGAACCTGCTGTAATTACTAGATATTGTATTTTCTTTTTAGTCCCGGCAGCAGTGAATCACAGTAGTCTAACAGAGATTAGTACCCAGCACAGCCAGCTAGTGCAGGACGCACGACTGGGAGACGCAGCGGAGCAGAGGAGAGCAGCTGGAGTCAATAGCAATTTATCGACAGCAAAAATGAAATCGAACTGAGACGAGCAGACAGGGCAAAACCAAACAAGCTAAGGAAGAGGAGCAGTGTATATCAGAGACCTCCCCCAGGGGCGGGGCTAGTGGAGGGGCGGGGCTAGTGTCAGAGCGTGAAGGGGCGGGGCTAGCATCAGAGCATGGAGGGGCGGGGCTAGGGGTGGCGCTAGTGTCAGAGCATGGTGGGGCGGGGCTAGCGCCAGAGCGTGGAGGGGCGGGGCTAGAGTCAGATTGTGGCGGGGCGGGGCCTGTGGGTTCCAATGTCCTCTGCATGATTAGTTACAGGTGAACACGATGAGGTGGTAATCAGTATTCATGGGGAAGGCGAGGTGATGTGTGTCAGGTGTGTCTGTGTGTGAGATTAATGAGGTGTGTGTCTGTGTGGGAGCCTGAGACTAGTGCAGCTTGAGTGTGTGCAGTACTAATCGTACTAAACTATATCAAACACCACTGAAAACAACTAAATAATATCATACAACTCAATACTGCTAAATAATGCCAAACACAACTCAATACTACTGAACAAAACCCAATAATACTACTAAATAATACCAGACACAACTAAATACTACAAACAGCATCCAGCGTCATGGAGGCCACTGACCCAGAGATCTTGTGACACCACTGTGCTGCACAGAACTGCTGCATGCTACAGAATGTAATGGAACGTCATGAACTCGAGCCAAACACAATGGGACATTACGTCACCGAACCCTCCCAAACTGAAGGGGAGGGGCAGAGAGGAGAGAGGAGATCACCTGGGGGCTTTTCCCGGGTCAGAGGTCAAAGGGGAGGCGAGGATGCAGTGACGCAGTGAGGTGGTTTGTGAGGCTGGAGGGGAACGCGACCCGCTGGGCCGAATCCACACGGGCTGCTCCACTCCGCCGTGAGGGAGGTGCACAGGCAAGCTGGAGACACCTCCACCCCAATCTGCTTACACCACCACTTCTCTGGGTGAAGGCGTGTGTGTGTGTGTGTGTGGGGGG
>JAGXOD010000128.1:655000-662500 GCA_020368025.1 Brachyhypopomus occidentalis
ACCTCTCCGTATGTGAAGTGCTCCCTCCATCATCACGCTGACGGAGGCGCCCCCATCATCATCACGCTGACGGAGGCACCACCATCATCATCACGCTGACGGAGGCGCCCCCATCATTATCACGCTGACGGAGGCGCCCCCATCATCATCACGCTGACGGACATGTCCCCATCATCATCACGCTGACGGACATGTCCCCATCATCATCACGCTGACGGAGGTGCCCCCATCATCATCATCACACTGACGGAGGTGCCCCCATCATCATCACACTGACGGAGGTGCCCTCATCATCATCATCACGCTGACGGAGGTGCTCCCTCCATCATCACGCTGGCGGAGGTGCCCCCATCATCATCATCATACTGACGGAGGTGCCCCCATCATCATCACGCTGACGGAGGTGCCCCCATCATCATCATCATACTGATGGAGGTGCCCCCATCATCATCACGCTGACGGAGGTGCCCCCATCATCATCACGCTGACGGAGGTGCCCCCATCATCATCATCATGCTGACGGAGGTGCCCCCATCATCATCACGCTGACGGAGGTGCCCCCATCATCATCATCACGCTGACGGAGGTGCCCCCATCATCATCATCACGCTGACGGAGGTGCCCCCATCATCATCATCACAATGACGGAGCGTTTGCCTCCTCTCTGTCACTTCCCTCCATCAGCTCCTCCCTCGACAGTCTCGGCCAGGTCCGCTCGGTAATTATGATTAAAGCACATTAGACAGCCAGCAGACACTTCAGACGTAGTATTCAAATGAAGCCCACATTTCCTACCAAAGCCATCGAGAGTCCTTCCCCCATGTTCACACACTCTCTGCACTGCACTCTTGTGGTGCACGATTACATCTGTTCACTACACACTGGCAGCGCGTTGGGAGCTGGGAGGCAGGAAGTGGGCTCGGCTGTACGAACGGGCGTCAGGAAGCAGCCGTCTGTAGCCAGCGTCCGGCCCGCCCTCTCCCAGCATGCTCTGTGAGGCAGCATCGTTGTTTCCACACGGCTGATCTTGAAGCCCAAGGTCTTGTGCGGCACGCGGAGGGATCATGTGACCAGCGTGTGCATCGCATCCCTGATGTTAACCACATGTGTCTCTGGTTAGTCATTCTGAAATCTGATTGCTGTGTAGCAGATAATATGCAAATCGGCATCCCACCATAAACAACAACCAACTTCCTGTTTATTTCCTGCTCTCCCCGTGTTACGCTTGTTACTCTAAACTCACGGAGTGATGCTTTCAGCTCAGAGGACGCGAAACATGAACGATGGACCAGCAGTGACTTGCCATTCAGCTGCAGCAAACACACCTGCAGTCTCCCGTAGGGGGCGGAGTAATGTAATGGATTGGGCGTGGTCTGCATTGTGATGTAATGCATTGGGTGGGGTCTGGGTTGTGATGTCATGTGTTGGACATGGTTTGGGTTGTGATATACTGTATTTGGAGTGGTTTTGGCTGTTGAGTAAGACTTGTAGATACAGATGCATTTATACAACCATAATATTTGGCTACACTTTGTTTACTGTAGACCACACACTGCAGTGGTTGAATACATTTTCATACGCAGGAACAAATCAACAAATCAAAGTGGTTCATATAAAAGAGTCAAATAGAGCTTATTTCATCGAGCTCCATCACCTCAAGAAAGTCTTTGCAAAAACAAACCATTTAATTAGATGGGAAAATAATAACAGTTAAAATAATAAATTTAAATTGAACAAATTACAAAGTGCATCAAAATGAAACCATCATCAAAATGAAACCCAATCAAAATGAAAGATCTGAGTACACCAGGAAGCAAAGGAGGCGTGTCACACGTGTCACACGTGCTAACGGGGTTCCAAACGAACCGCAGTGCCCACATAGAAGCTGGAAATAAAATCATAATAATTCAATAATTCAAATAAAAGTGCATTTTAGTGCTGAGCTGTAGGCCTGCTGGGTTAGTGCAGAGCAGAGACGCAGTGCTATGCTCACACACTCAGTTATCTACACACAATTAGACAAACCTAAAATCTATTTTAGAATAAATTGGTAGCTGGCGTAAGGATTTAAGAATTGGAGTCATCAGTAATCTGTGAGTTCTAGCAGCAGAATGAGCTAGAACTGTGTAATTCTGGACTGGGGAATACCAGTATAATGACCAGTATAACGACCAGTATAAAGACCAGCATAACGACCAGTATAACGACCAATATAAAGATCAATGCAATAGTACAGCCTGCTGGAAATAAAGACATGAATCAGATCCTGCTTAGACGTGACATTTTCCAACTTTATTCTTTAGGTGGTTTATGGCTCGGGAGTTTTCTGCTGACTTTGTTTCTGGTTTGATGTGACTGCTGAGGTTCACATCTGAACGCTCAGGTTTCTCACTCAGCCTTTGGTCTTCAGGTCTCTGTAGTTGCGATGAGCACTGACCCCAGGTCAGGCAGCTGTTTACTGCCACGTATAGTCAGCTCAGGCTCTTCTTTGTTCAGCTGAAGCTTCCACTCCTACAGAAGCTCTAGGCACTGACACATAGTCTGACGACAGAACTGTAGTCACTTGTACATCCTTGTAAATAACTCTTATTTTTTTTAAGAGAGACAATAACAGCAGTTTTAGTGGTACAGACATGTTCGCCAAAAGTAGCAAAACATTCACTACTGCAGTAAATCTACTCACTACTGCTGTAAATCTACTCACTACTGCAGTAAATCCACTCACTACTGCAGTAAATCCACTCACTACTGCTGTAAATCTACTCACTACTGCAGTAAATCCACTCACTACTGCAGTAAATCCACTCACTACTGCTGTAAATCTACTCACTACTGCAGTAAATCCACTCACTACTGCTGTAAATCTACTCACTACTGCAGTAAATCCACTCACTACTGCTGTAAATCTACTCACTACTGCAGTAAATCCACTCACTACTGCTGTAAATCTACTCACTACTGCAGTAAATCCAATCCACTCACTACTGCTGTAAATCTACTCACTACTGCAGTAAATCCACTCACTACTGCTGTAAATCTACTCACTACTGCAGTAAATCTACTCACTACTGCAGTAAATCTACTCACTACTGCTGTAAATCTACTCAACTCACTACTGCTGTAAATCTACTCACTACTGCAGTAAAAATCACTCACTACTGCAGTAAATCCAAATCTACTCACTACTGCTGTAAATCCTACTCACTACTGCACCAAATCACTCACTACTACTGCAGTAAATCCACTCACTACTGCAGTAAATGCACTACTGCAAATCACTCACTACTGCACTAAATCCACTCACTACTGCAGTAAATCTACTCACTACTGCACTAAATCTCCTCACTACTGCTGTATATCTACTCACTACTGCTGTAAAACTGCAGTAAATCCACTCACTACTGCTGTAAAACTCACTGCAAATCTCCACTCACTACTGCTGTAAATCCACTCACTACTGCACCAAATACTCACTACTGCAGTAAATCCACTCACTACTGCTGTAAATCCACTCACTACTGCTGTAAATCTACTCACTACTGCTGTAAATCTACTCACTACTGCACCAAATCTACTCACTACTGCTGTAAATCCACTCACTACTGCTGTAAATCTACTCACTACTGCAGTAAATCCACTCACTACTGCTGTAAATCTACTCACTACTGCTGTAAATCTACTCACTACTGCACCAAATCCACTCACTACTGCTGTAAATCTACTCACTACTGCAGTAAATCCACTCACTACTGCTGTAAATCTACTCACTACTGCAGTAAATCCACTCACTACTGCACCAAATCTACTCACTACTGCTGTAAATCCACTCACTACTGCACCAAATCTACTCACTACTGCTGTAAATCCACTCACTACTGCAGCAAATCCACTCACTACTGCTGTAAATCCACTCACTACTGCAGCAAATCTACTCACTACTGCTGTAAATCCACTCACTACTGCAGTAAATCCACTCACTACTGCTGTAAATCTACTCACTACTGCAATATATCCACTCACTACTGCTGTAAATCTACTCACTACTGCAGTAAATCTACTCACTACTGCAGTAAATCCACTCACTACTGCTGTAAATCTACTCACTACTGCAGTAAATCCACTCACTACTGCTGTAAAAATCTACTCACTACTGCTGAAAATACCACTACTGCAGTAAAACTCACTACTGCTGTAAATCTACTCACTACTGCAGTAAATCCACTCACTACTCACTACTGCAGTAAAAATACTGCAGTAAATCCACTACTCACTACTGCAGTAAAATCCACTCACTACTGCTGTGCACCAAAACTCACTACTGCTGTAAATCACTCACTACTGCAGTAAATCCACTACTGCACCAAATCCACTCACTACTGCTGTAAATCCACTCACTACTGCTGTAAATCCACTCACTACTGCAGCAAATCTACTCACTACTGCTGTAAATCTACTCACTACTGCACCAAATCTACTCACTACTGCTGTAAATCCACTCACTACTGCACCAAATCCACTCACTACTGCTGTAAATCTACTCACTACTGCACCAAATCTACTCACTACTGCTGTAAATCCACTCACTACTGCACCAAATCCACTCACTACTGCAGTAAATCCACTCACTACTGCTGTAAATCCACTCACTACTGCTGTAAATCTACTCACTACTGCAGTAAATCCACTCACTACTGCTGTAAATCTACTCACTACTGCACCAAATCCACTCACTACTGCAGTAAATCCACTCACTACTGCACCAAATCTACTCACTACTGCAGTATATCCACTCACTACTGCTGTAAATCCACACATTACTGAAGTAAATCCACACATTACTGAAGTATATCCACTCACTACTGCTGTAAATCCACACATTACTGAAGTAAATCCACACATTACTGAAGTATATCCACTCACTACTGCTGTAAATCCACTCACTACTGCACCAAATCTACTCACTACTGCAGTATATCCACTCACTACTGCTGTAAATCCACACATTACTGAAGTAAATCCACTCACTACTGCAGTAAATCCACTCACTAATCAGTATACAGTGATTTCTTTTGAGAACTGAGAGTCGTGGCTGCACATGGACTTTTCTGGTCAGCAGCAACAACAGAGACATAGTAGTAACCTTCAAATTACAGTTTTTTCCAGCTGCTAACACACTAAAATGTCCTGCTTAGCAGAAATATTTTAACTGACACACAGAGAGCACAACCTGTTCTCAAGTCTCCAAAACTCTAAACACATTTCCTGTTTTACACACATTTTGCAATTTAAAATGGCACTTTTTTAAAACACATTGAACACGGTTCTCTGCAAAAGATACAACAATCTGACATAAAGTCACATGTTTGCCATTTTAAAACACTGCCATTGAAAATGACAACACATGAACTAAATTGCCAATACATGAGCCACCTGGCCAAACACCTCAGTGCTAAATTGTTAGCACTTCAATCAGGAAGTAAAACACTATAAAAAAGACCCCAGGTGAGCACCTTATTTTACAACAACAATGGAAGATGTTGCAGAGAGAGGAAGAAGGAGGGTGAGAATGAGAGGGGAGGAACAGTTGGAGGTAGAGGTAGAGGTAGAGGTAGAGCTGGTAGAGGAATTCATGGCCAAAGAAGACAACAACTGTCAAATGAAATCAGAGCAACCTTAGTTGATCATGTCATCAACCATGGGCTGATAATGCCAGAGGCTGGACAGAGAGTGCAGCCCAACTTGAGCCGCTTTACTGTCGCCTCTGTCATCCGGACATTTAGACTAGGGAACAGGCATGTGATGATATTGATGTGGGTACGATTCAGGGATGGATGAGGCACTCAAGGTGCTTCTTCCCTCAATGTCTGGCAAGGGAAGATATTGCCTGTGATGTGGACGAGGCGTTGTGGCCAGACCCAGCTGTGCGGCAAGATCCTGCCTAATTTAGTTTCTTCCATCTTTTTTCTATAAATTTTCTCTACACTTTTTCTGTAATGTTCTTTTTCATTTTTTGTTCTATACAATGCAAATATATATGTTGTGCAGATATTGCACTGACTTGTTTGGTGAAAATAAATAAATAACAGCAGCGTGTGTGTGTGCGTGTGTGTATATGCAAATATTTTTCTGCATGTGAACAATCTGAAGAATTTTCAACAATTTGAACTATTTTAGTATTATGACAAAGCTCACTAGACATTAGTGTTTTTCATTCTGCCCAGCAGTGTGTAGTTGATCAGACAAAAATGTAGTTATATGATGAAGTGTGTGTGCTGTTTGGTGCAAAAGTTTGATTTTTTATAATGTTATATGTAGTTTTTGGTTGCAGTGCTTGATTTTGCAGGATATATGAGGTATTCCGCAGTTTGGGTGTGTGGTTTTGTGAATTGTGTTAAGTATTTTGATAAATTGTGATAGTTTTCAAAATTGTGTCTTAGCAGATGGAAAAAACTGTAAAGGGATTTGACGCGGAGTAGTCGTGATACTCTGATGTCTTTACCACTGAAGGACACTGAACGTTCATTACAGGTGCAGTTCTGTTCTGCCTGCATTGATAGGTTCCTCAGCCTGTTGAAGACTGTAATGAGGTAAGTATAACCCATGTTCTTGCTCATGGTGTCAGTGGAGTAGGATTGTTTGGCTATAGGTTTTTCTGGGTTAGTACCACGTGTCTCTTTGGAAATGTCATGTTGGATTTGGACTCTAGTGTGTCCTCGTCTATGCTGCATTGACTTCTCTGGACTGTCGCTACCTTGCAACATCACCATGGTGTTCTCAGCATCACCATGGTGTTCTCATCATCACCATGGTATGCTCAGCATCGCCATGGTGTTTTCAGCATCACCATGGTGTTCTCAGCATCACCATGGTGTTTTCAGCATCACCATGGTGTTTTCAGTATCACCATGGTGTTCTCAGCATCACCATGATGTTCTCAGCATCACCATGGTGTTTTCAGTATCACCATGGTGTTCTCAGCATCACCATGGTGTTTTCAGCATCACCATGGTGTTTTCCAGTGAGTTAAGCATATTCAGACCGTATCCTGGAGAGTTGTGGTATTTTAGACCAGGGTAACACCAGGGTATTATCAGTTATCTTTTCTAACACAAACAGATCTAGTTTGAGTAACTGCGGATGTTAATATATCAAAGCAAGGCACAGAGATGGTGTATATATCTCATATATCATATATCTCTGCTGAGAGTCGGTGGAATGTTCAGTCCTTTGCTAATGACCAGGTCCAGTGCCCATGACAGTGAACGTGTCCTTTCAGTAGTGGAGACAAATCAAAAGTGTCCAACTGCGCAAAAATATCTTTGCCAGTTTTGTCCTTGAGTTTTCAAAGGAGAGGAAATGATGTTTCCTTTCAAACGTAATTTTCGAAAGAGAAGCTATTTCACCACTACTGTCTAACCAGGTTTCACTCATGAACATGATATCTAGTTTATGTGAATTAATGAGATCATTAAATTATTTGTTTGGGATGTTACTGTAAGA
>JAGXOD010000128.1:667500-725000 GCA_020368025.1 Brachyhypopomus occidentalis
CTGTAGGGGTCTGGGCCCTCTGCTCCTACTGTAGGGGCCTGGGCCCTCTGCTCCTACTGTAGGGGTCTGGGCCCTCTGCTCCTACTGTAGGGGGTAGGGGTCTGGGCCCTCTGCTCCTACTGTAGGGGCCTGGGCCCTCTGCTCCTACTGTAGGGGGGCGGGGCCTCAGTATTTGCCGCCTGCTAAACGGCTCAGAGGCAGCTGCTCACATCCAGCCGGGGGGTGTGGGGGGTGTGGGGCACGGGGGGCGTGGGGGGTGTGGGGCGCAGGGGGGTGGGGCGGGGTGTGGGGCACGGGGGGCGATGGGCGTGGGATGTGGGGTGGAGTGTGGGGCGCTGGGCGCAGGGGCGGGGGACACCATCACGGGTTTGATCCCAGCTGACACCTGCTGTATCCAGCTGAGCTGTTTACACCCACCTTTGTCCAAGGACACTGCACATCCTGCTGGTCTGTTTAAGCTGAAGACCTCGCGCGCATCACCCGAACGTAAAGGACGTGCATGGCCAGTGTCTCTGTGGCGAGAGCCTGTCCTTACAGGGGGGTCACGCCCTGGTGGGGAGAGCGTCCCTCACAGCAACTATGTCTGGAGGGCAACGGAAGCATCGTAAGCTGTACATAAGCCCTTGTGTACTCACACACACACGTGCTGTGCTTAAGCCCATGTGGACTTGACCTTCTATGGACTGCATCCAATTCTCAATGGCCTTCTTGAGCAAAGGATTCTGGGTTAAGTGCACTGTACAGAAATACACACATTTCATCACAAGGCAAAAAACCTTAACAGTAGAGGTAACACCGAGTAGAGTCAAGTACTCTAAGATCAGCTCACACATCCTCCACCTCTAAGATCAGCTCACACGTCCTCCACCTCTAAGATCAGCTCACACGTCCTCCACCTCTAAGATCAGCTCACACGTCCTCCACCACCAACATACTTTAGTCTACCCCATTTATCATTCTAAAAACACAGAGAAATACTGAATCCTGGAGTGTGAGGACCTGAACAGGGTGTGAAACGTGCGCTCCTCAACGCAGCTGCACGGGCTCACGGAGCAGATCAGGGGCCTGGATCAGGCCTGCCCCGTCATCAGGAAGGAGCGTGAGGAAGAGGATGTTTGTGGGAGCGTAAGAGAGGGTGATGAAGGGGAAGTCTCGTCTTCCGCTCCATGCTGAGAGGGGGGAGATTAACGTGAAGCACACGGCAGTGGCGTTTCTGCCCAAATCCAGTGAACCTGTGATCTTTCACATGTGATCACACGATAATGCAATAAGCCATAAAAACGGAACAAACTCGATTTCCCATAATGCCTAGACAGAATCAAACCCCTGGGGTTAATAGGCGAAGTGCCTGGGGCAGCGCACAGGGGGCTGGCGGCCCTGGGGGGCGTTCTGTAGTGCCCCCCCACACCCCCCCACCTCCCCTCTCTGGGCATCGGCAGCGTCCCCATCAGCTGATGAATTGGCAACATAAACGCTGTAATTAATTTCTGCTCTCTGCACCCCAAAGTTTAACGACCTGTGGTTCGTTAGTATTAAAGTCAGATGGTAGTCATCGATTTTAGGAGCACCTCCGGGGTAATGAAGAATGTCAGAGCCTAACACTAGTGAGAGGTGTAATTATAATACATCCCCCCCCCCCCACACGTCTGTCTCATTGTCCTTCACTCCATCAGTAACAATCTCCACGCAGAGTCCAGCCCAGTCGTGCACACATGCCACAAAACGCATTTACACTCCTGCTCACAGTGATATTGTCATAAAATAAAGCCTCTTTATTCCTAATCTGAAACACACCCACGCACACACACATGCACACACACACCCACGCACACACACACACACACACACACACACACACACACACCACCACCACATTTCCAAATCCTTTTAGCATAATAAGTTCCTGCAGATCTCCACACCTCAGTGTAATTCCGACTCATTCAGCAGTGTAGCAAAGCTCATTCATTAATATGTAAATGAAGGCAGAATGGTGTGTTAAGCCACGCCCTCAGTGTTAGGCCACGCCCCCAGACCGCACTCAGCTACTCCTAATTGGTCCACACTAGAGATACATCTCTCTATCTCTCCATCTCTGCATCTCTCCATCACTCCATCTCTCCATCTCTGCATCACTCCATCTCTCCATCTCTGCATCACTCCATCTCTCCATCTCTGCATCACTCCATCTCTCCATCTCTGCATCACTCCATCTCTCCATCTCTGCATCACTCCATCTCGTTCCATTTTTTCTTAATCTCTCTGGAATTTTGCCTGTTTTTATTCCTCTGGGTAGAGACCAATAGCTGCCAATACACACACTCTCTCTCTCTCACCACACACACACACACACACACACACACACACAGTGTCTCTCACACACACGCACACACTCTCTCTCTCACACACACAGCGTCTCTCACACACACACACACACACACTCTCTCTCACACACACACACACACACACACACACACACACACATGTATGCGGGTCCTTCTGACCAGTGTGGGGAGCCATGACACCCCAAAAACAGTGGAGGTAAATTAGTAATAATTACTGTAAATTAAACAACATATCTCAGTGCTGAACGTCGCTAGTGTAGCTTAATTAAGCAGTACTCCTGCCTTTCTCCGCATGAAACCTGCTCTACTTTTTCTATTCAATTTATCAGAGCTGATGTTGAAAATACGTCCGTGTGTGTGTGTGACTGTAAAAGGAGTAGAGACAGATGCAGAATGAGAGTAAGAGAAGCAGAGTACCTGTGTGTGTGTGTGTGAAAGAGAGAGAAGAGGGGGAGACTGGTTTCAGCGCAGAAGGGTTATGATGAGTGGTCACTGTGTCCCAAATGGCACATGGTTGTTGGAGACGGACTCCGCTGAGCTGCTAACACTCCCGCTGTATAAATAGCTACAGGGCTTGTCAGCTGCTTGCAGTCTGAGCAGTTGGGAATGGAGATAAAACCTCAGGCAGATGACCTGCCGACGGCAGCGAGCCTGGAACTCCACACAGCACGTGGAAGTGACTTCAGCAGCTCCTACAGCCCTGACAGACAGCTAGGAGTGTGTAGGACTGGGGAGAGGAGTGCTAGAGTGTAGGACTGGGGAGAGGAGTGCTAGAGTGTAGGACTGGGGAGAGGAGTGCTAGAGTGTAGGACTGGGGAGAGGAGTGCTAGAGTGTAGGACTGGCTGGAGGAGTGCTGGGGAACTGGCTGGAGGAGTGCTAGAGTGTAGGACTGGGGAGAGGAGTGCTAGAGTGTAGGACTGGGGAGAGGAGTGCTAGAGTGTAGGACTGGGGAGAGGAGTGCTAGAGTGTGTAGGACTGGCTGGAGGAGTGCTAGAGTGTAGGACTGGCTGGAGGAGTGCTAGAGTGTAGGACTGGCTGGAGGAGTGCTAGAGTGTAGGACTGGGGAGAGGAGTGCTAGAGTGTAGGACTGGGGAGGAGGGAGAGGAGTGCTAGAGTGTAGGACTGGGGAGAGGAGTGCTAGAGTGTAGGACTGGGGAGAGGAGTGAGAGTGAGGACTGGGGAGAGGAGTGCTAGAGTGTAGGACTGGCTGGAGGAGTGCTAGAGTGTAGGACTGGCGGGAGGAGTGCTAGAGTGTAGGACTGGGGAGGACTGGGAGAGGACTGGCTGGAGGAGTGCTAGAGTAGGACGGGGGAGAGGAGTGCTAGAGTGTAGGACTGGCTGGAGGAGTGCTAGAGTGGAGGAGTGCTAGAGTGTAGGACTGGGGAGAGGAGTGCTAGAGTGTAGGACTGGGGAGAGGAGTGCTAGAGTGTAGGACTGGGGAGAGGAGTGCTAGAGTGTAGGACTGGCTGGAGGAGTGCTAGAGTGTAGGACTGGGGAGAGGAGTGCTAGAGTGTAGGACTGGGGAGAGGAGTGCTAGAGTGTAGGACTGGGGAGAGGAGTGCTAGAGTGTAGGACTGGCTGAAGGAGTGCTAGAGTGTAGGACTGGCTGGAGGAGTGCTAGAGTGTAGGACTGGCTGGAGGAGTGCTAGAGTGTAGGACTGCGGAGAGGAGTGCTAGAGTGTAGGACTGGGGAGAGGAGTGCTAGAGTGTAGGACTGGCTGAAGGAGTGCTAGAGTGTAGGACTGGGGAGAGGAGTGCTAGAGTGTAGGACTGGGGAGAGGAGTGCTAGAGTGTAGGACTGGGGAGAGGAGTGCTAGAGTGTGTAGGACTGGCTGGAGGAGTGCTAGAGTGTAGAACTGGCTGGAGGAGTGCTAGAGTGTAGGACTGGGGAGAGGAGTGCTAGAGTGTAGGACTGGCTGAAGGAGTGCTAGAGTGTAGGACTGGGGGAGAGGAGTGCTAGAGTGTAGGACTAGGACTGGGGAGAGGAGTGCTAGAGTGCAGGACTGGGGAGAGGAGTGCTAGAGTGTAGGACTGGGGAGAGGAGTGCTAGAGTGTAGGACTGGGGAGAGGAGTGCTAGAGTGTAGGACTGGGGAGAGGAGTGCTAGAGTGTAGGACTGGGGAGAGGAGTGCTAGAGTGTAGGACTGGGGAGGAGTGCTAGAGTGTAGGACTGGGGAGAGGAGTGCTAGAGTGTAGGACTGGCTGGAGGAGTGCTAGAGTGTAGGACTGGGGAGAGGAGTGCTAGAGGGGAGAGGAGCACTCACACACACACACACACACACACACACACACACACACACACACACACACACACACACACACACACACACACACACACACACCCACCCACACTCACACACACACACACACACACACAAGTGCATACACTAGTGAATACACACAGTCACATACACTTGAACACACACACACACACTAGTGCAAACGCTAGGGAATTCACAGTCATGTATACTTGAACACACACACACATTCGCACTAACACACACACACACACACACACACGCACACACTAGTGCATACTCTAAGGAATTCACAGTCATGTATACTTGAACACACACACACATTCGCACTAACACACACACACACACACACACACACACACACACACACACTAGTGCATACTCTAAGGAATTCACAGTCATGTATACTTGAACACACACACATTCGCACTCACACACAGACACTCACATATTCACTTGAACTTACACACATAAAAACACCTAGAAGTACTCACACATTCACACTTGTGCACACACAGTCATGCTTTTATATACACACATGAAAACACACATACTTGTGTTCGCACTCACACACAGACACACTCACATATGCACTTGGACAAATTCACATTTCTGCACACACACACTCGTGTGCACACACACACACACACACACACTTCTCTCTGAGCCAAGGGTGGTGTGATTACGGTGAGTTGTGGCTGAGGGCCCGTCTCACTGGCCAGCCTGATATATTGGATTCATTAACGCAGGCCAATTGATGCGCAGAGAGCTCCGCGTTAGAGAAGGCAGCGTTCATGTAAACATAAATATCTACGTGTCAAACCTTTCTCGGAGATAAAAGAGGGTGTTTTAAAGCAAGTTTTGCAAAGAAAGCAAAGCGGAACCAGTTCCACATTGCCATTTCTTATTCAAACCCTCAGATATATGGGCGCGCGCACTTCAAAGCTACTCATTAGCATAATAGAGACACGGTCCCTGGAGCCCCGAACATAGAACACGAACGGCACGCGTGGAGACCCGTCTGACGCAGATAATGTCATTTAACATACTTCTACCGAGCAAACAAGTAAATCAATCAACCATCAAATAAATAAATAAACAGGACCACTTACTGAGCAGTGTTGCGATGCCCGTAACTTTCCACGTATTCGTGTATACATGTATTTACGGCTGGAGGTGAACGCTTCGCGTGCAGTGCACACGGTGACCGGGGCGTCGAAGCGGTTTACCATCACGTTGGCACCATCTGTCAGTGCCTCGCGCAACGCGTAGTCAACCGGACCATCCACGGATAAGCATATAAGTTGGATAACTCTGACAAGATTGTAAAATATTCTACAGCATTAACCGTTTTAAATGCACCATGATAGATAACATATCTTGTAGCAGCTGTCTCCGCGCCTGCGGGTTAAATCCTCACACATGTCATTTTAAAGTAGACGTGAATATCAGAGACGTGCAGCTCTCGTCATTTAAAATGCCGAGCGCGAGGGAAAACGGCGCTGTCTGCACGATGCTGATGGATTAGCGATACACTCAACGCACGCGATCAAACGGTGTCACTGAAAACTGAACCAGAATAAGTTTTTAGCATCAGATTGACCAAATATTAAGATTATGAATAATATTGGTACTCCGTGACGCTTTTCGCGCCATCATGCTGCAGTAAACTGAGTGTGTGTGTGACAAAAAATGACATATGAATTAAAAAATGTTACCTTCCAAGCCGAGCTTATAGGAACGTCAGGAAGTCGGATGCAGAGCGCGCGTCTGAGAGTGTAAAGGCAAACGCGTTAGAGCACAAACGTCTCTCCCTCTCTCTGCCTCACACACACACACAGAGAAGGGGGGCGAGAGAGCAACTTACCCTCTATGTTCCAACAGAATTACAAACAGCATTGTGCGTGCGTGCGCGCGCTGGGGGACAGGGGACTGTATTCCTCGCGCTCCCCGTTCGTCACTAATCGTTTAGCAGCGCCGCGCGTCTACAGTCCCCGGCCACTTTGTTATGCACGCTTATAGTTTCAGCGTGAAATGTACAAATAAAGACCGTATCTATTTCAGAAAAAAAAAACTATATCTGTCAAACAAACACCACGTTCACAGATCGTCATCGACCATTTATTCTGTTCATTACTGAATTCTGACGGGATGTTGCTAACCGGATAGTATTTTCGTGGCAGAAAATGCTAGTGCCACCGCTGGCGCGCAGATACGGGGTCATCAGACACAGCAGTTTCGCGGGGGTTTTCACACGTGCCAGTTCCAATTGTCTTGTGGTCATGCACCCCAGAAAGATGGCTATCCTAAATTACACGTGGGAACAGATTACGTGCTGACTCTATCCATACACCTGCAAGCATTTACACTCCCCAGCACAGCCCGAAGTGGAGTCCATCCCTCAGGTTTACAGAGGCCTGTGCTATCCGAGGTCTGCTTTTATCACTGTGTAACATCAGCACAGGAAAGTTATTAATTTCATGCATAAAGTGGGACGACACACTAATGACCTATTGCACTAATTTATTATTTTTGTTGTACTGCTGCAGTCCGACGTTGTTAAATTACAACTGCTACCTCCTGCGGGTGTGCTGGTTTTGTTACTGGGTTTGTGTGTGTTTTGAAAATGACTCCTTCTCTCAGATATGTTCAGGAAGCAGTTTTACGTCAAGACACACTATGGAAAGCAACAGAATTACTCAGAGGGTGTGTTTGGTCCACGTGAACTGTTGTATTGCAGCAATTTATATTATATTACATTACATTATATTACAGTATATTGGGAAAGTCCATTAGACGGCTGTCAGAGCAGAGGAGACAGGTTCAGCAGCTGTGGACATAGTCTGATAATTACTACTAAACCAACAGTTGTCCTTGTTTGTCCTAAACTAGGTGCGTATAACTGTCCACCTAGCCTGTCTCTTTATACACTGGACCTGCGGCTTGCTTCTGGGTAATAAAACGAGTTTTGTTTTATGGCGGAACCTGTTTTTGACAGGGTTCCGTGGGCTACTTGTCAAAATGTCCAAACCATCTTGCTGTGCTATCCATCATCGCGTGTCTCTGTCCCTCCGTGGACAGTCAGGCACTCTGGCCCAAGAGCTTGTTGGAGTGTGACTATTTCACCCAGAATGTAAACAGGACTCACACAGAACTAAAGCCTAATCTAACCCATTCAACACTTACTATACTACTATACTACTATACTACTATACTACAGACTGTAAACAGGACTCACACTGAACTGAAGCCTATCTAACCCATTCAACACTTACTATACTACTATACTACTATACTACTGTACTACTATACTACTATACTACTATACTACAGAATGTAAACAGGACTCACACTGAACTAAAGCCTAATCTAACCCATTCAACACTTACTATACTACTATACTACTATACTACTATACTACAGAATGTAAACAGGACTCACACTGAACTAAGCCTAATCTAACCCATTCAACACTTACTATACTACTATACTACTATACTACTATACTACAGACTGTCAGGACACTGAACTGAACTTACTATACTACTATACTACTATACTACTATACTACAGAATGTAAACAGGACTCACACTGAACTAAAGCCTAATCTAACCCATTCAACACTTACTATACTACTATACTACAACACCACACAGAGTTATACTGGAAAAAGGAAACAGCATATCCATTTTCTTCACAGGTTCGTAAGACACAGTAGCTCTGGGTCTGCAGAAGATCCATCACAAGGATTAACTGAGGGTCCACGTCTATTCTGTTCCCTACTCAAGAAGCCAGATGTTGCGTGTGTGATCTCTTTATTGGCCTCGTCACACGAACATCTGCCCCGACCTGCTGATAGTGCTGCGTGGGGAGTGAAGCTCCAACCAGATGTGTCACCTTCTACCCTTTATTCTTATTTATAGTGTAGCAACACATCGCACCTGAGATAGGGACAAACAAAACAGGTTGCCAGGCATTTAAAACGGGATGGTATGCAACAATGACACAGCTGGTGTATATTTCATGGTTCCTCTCGGAATAGGAGCGGGCAGAGTACTCCGATGTCCTGTCAGACGCCGCGAGCGTCAGGGTCTTGATTCCGGAAGCTCCTTTAATCTGTCTTATGCTGGTTCAGGGTCTCATAAAGCAGAATTTGTCTCGCTGTGCGCACAGCCGTGAAGTCAAGCGCTGTGAAGACGAAGGGCGTGAAGACGAAGGTACAGCGTGCAGCCCCCGTCTTCCTCATCAAATCCTTCTCACATGTACGTTCCAAAATTATTGATCAGGGTGTTTATGAGAGATCGTGCATCATGTTACAGGGAGGAAGTGGTAAAGCTAGCAGAACAGAGTGAAATTTAATTTCTGACATCCACCGAATATGGAGTGTGTGTGTGTGTGTGTGTGTGTGTGTGTGTGTGTGTGTGTGTGTGTGTGTGTGTGTGTGTGTGTGTGTGTGTGTGTGTGTGTGTGTGTGTGTGTGTGTGTGTGTGTGTGTGTGTGTAACTCATTCATGTGTAGATTGTCTCCCGTTATGCTTTGTACTCTGGCAAGTTTAGGCATAC
Organism: Brachyhypopomus occidentalis; assembly: GCA_020368025.1. Classification (NCBI taxonomy): domain Eukaryota; kingdom Metazoa; phylum Chordata; class Actinopteri; order Gymnotiformes; family Hypopomidae; genus Brachyhypopomus; species Brachyhypopomus occidentalis. Next base: position 676,664 of record JAGXOD010000128.1, read on the forward strand.
AGGGCTTCTGACATGTGCACTTAAATAGTGTGTCTGCACATGTGGTACTATAGCACAGATTAGAGCGTCCGGCCCTGCGTTTGATGTCTTATTAATGCCTATTCAGGTGGTTGGTCATGACAAAGAGAAGACATTGACAATGGAGCCATGGGGAGAAAGGAGGAGGCACGTAGAAGAAGATGAAGAAGAAGAAGAAGAAGAAAAAGTAAACATCTGTGGCACCTCCGCTCACTGAACTCTCCAACCTGAGAAAGGAGAGAGAGAGGAGAGAGAGAGAGACAGAGGAAAGAGAGAGAGAGAAGAGAGAGAGGAGAGAGTAAGGCAGAGAAAAGTATGAGAGGACGAAGAGAAAACGAGAAGGGGAGAAAGATAGGGAGATAGGAGGAGAGAGGGATGGGGAGAGAGGGATGGGGAGAGAGAATGAGAGAGCAGCATAGAGGGAGGGAGAGAGAGAAAGAGAGAGGCGGGGGTTCCCTGGGGAAAAGCAGGTTTCTTTGGTCTGTTTGTTAAAGCATCGACCTCTGGGGCGAGATGGAGGACAGGAGTTAAAATAGCCAATGAAACGAACAATAACAGTTACAACACAGCACTCTGACGCGGCCAGACGGAGGAAAAGACACCTCAGACGCACAGCGGTGTCTGCTGTTACGGCCATGTCTTTGCAGGTCAAAGTTCAGAGGTCGTGGTCTTTTAAGGAATGCGTTTTGAGGGAAATTTCAAGCACCTGACACACACACACACACACACACATTTATTGTAGTTGTCAGGTTCATGTATATGTATATATTAGCACAGCAGGAAAAGGGTGTCACACTCAGCACTATGTTTAAAATGCTCTGTAAACATCTGTTCTTGTTCCTTATTGTAGAACATTTGGGCTTCTTTATAATGCAGAGTTGAACGAAACAAACGTCAGAGAAGGCTCCACAGATTAAAAAACTGCGTATATTTTGTTATTCCTTTGTATGAAATTAATGAATCACTGATGACTGTTCTCAGTCTATGACTATGGTAATGACAGATCTTTACTTCAGTTTAATTTAGACTAAAACTGTCAAAACATTTAAACTTGAAACTAACTTAATGTGTAAGCACGCACTTTTTTCTAGAGAAGAGATTAAGGATGAATTGCAATGTTTACGAGAACATCAAAATACTCTGGAAACCGTTGTTATATTAAATGAAACACTGCCCCCTAGGGAACAAACATGGCACATGGCATCAGGCTAAGACAAAGTAAAGCCGTTAGACCTTAGCCTAAGAGTAGGCTTAGTCATGCCTCCAAACCAGTCTGAAACTAAAACACCATAACCAGTAACGTGTAGTGTTAAATCCCAGTCCCCATAAGAGTGATTGACCAGTAATCACGAGATTTCACGACGGCAAGCAACAGTTGAACCTTGTGCTTTCTGAAAATAGACCATCGTTTCTAAAGGACGGAATAACATCCGGACGAATCAGTACTCGGTATCTCGCGGATAGGTAACGATCCGTGTGTTGTCCGGAGAGTCGAGGTTTAGTCAAGAATGGCTTCTGATTTTAAACTCTGTGGGATATAATTCAACTAATGTACACATATTAGCCCACTTTGGGATAAACAACATGCATGAAAGAGTCATATAGATACTTTATTTTATTCTGTTCTATTCTGTTCTATTCTATTGGCCTATGTGTTATTTAGTGCTCGTCACACTAGATTGTCTTAAGTAGTCAATACTCTCATCCTCAGAATTACAGTCTTTCAGAAGCTTATTATCCTGAAAGCGGATGATTAAATCGCAGTTGCTCACTGCGGATCTGGTACACACCGCCTCACGGTCACGTTACACGACCGTCGCCGCGTTTATGCAACGCGCGCGTTTATCACGGGGATCCTGCGCACAAGCTGCGCAGACTGGACGCCCACTGGCGCGCCAGCGTTACCGTCAGCGGGGGCCGTGAAAACACTGGCTCGGTCTCTCCTGAGGGACTCCGACGGTTATCTACGTTTATGTGTGAACGAAAAATGATAAGGCGCCCGGTAAACGGCACATGAGCAAAAGTCGATCTTTCCTGAAAAGAAGGGCGAGACTTGGGATTTTGACAGGTGAGTCACCGAACGTTGTGTAAGCTAACCGCTAGCTAGCTGAACGCTAAGGGTAAAAACACCGAAACGACGCGTTCAGTTATAACGCCGCTTATAGCGGTTATAACAGTCGGGTGCGCCGTGATTACCGTTATCCCCCCTAAAGAAAACGTCCCTGCACCGGTGTGCTGGGTCACCGAGGCTGGCTGTGTTTGGACAGGGGTGTGTCAGGCGAGGAGGCCTCTGTTAGCTTAGTTACCGTTAGCGGCTAAGTGTAGGCCTCGCGCGCAGAGAGGCTGTTAGCTGTGATGTTGTGCAGTGTGTAATGTGTGTAATGTATGTGTAATGTGTGTAAAATACGTGTTTAATGCGTGTAATGTGTGCGTAGTGTTTCTGCACGTTTATATTGTCATTCACCTACCCGAGTCATTGTTGGTAATGTTAGCTAAAATCAGCTACCCAGCACAAGTGCAAACCTTCCTCGCCAGGATGTGTTTGTGTCAGGTTGTTGGATGTGTGTGATCAGACGTTCGTGGAGCTGCGCTGGTGTAATGGTGGTGTGTACGTTAGTGTAGCAGTGTGGCACGGAGCTTAGTTCAGCCACCTCACGGAGAACAAAACACCTGCGTGTTGGGAGATGCGCGAAGGGTTCAGCGAGATAATGTCACTCATCCTAACCGTGTGCAGTCGAAAATGAACATACCAGGGACGTGTCCCCGAATCCGCACTCGGTGTCATGAACAAGACACAGCCAGACTCGTGAATATGGGGTGGGTGAATGTTGTTTTTCTGCCAAGATCGTTGTGCATGTCCAGCCAAGACAATGAACAATAAGCACAAACGGCGACTGTGCACGGATTACTTCACTGGAATTGGGGGATTTATTGGAATTATTACTTCACTGGAATTAGGCAACGAAAACAAGTTGTCAAGTTGTCTCTGAAAACGTTGCTTTTTTTTTGCAGGGTCCTGTGTGTGTGTGCGCGCGCACGTATATAAGCGCATGTATACATTTTAAATTAGGAGCATGTGTCAGGGGCGGTCGTGTTTACATCCGTCCAAGCATTAAAGCTAACCACTGTTAATGCTCTCTGCACATACAGAATGGCTAGCTGTGGTGAAGTGGATCACTCTGTGGATGCGCTGGCCTCCGGTAAGAAGGTAGGCGGGGATTCAGTGACGGGCAGCAGCGGCAGCCCCTCCCCCTCCTCCCCGGTGCTTCCTGTGCTGGAGTGCGCCATCTGCCTGCAGAGCTGCGTGCACCCCGTACGCCTGCCCTGCCGTCACGTCTTCTGCTTCCTGTGCGTGAAGGGCGCGTCCTGGCACAGCAAGCGCTGCGCCCTCTGCAGGCAGGAAGTGCCCGAGGACTTCCTGGAGCGTCCCACCCTCCTGTCGCCCGAGGAGCTGAAGGCCTCGGCGTCTGGCGTCCGCGGGCCGGGCGCCGGGGGTCACGCCTGGTACTACGAGGGCCGGAACGGCTGGTGGCAGTACGACGAGCGCACCAGCCGGGAGCTGGAGGACGCCTACGGCAAGGGCAAGAAGAGCACGGAGATGCTGATCGCGGGCTTCCTGTACGTGGCCGACCTGGAGAACATGGTGCAGTACCGCAGGAACGAGCACGGGCGGCGCCGCAGGATGAAGCGGGACGTGGTGGACATCCCCAAGAAGGGCGTGGCCGGGCTGAGACTGGAGCCCGAGCCGGGACCCGCGCCGGGGACGCCGTCCGCAGCGGGACGCCGTCCGCAGCGGGGACGGCCACGGATCCGGCGGGGGGGGATTCCGGGGGAGACGCGGACGTTGGAGCGATGGAGAGGGAGAGCTCGGCGGACGGGGCGGACACGGGCGTCAGCAGGGGGCGGTCCCAGGCCGGTTTTGCCCCGCCTCCCGTACGGCCGCCCACTGTGCTCGGGGGACACCCGAGCAGCCCCGCCCCCGCGTCCCTCGTCCAGGCGCTCTCCCAGCTCAGCATCGCAGCCGGGCCCGAGGAAGAGGAGGAGGAGGAGGAGGAGGAGGAAGAGGAGGACGAGGACGACTCGGCCGCCCCCGGCGCCTCGGGGTACGAGTCGGAGTCGGGCTGGAGCTCGGAGGAGGAGCGCGGAGGCGAGGACGGTGTGGCGGAGCGAGCGGCGGCGTGTCAGGGCAGGCACAGACTGCAGCAGCTGGACAGGCTGCCCCCTGGTGGCAGCTCTGGGCGCGACGGCAGCGTGCGCTCTCGCAGCCCTGACGGGCAGTGCACAGTGACGGAGGTGTGACCCGCCCCCGCCACCCGATTGGTCCGCGTGGCCAGCTCTGCTCTGGGTACTGCTATGATGAAATCAATGAAAAAGCAAAAAAGCAAAAAAAAACAAAAAGAAGCAAAAGAATCAAGTTTGGACAGTGACGCAGCCTGGAAGGGGGTGGAGACACGAGACACGTGCAGATGGGCAACACCTGGTTGGGTGTAAGACGTGCGCATGTGTTTGCGATGCAGACTGCAGGTCGTGGGATCACACAAATGTCAAAAGCAACCTGGGAAAATGAGTTTGACTCATTATGCTTATGAGTATAATAATGTCCAGATCAGCCTGAAATCTGCATATCTCATAATTATTATTATTATTATTAATGCATTACTCAGACCCTTTGCCTCCTCTTCCTTCTGACTCTTTCCTGTTCTTTGCACTCACCTTCCTCTCTCTCACCTTCTCTCTCTCTCTCTCTCTCTCTCTCTCTCTCTCTCTCTCTCTCTCTCACACTTGCTTTTTTCCAGCAGGGCTGTGTTCCATAATCCTGCCATCAAAAACTCTCAGCCAGTTGACATTTGTTACTCAGTGTTTCTTGATGTGAGACTTACAATCCCAACTCTGAACTGCTGGTGCATTGTGTGTGTGTGTGTGTGTGTGTGTGTGTGTGTGTGTGTGAGAGAGTGAATGAGTGTGTGTGTTTGTGAGGTCCTTATTTGGCCTGGTCTATGTGTGTCTAATCTGTGTGTGTGTGTGTGTGTGTGTGTGTGTGTGTGTGTGTGAGAGTGAATGTGAATGAGTGTGTGTGTGTGTGTGTGTGTGAGGTCCTTATTTGGCCTGGTCTATATGTGTCTAATCTCTGTGTGGGTTTCATGAATTTTACGTGTTGCTGTGAGACATTTTTGAAGGAAGTGACCCACAGGCTGAAATGCTATGAACACTGGGATGTGGAGTTTTATTTCAAATTTTACCTGTAGTTGTAATTTTCCGTTATTGGTGTCCAGTTGAAGTTCGAAGTATTAATCAATTAATTTCAGTCAAGTCCTCATGACCATTCGTTGATATTATTTGATGTCATCAAAGCAACAACAAGAAAGGAATAATAATAACTATATAACTTCTTTTGGTGTACTTTGTTTTATTGTATTTTTTTTTTGGTTACTAAATTTATCAGATTAATAAAGTGTTGTCTATTATTTGTCTGAGGTGAAATTCAATTTTCAGTGTGTTTATGTTGTTCCAGGGAATCCAAGACCTCACACGGCCTGATGACACTCGACCAGACACTTCCTGTCCCAGCGCCCTCTTAGAAGGCCTTTAAAGTCCTGTCCCGACGCCCTCTTAGAAGGCCTTTACAGTCCTGTCCCTACGCCCTCTTAGAAGGCCTTTACAGTCCTGTCCCTACGCCCTCTTAGAAGGCCTTTACAGTCCTGTCCCTACGCTAAGAAGGCCCTTACAGTCCTGTTAGAAGAAGGCCTTTACAGTCCTGTCCCTACGCCCTCTTAGAAGGCCTTTACAGTCCTGTCCCTACGCCCTCTTAGGACAGTCCTGTCCCTTTCTTAGAAGGCCTGTCCAGTCCTGTCCCAAGCGCCCTCTTAGAAGGCCTTTACAGTCCTGTCCCAGCGCCCTCTTAGAAGGCCTTTACAGTCCTGTCCCTACGCCCTCTTAGAAGGCCTTTACAGTCCTGTCCCGACGCCCTCTTAGAAGGCCTTTACAGTCCTGTCCCAGCGCCCTCTTAGAAGGCCTTTACAGTCCTGTCCCGACGCCCTCTTAGAAGGCCTTTACAGTCCTGTCCCAGCGCCCTCTTAGAAGGCCTTCTTTACAGTCCTGTCCTGTCCGCCCTCTTAGAAGGCCTTTACAGTCCTGTCCCAGCCGCCCTCTTAGAAGGCCTTTACAGTCCTGTCCCAACGCCCTCTTAGAAGGCCTTTACAGTCCTGTCCCCTCTTAGAAGGCCTTTACAGTCCTGTCCCTACCCTCTTAGAAGGCCTTTACAGTCCTGTCCTCTTAGAAGGCCTTTACAGTCCTGTCCCAGCGCCCTCTTAGAAGGCCTTTACAGTCCTGTCCCAGCCCTCTTAGAAGGCCTTTACAGTCCTGTCCCGACGCGCCCTCTTAGAAGGCCTTTACAGTCCTGTCCCTACGCCCTCTTAGAAGGCCTTTACAGTCCCTGTCCCTTTACAGTCCTGTCCCAGCGCCCTCTTAGAAGGCCTTTACAGTCCTGTCCCAGCGCCCTCTTAGAAGGCCTTTACAGTCCTGTCCCAGCGCCCTCTTAGAAGGCCTTTACAGTCCTGTCCCAGCGCCCTCTTAGAAGGCCTTTACAGTCCTGTCCCAGCGCCCTCTTAGACGGCCTTTACAGTCCTGTCCCGACGCCCTCTTAGAAGGCCTTTACAGTCCTGTCCACAATAAGAAATAATAAGGGTGTTGCAAAATAAATTCAGCAAGTATTGGTCTCTAACAGCTCAAGCAGAACGTGTCATAGCGTTGGTGTGGTAGATCAGTGAAAGACGACAGCTTTAGGCTGTTACTAAGAAGGCATTAGGAAATGAAATGATGCTGGGTTAAAATCTCCGCTCCATCGCTGGAGATGTGACAGATGGTGTTCTGTGTGGTTTAGTGGGGTGCGATCAGCTTTGCGCAGTGCAGGTTTACTGAATTCAGTGCAAATCAAATAACAATCAACAAACAATAACACTTTATATGGAATAAAACATTCATCTTAACTTGTTTATCTCTGTGTAGGTTTATGTGTTCCGTCTGTTCGGGAGTCAGATGCCTGATTAAACCGCCTCTCCAAAAACAATTTTGTTTTCCTTGGAGATGCATGTGTGCGTGTGTGTGTGTCTGGTTTCATGAGAACCACAGTGAGACCCTCAGATCCCCTGCTGTATCTCTACGGTACTTGAGCCAAACAGGGTTTCTTTGTCACACCTTCATATGGTTTGCATACGTTAGAAGGAGATGCTGGTTGTCCTGGTACATGGAGCATCACAGCACAGAACTTACATCAGTGTGAACACACGACACCACATGTGAAATGAGCTCAGAGGAATCTGAAAATGAATCAGCAGCACATTAAGGAGGTGAGGTGGGTCAGGGTGTGGAGGCGGGTCTGGGTGTGGAGGCGGGTCGTGGAGGCGGGTCTGGGTGTGGAGGTGGGTCTGGGTGTGGAGGCGGGTCTGGGTGTGGAGGCGGGTCTGGGTGTGGAGGTAGGTCTGGGTGTGGAGGTGGGTCGGTGTGGAGGTGGGTCGGTGTGGAGGTGGGTCGGTGTGGAGGTGGGTCAGGGTGTGGAGGTGGGTCTAGGTGTGGAGGCGGGTCTGGGTGTGGAGGTGGGTCGTTGTGGAGGTGGGTCAGATTGTGGAGGTGGGTCTGGATGTGGAGGTGGGTCGGTGTGGAGGCGGGTCTGGGTGTGGAGGTGGGTCAGGGTGTGGAGGTGGGTCGGTGTGGAGGCGGGTCTGGGTGTGGAGGTGGGTCAGGTTGTGGAGGCGGGTCTGGGTGTGGAGGCAGGTCTGGGTGTGGAGGTGGGTCAGATTGTGGAGGCGGGTCTGGGTGTGGAGGCGGGTCTAGGTGTGGAGGCGGGTCTGAGTGTGGTGGTAGGTCAGGACAACACAACACATCTGCTGGGTTCTTGGCTGAGTGGCACCTAGGAACCTCTGGAAGCCGAAGGCTGTGTGCACTGTTCTCCCAAACGGCTGTAGGTCCTGCAGCCTGAGACAGCAGGTCTGACAGGAGACGTGAGACGGCTGGTGTGTTCTGCCCCCCTGGTGTGTTCTGCCCCCCCTGTAGAGGCTGAGGAACACTGAAGAACGCATGTTTGTGGTTCTCCGCTGCAACAGGAAGCGAAAACTCTTCTGGGTCCAGGGCGATGGTGTTGAAGGTCTGGCAAAGGTCTCTAATGTGCAAACCAAGCAGTCTCAGCTTCTCTTTAAGCTGCTGTGGAATGATGCTAACGAACAGTGTTCACACATACAAGTTCTTCTTCCAGGTGGATTAATAAAGGTGGCAGAGGATCCAGTGTCCAGTACAGAGCTTCTGGTCCAGTAGGTGATCTAAACTGGGTGAGGAGTTGTGGGGAGGACGGTTTCATGACCTGATGAATGGAGTACTTCATGCTTGGTGTGAGTACTACCGCTCAACGGTCATTAAGGGAAACTTCTGAAGCTCTCTAGGTATACCTACCTGTCTCAGGGTGATGTAGATGTCTGTCAGGCACGTCTTCCTTAGCTCAGGGAGATGTTGAAGCTGCCTGTAAGGACATCTGTGACATGATCAGCACATCTGAGCACCTTGCCAGGTATGTCATCGGGGCCAACTGCCTTTCTGTTAACTCTATATAGAGATTTACCAACATCCACTGTGGTCAAACTCCACTTTGCAGGTTGGATCTGCGTTTCGGGTTGTGCACAGAAGTTCACTGTGTCTGGGTCTGGAGTCTCTTCATCACAATCTGTGTTGATACTCAGCGTCTCTAAGTCTAACCCTGGAAACCTTAGCACATACAATACCATCTCTCTGATAGGTCAGAACAGGCTGGGTAATAGCACTCTGCCTCTCTGATAGGTCAGAACAGGCTGGGTAATAGCACTCTGCCTCTCTGATAGGTCAGAACAGACTGGGTCATAGCACTCTGCCTCTCTGATAGGTCAGAACAGACTGGGTCATAGCACTCTGCCTCTCTGATAGGTCAGAACAGACTGGGTCGTAGCACTCTGCCTCTCTGATAGGTCAGAACAGGCTGACACTTCCATTTGTTCTGAAGGCACCATTACACACCTCTGCAGTCATCTGCAGCTGCTGGTTATTTTGTCTGGTGGTGGCAGCACATCCCAGACGCTGCGTACTCCTCTGGGTCTGCGTGCCCCACAGTCTGGTGAGTATGGTGTGCTTAATACAGGGTTTGTTTCATACCACATGATTGGTCAACAGCTAGATCGCTTCAGAAGTGAGGATTGTCTAGGAGGAATATTGGCGTCTCCTTTCAGACATTCTTGTCTTTTATCTCAAATTCTCAAGGCTAACTTCACACATGGCCGCCTCTCATTCATCTCTATGGAGACAGGCGGCAGATTGGTGTGGAGGATTATGGAGCACTGACAAATTGGGCTTTTTTTCAACTATGCAAATGAGAAGTAAGTTTCGCTGGACGGCAGCCAATCAGCTCTGTGGGGCATTTCGTCATGTCACTTCAAGGCACAAATTGAAATTAGTGTTGCAACAAGAGGAGGAGTTTTTACAGAGGACTATTAAAAGTATTAACAGAAGGAAGGACAGACAACTAAGTAGCGTGCAGTGTGAGGAGCTCCGGCTGAGCAACATGGTGGGCCAGAGTGCCACCCCCAAAGTGACCAGCAGGAGGCGACACCACTCTTGTTTAGCTGCAGAAATGTACCAGGCTTGAGAAGTCCTGGGATGTGAAACCTCCACACCTCCACCCTGGGGCTCCTCCACCCTGGGACACCTCCACCCTGGGACACCTCCACCCTAGGGCACCTCCACCCTGGGACACCTCCACCCTGGGGCTCCCCCACCTCCATGACTTTGAGCCTGTGCTAGGGGGAAATTCCCTTATTCTCCCTCTCTATTAAACTCCCATTCCCCATGTCGACATTTCTTTGAAATCTACACTGTCAAAATCTTTTTGATCTTCATTTAAATGTAATATTTTGTTGGTTGTATCTGGACAAGTTATCAATTTCTTTGTTATTCCCTGAAATGGCATTTATAAAGCTGACAAGATGGCTGAGGTGATCTGGAGCTGTGTGTCCCCTCCCTGACATCCCCCTGTGTGCCCCCCCGTGTACCTACCCCCCGTGTACACAGCCCGTGTACTTACCCCCCATTGACCCACCCCCCGTGTACCTACCCCCCATTGACCTACCCCATGTGTACCTACCCCCCCCGTGTACCCACCCCGTGTTCCAACCCCCTGTGTTCCCACTCCCCTGTGTAGCTCCTCTCCACAGGATCGACTCCAGCCCGGTGTGTGTGTGTGTGTGTGCAGGACTGGGGTTAAACCCTGAAGCCTTCTGACACTGAAGATGGAGAGAGCCGCTCTGAATCGTGCGATCACGCTGTGGTCTTGATGTGTGGTGTAAATCTGAGTTGTCGCGGTGAGTCAGTAATGGTCACAACTGTCACAGTGTGTGTCTCCATCAGCACAGCCAGGAGCACAGTTCATAACCGCCTCATGCAAGATTTCGATCGCACTCATCCTTTACATCTCTCTCCCTCCCTCTCTCTCTCATCGTTTCTAAAGCTGCCCGTAGCATTTCTGTCTGGAGTGTGAGCACATTCCTGTTCCTGTTTCTGATCTACATTCAGAATGTCTTTCCTCACACCCTGGGCGCTAATGTTGTTTACTGAGGTTTTGCTCATAACATTTTGTGAACAGTAAGTTTCCTTACAACTATTACAGAAACTCCTCCCCAAGTTCAAAACCAATTATAGGTTATTAGTGTTTTTACTTATTGTGCAAATTTATATTATTGACTTCAGCTTTGATTTGGCCTGTTTGTAATCTGTGCGTGTGACTTGGTGTGTCAGTAGTCAGATTCTGGGAACGTGACATGTTGGTGTACGCGTGCTGTTGTGTACAGCTTGGAGTGGTGGGACCACGAGTGACCGGAACAGCAGCCCAGAAGAGATCTGGGGTCAGAGCAGGACTGGATGTAGGACACGTCTCCAATGGCCTCGTGTACTCTGCAGTTAACAGCGTCTGCAGTGAATATAGAAGCAATAAATCCTGATACTGTACACCATGTCCACCGCCTGTGTGTGTGTGTGTGTGGAGGTGTCCATGTAAACAATGCTAATGCTAATGTAGCATTGTGAGTGTAAATGAGACGTTTACTACTGTAACAAAACTGAAGCTAAAATAAAAGCTGCCATTGAAAATCCTGTAAATGGTACAAATCGCATTCAGAGGACAGACGTGTGTTAACATCAGGGTTAGGGTTAGGGTAACACCAGGTGTGTTGGGGTTAGGGTAACACCAGGTGTGTTGGGGTTAGGGTAACACCAGGTGTGTTAGGGTTAGGGTAACACCAGGTGTGTTAGGGTTAGGGTAACACCAGGTGTGTTGGGGTTAGGGTAACACCAGGTTAGGGTAACACCTGGTGTTAGGGTAACACCAGGTGTGTTAGGGTTAGGGTAACACCAGGTTTGTTGGGGTTAGGGTAACACCAGGTGTGTTGGGCTAAACCCCAGGTGTGTTAGGTTTAAGGTAACACCAGGTGTGTTAGGGTTAGGGTAACACCAGGTGTGTTGGGCTTTAACACCAGGTGTGTTAGGGTTTTAACACCAGGTGTGTTGGGCTTTAACACCAGGTGTGTTGGGTTTTAACACCAGGTGTGTTGGGCTTTAACACCAGGTGTGTTGGGCTTTAACACCAGGTGTAACACCAGGTGTGTTGGGCTTTAACACCAGGTGTGTTAGGGTAGGGTAACACCAGGTGTGTTGGGCTTTAACACCAGGTGTGTTAGGGTTAGGGTAACACCAGGTGTGTTGGGCTTTAACACCAGGTGTGTTAGGGGGTTAGGGTAACACCAGGTGTGTTGGGCTTTAACACCAGGTGTGTTAGGGTTTAACACCAGGTGTGTTGGGCTTTAACACCAGGTGTGTTGGGCTTTAACACCAGGTGTGTTAGGGTTAGGGTAACACCAGGTGTGTTGGGCTTTAACACCAGGTGTGTTAGGGTTAGGGTAACACCAGGTGTGTTGGGTGTTGGGGTTTAACACCAGGTGTGTTGGGCTTTAACACCAGGTGTGTTGGGCTTTAACATCAGGTGTGTTGGGCTTTAACACCAGGTGTGTTGGGGTGGGTTAGGGTAACACCAGGTGTGTTGGGCTTTAACACCAGGTGTGTTAGGGTTAGGGTAACACCAGGTGTGTTGGGCTTTAACACCAGGTGTGTTAGGGTTAGGGTAACACCAGGTGTGTTGGGCTTTAACACCAGGTGTGTTAGGGTTTAGGTGTGTTGGGCTTTAACACCAGGTGTGTTGGGCAGGTGTGTTAGGGTTTAACACCAGGTGTGTTGGGCACCAGGTGTGTTGGGGTTAGAGGTAACACCAGGTGTGTTGGGCTTTAACACCAGGTGTGTTAGGGTTTAACATCAGGTGTGTTGGGCTTTAACACCAGGTGTGTTGGGGTTTAACACCAGGTGTGTTGGGCTTTAACACCAGGTGTGTTGGGGTTTAACACCAGGTGTGTTGGGCTTTAACACCAGGTGTGTTGGGGTTTAACACCAGGTGTGTTGGGCTTTAACACCAGGTGTGTTGGGCTTTAACACCAGGTGTGTTAGGGTTAGGGTAACACCAGGTGTGTTGGGTTTAACACCAGGTGTGTTAGGTGTTAGGGTAACACCAGGTGTGTTGGGCTTTAACACCAGGTGTGTTAGGGTTAGGGTAACACCAGGTGTGTTGGGCTTTAACACCAGGTGTGTTAGGGTTAGGGTAACACCAGGTGTGTTGGGCTTTAACACCTTTAACACCAGGTGTGTTGGGCTTTAACACCAGGGTGTTGGGTTTTAACACCAGGTGTGTGTTGGGCTTTAACACCAGGTGTGTTGGGGTTTAACACCAGGTGTGTTGTTGGGCTTTAACACCAGGTGTGTTAGGGTTGGGTAACACCTTTAACACCAGGTGTGTTGGGCTTTAACACCAGGTGTGTTGGGCTTTAACACCAGGTGTGTTGGGGTTTAACACCAGGTGTGTTGGGCTTTAACACCAGGTGTGTTAGGGTTAGGGTAACACCAGGTGTGTTGGGGTTAGGGTAACACCAGGTGTGTTGGGCTTTAACACCAGGTGTGTTGGGCTTTAACACCAGGTGTGTTGGGGTTTAACACCAGGTGTGTTGGGCTTTAACACCAGGTGTGTTGGGCTTTAACACCAGGTGTGTTGGGCTTTAACACCAGGTGTGTTAGGGTTAGGGTAACACCAGGTGTGTTGGGCTTTAACACCAGGTGTGTTGGGCTTTAACACCAGGTGTGTTGGGGTTTAACACCAGGTGTGTTGGGCTTTAACACCAGGTGTGGTTAGGGTGTTGGGCTTTAACATCAGGTGTGTTGGGCTTTAACACCAGGGTGTGTTAACACCAGGTGGTTGGGCTTTAACACCAGGTGTGTTGGGGTTTAACACCAGGTGTGTTGGGGTTTAACACCAGGTGTGTTGGGCTTTAACACCAGGTGTGTTGGGCTTTAACACCAGGTGTGTTGGGGTTTAACACCAGGTGTGTTGGGCTCAGGTGTATTGAGCTTTAACATCAGGTGTGTTGGGCTTTAACACCAGGTGTGTTGGGCTTTAACACCAGGTGTGTTGGGCTTTAACATCAGGTGTGTTGGGGTTTAACACCAGGTGTGTTGGGCTTTAACACCAGGTGTGTTGGGCTTTAACATCAGGTGTGTTGGGCTTTAAAACCAGGTGTGTTGGGCTTTAACACCAGGTGTGTTGGGCTTTAACACCAGGTGTGTTGGGGTTTAACACCAGGTGTGTTGGGCTTTAACACCAGGTGTGTTGGGCTTTAACACCAGGTGTGTTGGGGTTTAACACCAGGTGTGTTGGGCTTTAACACCAGGTGTGTTGGGCTTTAACATCAGGTGTGTTGGGCTTTAACACCAGGTGTGTTGGGCTTTAACACCAGGTGTGTTGGGCTTTAAAACCAGGTGTGTTGGGCTTTAAACCACCAGGTGTGTTGGGCTTTAACACCAGGTGTGTTGGGCTTTAACACCAGGTGTGTTGGGCTTTAACACCAGGTGTGTTGGGCTTTAACACCAGGTGTGTTGGGCTTTAACACCAGGTGTGTTGGGGTTTAACACCAGGTGTGTTGGGCTTTAACACCAGGTGTGTTGGGCTTTAACACCAGGTGTGTTGGGGTTTAACACCAGGTGTGTTGGGCTTTAACATCAGGTGTGTTGGGCTTTAACATCAGGTGTGTTGGGCTTTAAAACCAGGTGTGTTGGGCTTTAAAACCAGGTGTGTTAGGGTTAGGGTAACACCAGGTGTGTTGGGGTTTAACACCAGGTGTGTTGGGCTTTAACACCAGGTGTGTTGGGGTTTAACACCAGGTGTGTTGGGCTTTAACACCAGGTGTGTTGGGCTTTAACACCAGGTGTGTTGGGCTTTAACATCAGGTGTGTTGGGCTTTAACATCAGGTGTGTTGGGCTTTAACACCAGGTGTGTTAGGGTTTAACATCAGGTGTGTTAGGGTTTAACATCAGGTGTATTGGGCTTTAACATCAGGTGTGTTGGGCTTTAACACCAGGTGTGTTGGGCTTTAACATCAGGTGTGTTGGGCTTTAACACCAGGTGTGTTGGGGTTTAACACCAGGTGTGTTGGGCTTTAACATCAGGTGTGTTGGGGTTTAACACCAGGTGTGTTGGGCTTTAACACCAGGTGTGTTGGGCAGATATATATGGATTAAATTAAAATCTAAACCAAAATCGAATTGCAGAAAACACTGAAATAATTTTAAAACAAATACTAAAGTTGTGTGTGTGTGTGTGTGTGTGTGTGTGTGTGTGTGTGTGTGTGTGTGTGTGTGTGTGTGTGTGTGTGTGTGTGTGTGTGTGTGTGTGTGTCTGTGTGTGTGTCTGTGTGTGTGTGTGTGTGTAACAGGAATATGGTGCCAGTATGCAGACACTAGAGAGACAGAACTATCTTCCTGGTTAGATCATTTCACATCTCTAAACTCACTCACCCTGCATCTCTTTCATTCTCTCTCTCTGTCTCAGCAGGTCAGTGAGAACCACTCTGACCATCTCACTCCTGGAATAGCTGTAGACCCGCAGTGTCCCGATTCATTTACCAAACCTGGTGGCCTGCTATTTCGGATTAGCAGTACGGAATGCTCTCACGTTAGTGGTTGTGTGTGTGTGAGTTATTGTGTGTGTTTATATGGAGCCTGTACACTGTGTGTGTGAGAGATTGTGTGTGTTTATATGGAGCCTGTACACTGTGTGTGTGTGTTTATATGGAGCCTGTACACTGTGTGTGTGTGTGAGAGATTGTGTGTGTTTATATACATTATTTAATGTTTTGATTTATTTAATCTGTAAAGCACCTTGAGTTGCATGTATGCATGAAAGGTGCTATACAAATAAAGATTATTATTATTATTATTATTATTATTATATGGAGCCTGTACACTGGGACACACGCGCTTCATGGCCCAGGAAGATCAAAGGCCCAGACCCTAACCCCTAACCCCTAACCCTAACCCTAACCCCTAACCCTAACCCCTTACCCTAACCCCTAAACCTAACCCCTAACCCCTAACCCTAACCCCTTACCATAACCCTAACCCCTTACCCTAACCATAACCCTAACCCCTTACCCTAACCCCTTACCCTAACCCCTAACCCTAACCCCTAACCCCTAACCCTAACCTAACCCTAACCCTAACCCCTAACCCTAACCCCTAACCCTAACCCCTTACCCTAACCATAACCCTAACCATAACCCCTAACCCTAACCCCTTACCCAGACATTCCCGTCCTGGATGAAACTCTGTTGGCAGCAGCAGCCAGGCTGACCTCATCCAGTATGTCAGGAATAGCCGCATGCTAGCAGCCACCCCAGACCGCCGGGGACAGGGACAGGGGACAGGGGACAGGGACAGCAGTTTGAGGCCCAGACAGACGTCTCCTCGCACCTCACACACAGGAAGTGTCATTTTCACACTGTCCACAGCCGTGCTCCATAGTATGGCTATTCACAGCTGCCATCTACTGTAGCTGAGGGATGTTCTGAGGACCATGCACGATTGGGCCCTGTGTTCTGAGGACCATGCACGATTGGGCCCTGTGTTCTCTGGACCATGCACGATTGGGCCCTGTGTTCTGAGGACCATGCACGATTGGGCCATGTGTTCTGAGGACCATGCACGATTGGGCCCTGTGTTCTCTGGACCATGCACGATTGGGCCCTGTGTTCTGAGGACCATGCACGATTGGGCCCTGTGTTCTCTGGACCATGCACGATTGGGCCCTGTGTTCTGAGGACCATGCACGATTTGGCCCTGTGTTCTCTGGACCATGCACGATTGGGCCATGTGTTCTGAGGACCATGCACGATTTGGCCCTGTGTTCTCTGGACCATGCACGATTGGGCCCTGTGTTCTCTGGACCATGCACGATTGGGCCATGTGTTCTGAGGACCATGCACGATTGGGCCCTGTGTTCTGAGGACCATGCACGATTTGGCCCTGTGTTCTCTGGACCATGCACGATTGGGCCATGTGTTCTGAGGACCATGCACGATTGGGCCATGTGTTGTGAGGACCATGCACGATTGGGCCCTGTGTTCTGAGGATCATGCACGATTGGGCCCTGTATCAGGGCGTTACAGCCTCCCCAGGATCAGTCCCATCTCCAGCTGTAGCATGCTGTATATATATATATATATGTGTGTGTTTGAAGGCGCCTTATGGTGTCATATGCAGGCTCAACGATCACCGTGACAATCTCCTCATAGGGTCTTTAATGGAAATCACCATGGCAACTGTCGGAACCTGTCTAGACGTGCCATTTTAGAACTTCGGTGGACAGCAGGAGGCCTGAGTGAGACGAGCCTGAGCCCTGAGCCCTGAGCCCTGAGCCCTGAGCCCTGAGCTCCTCTGCTGATCTATATCAGGTGTGTGGACACTTAGCAGAAAATAAGACCCCGGCAGCGCCAGCGACGCCGCTTCAGCCAATCACAGCACAGAGGCATTCAGAGTGTTTGTCTGCTCAAGCCGGAGTATCCGCCACCCCTGGGCCTGCCGTCTGCATGCCGTACAGCCACCGGCTGCCGTCTGCGTGCGTCTGCATGCCACCGTCTGTGTGCGTCTGCATGCGTACAGCCACCGCATTTACCTGCAGACTCGCAGCGAGCGTTTCAGGGAGCGCGAGAACTGTGACTGTCCGTTACTTTCCCCCTGGGTAATAAGAGTGCGTACTGGAATGCCTGCATGAGTGAGCCACGAGCTCTGGGCCACGGCTCACGGAGTCACAAAAGGTGGTGATCATGGGTCTGACAGCATGGCGCAGTCTGATGCAGGCCAGAAATAGATCATGAGCTCATGGTTTTGGTTTGAGATGAGCCACGGAGCCTTGCTTACTGCGTACCCTGCATCACAGCTAGTCTAGCATGCAGACAGACCAAGGGCTCTTTTAAAGGTTACGTCAGCAATGCACCTGCAGGTTAGTAGTGACTCAGCAGTGCACCTGAAGGTTAGTAGTGACTCCGCAGTGCACCTGAAGAATCGATGTAGGCTCAGAGCTTTAGCTGTGATTGGCTCCTAGTCTATTCCACGCTGATATTTGGAGTGAGTGGATAAACTGACCCCATCATCTTCTAAGGCAGCAAACATTATTTCCCAGTGGAGATTTTTGCTTTTGTTAGAACTAGCTGGTTATTTAAGCAGCCACTTCTACAATTTGTTTTTCTCTGTCCATCTCCTCGTATTAATCAGTGCCATGACCCCAATCCAGACTGCCGTCTCCTGAGAGTAATGGGTAATTAATCAAACACACGCCCACACCCCTCTTTAGCAGGACTAAGGGAGGTTCTGTGCGGGTGAGTCCATGCGGGGACAGAGCAGGTCTTGCTATTAATTGCTTGTCTGTGCTTCCTGTGCAGTGATTCAGTGAGGCGTCCCACGGGTGTGTGGTGGGAGATAGTGAGGGAGCCGTGCGCTTTAGCCCCTCTCCGCCCTGTTAGCAGTTAGCAAAACAAGGAAAAACCTTCAGGAATGCAGAAAATATGTTTATGGTGAAGTGGATATCTGCGTTGTAAATCATCTGTGGGTGTGTGTGTATTTTCTGGTTCCTAATCCCACAAGATGTTTTATTCCATGTAAAGATCCCCGAGTAATCCAGAAATATAGTCATTAATTCCCAGTAAAATAAAGAATGCAGAGACTCCAGTATCAGCTGAGGACAACAGTGAGTTCCAGTTTAATTGTAAGTCTCCGGTGAATGTCTGAAGGTCTCAGGGGAGATTGATTTTTATACACTTTTCCAAGGTCACTTACACACTCTTCCACCTTTTTTGCATATTAATCAAAGAGTTTTGTCTCTTGTGTCAACATCATGCATATTTATTATGTTAATTTGATACCATTATATCCAAGGGAGAATGTTCTATTTTTTTAGTTTTTTACGACTGCTAACATCCTTTTGTCCAATCTGTAGTCACATTTGCAAAACTCTAAACACAGTAAACACAACAGTGGACTATACAATTAGTACAATTCATGTTGTTTTTGCACAAAATGCAGTCATTTCACATGTTTCTACAATGCTTACATTTTCTATACACACAAGGTTACCCAATATTAAAATTCTGGATCATTCTTGTCTTATTTACGCACACAGCACACACACTTGTCTTATTGTTTGCACACAGCATGTCAAAAATGAAAACCTAAGGTTCAAAACCTTAAATATCGTATAAAATGCAAAGTTCTGCAACAACAAAGGCAGGTGAAAAGCTATTACTGTAATACACATTTTTGGCACATACAGATCATTGAAATAAAATGCAGTACAGTAATGTACCGGGTCAGAGAGGAGCAAATATCACAACTTGTCCTGCAATCTCAAGTGCTGGTTTGGTCCTTCACAAATGCCAGATTGGTCCCTATAACAGTGACCACCTTCTTTCGTTTTTGAATTAACTCTACCAACAACTGGTTCCAGAAGCAGAAAGGGAACAGGTGGGAGGAAACACGAGGACATTTGTGATGGGACAATGTAGCCTTCCACCATTCTCATGTCATCACAAACTGGTTTATAGATCATCCAAAAAATTATGTCCCTTTTCCTCCCGCCCTGCTCGCCTCTCCTCAACCCCACTGAGGAACTTTTTTCAGCCTGGAGGTGGAAGGTGTCTGATCGTCGGCCCCATGACCAAATGTCCCTCATGGATGCTGCAGAGACACTTCAGATGAAGACTGCCAGGGGTGGATAAGGCATGACAAGCGTTTCTAAGAGCCAACATCAGATGTGATGTGGATGAGAACATGTGGCCAACTGCTGAAGACCGTTTAAATTACACGTAACAAGACTGTTCAGTTTTGTATCCTGTTTTCCCCCCTTGTGTTGCTTTTTGTATATGTGTATTTTTACACATATGGGGACCATGGCTAATTATGTTTACAATTACGGTAATTCTTTTTTGGATTAGGCTACAATTTACAGTAATGTCCCTAATACAGTAAAATATGACCTTTACTGCAAAACTGTTAGACTTTTTTGTCTAATCTACATTCCATACAGTACGTTACAGTAAATATCACTCATTGTGTAGACAGTATGTTGCCAAAAATACACACATGAATACACACATTCAAAATGAAGACGATTACAGTAAAAATGAACTGACATAAGAAAACCACAGATGTTACAGTATAATGTCTGTTGTTTGCTGAGACAGAGTAAAATACTACATGTAATACTGTTTCTGTAATGCCATCAACTTGTTAGTTTTATGACAGTGGTTGTGCAGTGATTGACCTCATGTTCCTCTCGAATAGAGCATCTGCGCTAGTGTTTGAAAGAATGATTGGATACTGAACCAGGTTTGTTGTGTTTTAACAAAGTTGGTGTATATAGAGAAAACTGTTTGCATTATGAAATGTTGGTATTTAGTTAAGTGAATGTGCTTTTGAACAGGATATTAACTATTTGGCTATTTGTATGAGGTAAATGTGCTGCTATGTTTAGTTTTTTAGAGAAAAAGTATCTTAAGTATTGGGAAACACTTGTTAGCAGTCATAAAAAACTAAATGAATTACCTCATCATTTTACACATAGGGAGGATCTCGACCCTGTAAGGAGGAGCTAAACTCTGTAGGGAGGAGCTAAACTCTGTAGGGAGGAGCTAAACTGTAGACAGGAGCTAGGCTCCACATTTTTAATGAAACCTGAATTTCATTCATGGACAGCCAGACGTGCTTAAGACGCTGAGACGTCACGGCGTCTGTAGTGGACAGTGGTGGACAGTAACGAAGTAAATGTAATTCGTTACTGTACTTACGAAAATTATTTGTGTTTTTTTTACTTTACTCAAGTATCTCAAGTATAACTTGTTTCCTTTTTTGTAACTTTTACTTTTACTCCACTACATTTGAAAGTGAAATATCTTACTTTTTACTCCACTACATTGTGCGAAATCTGTCGTTACTTCAGGCTTCATGAGTTCAACAAAGTAACGTCAAAACAAAAGAAGCGCAAAGCACGCGCACCAGTCAGCGTTCGGTTCAACGGCGGTGCACGCGCACCAATCAGCATACAGTTCAACGGTGACGCAACCGGTAATACAACAGCATGAAAGAAAATATACCTACTTAAAAATGGATGAATCTACTGATTGTAACGCACCACACAATCCATGGCCTTGTTTGAGCACATTTTGTGAAGTAGAAGAGGAAAAAAAAGACTCATTCGTTTTCAAGCGCCTTCTTGGCGTGCAGTTATTTTTATTAGTTTTACCATAGTTCATAGTATTTGGAGCTTCCAGCTAAATGCATTGATATTGTGAAATAATAAACATTTGAACATTTACGCACTTTACATTAGAAAACAAATGCATGTAGGTTTTACATGCAGAGCATGGTGCTAAAACAGTTAGCAGGTAGCTGCTAGTAGATATTTTGTCTTAAAGTTTTGCTTTGGCCTATGCTAAAACTACCTGAAGTATTCACTAAATGAATCTGTATCCTATTTGTATGGTGCAGTAAAACACAGGAAATGTTTATTTTATTGATATAATTGATATCTGGATTTGCAATTGCAAATAAATCTTTAACCAAAATATTGCTTATTCGCAAAAAGTTACTTCCAAATGGAAATTACATGCCTTCTGTGTTTTCTGCTTATTAAAATATTTGTGTACAGTATTCAGTGCCGCGCACCCCTAGGTTATCACTCACTGGCCAACGTCGCTCACACCAATTATAACCTGGAGACCTGCTGGGATTTGACGCAGGGATCTCCTGCCCCGGAGATGTAACTCACACCACTGAGCCAGTCTCTCACCACCACTGGATTCTTTTTTGGTTGGGCATTTGTCTTTTGAACTCACACCAGTGCACTAAAACACCTGCACAAATACTAACTGAAGTAGGCAGTGTGTCATGTGGTGGTGTGGCATTAGCCTGGGGGGCTTGTTACCTGCATCTCAGCAATAGCCTGGGGGGCCTGTTACCAGCATCTCGGCATTAGCCTGGGGGGCCTGTTACCTGCGTCTCTACATTAGCCTGAAGGGCCTGTTACCTGTAGCGCTGTGTACGGTTCGGAGGCAGGGAGAGGGACTGTAAAAGATTTCCAGATGGCAATAAACTGCATACGGATGTGTTCAAACACAGGGATTACGATTTAAATACAAACCAGTTTCTTCTTCCCAACCAGTAGAGGAGTTTTCTGCAGTCTGGGTTTGGTTCCTCCCGGATCACAGCCGGACTCTCCCCAGTTACACAACAGCTACATTCACAGTCATTTTTTACGAAATTTGTTTTAGCACTTAAAAATGTAAGTATATGCAATGGAAATTGTCGATATAATTCTACGTCTACAAAACGTAGAAAATGCAGAAAAATTTAAAAGCAAACCTGCATTATGACATCATTCCCAGAACAGCATGAACATACGCTAGGCTAACTTACGCTAACCCCCACAATACTCTCCTTTAGACACACAAACCCCCACAACACACATTTAGTCAAACAATATACACTCACATGTAAACCCACAACACTGACATTTAGACACAAGACACAATATACTCACATTTAGAGACACAAAGCCCTATAACACATTCGAGAGGCCTACACCACACTACATATAGATCCACAACCCCCCATGACAGACTCTTCTCCTGTAGAGACACAACCAGCCCCACTCCTACACACTCAGTCTGGGCTTGAACAGAAGCCTGATCACACACAGCACGGCTTTGCCTCTGACAGGGTTTGATCTCATAACCTCTGGGACCAAAAGCAGAGACACACACTTCTAAGCTTCTCAGCCTCATGAAAGACATGGAAGGAAAACAAACAGAATCCCCATTTCCCTCATCGGGGGCTTGTTTGCATTACAGTCCCACAGTTCAGACAGGACTGGATTATCCTGAACTTTTAAAACACATATGTAGAGTCTGACAAAGACGAGAAAATATCCACAATAATGCCAGTGACTTATCTTAACCAATGTTATGAAAGGCTAATTGATGTTATTAGTTTAAAATATGTAAAACTAAATGTTTGTTTATGCATATAAACGATATTGGTGAATAATTATAGAATGATTTGTGTGTCCTTCGTTACACATTAGAGCAGTAAGATCAGCTTTATAATAAGGCAAAAGTCTGGTTTGCAATTAGCAGTGGTTTACAAGCAAGTCCCAGCACCTCAGAAACTCCTGATTATTCTAGAGCCTCAGTGTCCTGTCCAGTTCCACCTGATCCTGACCATGTAGACCCACTTAGCACTTAGCAACTAGCACTTAGCACCTAGCACTTAGCACCTAGCACGCGACTGACTCACCTTAGAGCTCCAGGCTGCTTACGGAGTGAAGCAGCTTCACACACACATCCACGCACCACTGCTGAGGATCCTAATGAACTGTAATCGTGCATCAGCCTCTGATGAAATGAAGCAGGTTTTGCAGGTATCGCCCACTGCAGTGTAAGGACACGCGTTTGTCAGAACCCACAGGATCCAAACACGGTTGTAATGTAATCAGTGGCCTCTGGACTGCAGAGGTGCACGTGTAGGTTCCCCACAGGGGGTAGACGAGCCCGCTACCCACGTTCCCCTGCTGACAGAAATGAGATTCACATATACCCACAAACCCCACAACTCCACCCAACTTCCAAATGGTCCAGAATAAGATCGCTAATTTCAGAGGTTTTTTAAATAATCTCCAATTTTATTCTTACAGATATAACAAAGACATCGAAGATAGACTGCATGGACCTGAGGTAAACAGTTTGGCTAAAGGCACCAGACCTAAACCAACAGCAGTGGTGGTTAACATGCTCTCAGCAACACTCTGCCTCTCAGCAACACGCTGCCTCTCAACAACACGCTGCCTCTCAGCAACACGCTGTCTCTCAGCAACAAGCAACACTCTGCCTCTCAGCAACACGCTGCCTCTCAACAACACGCTGCCTCTCAACAACACGCTGCCTCTCAACAACACGCTGCCTCTCAGCAACACGCTGCCTCTCAGCAACACGCTGCCTCTCAACAACACGCTGCCTCTCAGCTACACGCTGCCTCTCAGCTACACGCTGCCTCAGCAACACTCTGCCTCTCAGCAACACGCTGCCTCTCAGCTACACGCTGCCTCTCAGCTACACGCTGCCTCTCAACAACACGCTGCCTCTCAACAACACGCTGCCTCTCAGCAACACGCTGCCTCTCAACAACACGCTGCCTCTCAGCAACACGCTGCCTCTCAGCAACACGCTGCCTCTCAACAACACGCTGCCTCTCAACAACACGCTGCCTCTCAGCTACACGCTGCCTCTCAGCTACACGCTGCCTCAGCAACACGCTGCCTCTCAGCTACACGCTGCCTCTCAACAACACGCTGCCTCTCAGCTACACGCTGCCTCTCAACAACACGCTGCCTCTCAGCTACACGCTGCTTCTCAACAACACGCTGCCTCTCAGCCAACCAGACTCCTGGCTGTGGCCGCGCCTCCTCTGAAGGAGCAGGATCAGTGTGTCTTTATTTCTTGTGCGTTGCTCCTTTAACAGCAACGCGCATGGACAGCAACATTTATGAAGACACTTTCTCAAGAAATGTTGTGTACCACATGGGAATCTTTCCAATCTCCTTTATATATATCCTGTCCTTCACTGTCAGGGGCTAAGATTTCTGGCACCAAAACAACATGACACTTGCTATTTTGGGCCCCGTGTGTGACATAGCATAGCAGGTTGGAAAGACTAGGAGAGGCATGCAGGCAAGACAAGGGAGTTATTAGTCAGCAGGAGTCTGTGGGGCCGGAGACGCCCCGCTGCTCCTGGGTGAGCCTGTAGGGCTGGAGA
This sequence comes from Brachyhypopomus occidentalis, assembly GCA_020368025.1. Taxonomy (NCBI): domain Eukaryota; kingdom Metazoa; phylum Chordata; class Actinopteri; order Gymnotiformes; family Hypopomidae; genus Brachyhypopomus; species Brachyhypopomus occidentalis. The sequence goes on from JAGXOD010000128.1 coordinate 700,980, forward strand.
CGCCCCACTGCTATTGGGTGAGCCTGTGGGGCAGGAGCAGACGCCCCGCTGCTCCTGGGTGAGCCTGTGGGGCAGGAGATGCCCCGCTGCTCCTGGGTGAGCCTGTAGGGCTGGAGCAGATGCCCCGCTGCTCCTGGGTGAGCCTGTAGGGCTGGAGCAGATGCCCCGCTGCTCCTGGGTGAGCCTGTGGGGCAGGAGATGCCCCGCTGCTCCTGGGTGAGCCTGTAGGGCAGGAGATGCCCCGCTGCTCCTGGGTGAGCCTGTACGCCCCGCTGCTACTGGGAGCACGAAGCCAAGTGATTGTAGTCACCTTACACCAACTATGGGGGAGAGAGGGAGGAGGGGAGAGAGGGAGGAGGGGAGAGAGAGAGAGAGAGAGGGAGGGGGGAGAGGGAGAGAGGGAGAGGGAGGAGGGGAGAGAGGGAGAGAGAGAGGGAGGAGGGCTCCAGAACTCTGCAGCAAATAGCTCAGGTTTGTGAAGCTGAAGTTACTGCAGAGCTCTTAGATGTCATGAAAGGACCTTTCAGATGAAAATACAGGAGAAAACAAGCAAACTTGTGAAGAAGGAAAAGCCACTCGAATAAAGGAGCAAACCTGCTGGATGTTTATTGGTCAAAACCTGTCAAAGCACTTTATTAGAGAGAAAAAATAACACATCACATTACAGGAATCATGACAGCCACAGACATCAGAAAGCTGTTTTGTTCTCATTATCCAGGTTGTCCTCTTTCCACATCGTGCTGCACAGAGACTCATCAGCAGAGATTTGGGTCAGTAAGGCTCGGCGGTCTCCGTATCCACACTGTGCCACAGCGCCCCCTACTGCCCACGTCTGCCCCAGCCACAACAGGGCAGCGGTTAACAGCAGCTCAGGGAGCGAACATGAAAAGCCCTGTCTGCTGCGCCCCCCTCAGGGGCTCCACGTTACACGGCTGGGACTTACACCCCCATGATGGGAGGCTGTTCTCACAGGCGTTTAGCGTCTATGGACTCTGAGGTGTCTGGCTATGTCGGTCATGCCTGCGTTGGTGTGTGTGTGAGGACCATGCACAGCTCGTGGTTCTCACACACACACACACACACACACACACACCTGCAGGCTTCTGTTGTCTGTGCATCAGTGACAGAGTGATGAGAAACTGAAGCTGAACACACACACCAGCTTCCACGTGCACACACACATTTCTGCTGTCATAGCAACACCAGCAACGGCACTAATGAAAGGCCGCAGGATGCCGGAGCCCTGAAGCGCAGCAGGACATGCCCGCTGAGCACTCTGGACACGCCCCCTGAGCTTTCAGCAGGACACGCCCCCTGAGCACTCTGGACACGCCCCCTGAGCTTTCAGCAGGACACGCCCCCTGAGCTCCAGAATCGCTTCAAAATGCTTTGCAACGACGACGAAAACCACGGCCAGGTCAGGCCACACCAGACACCGCGGTGCGGGCAGTGAGCATGCTCAGTGCGTACGCAAGCACTCCACAACCCCGGTGCACGAAGCCCTCGAGAACGTAGAAAAACATCACAGCAAAAAGAACCATGATTAAAAAAAAACATGACATGAGAATGATGGAAAGGAAAAGAAAGATCTGGAAATGTCCAAAGGGGTCGGAGGACAGGAGTGTATCAGGCACAGGAGTGTATCAGGACACCTTAGCGTGTCCACAGTCCAAACACACCACTCACCACGCGCCGCATTTACACCAGTATTTACACAGACGCCGCCTTAAAGGGTTCATAGGACGCATTTGTGACCTCCCAAAACGAAGGATCAAAGGGTGGGGGAGGGGGGGGGTTCAGAGGCTGGAAAGATTTAGAAAGGTCAAAGGTGAAAGCGCCTCACTCAGGTGTGTGTGTGTGTGTGTGTGTGTGTGTGTGTGTGTGTGTGTCTGCATGGATATTTTATTGTTTTATTATTATCGATTATGATGTAAACGAAATTATCCCCCCTGTTATTTACCATATATACAGTGAAAAGCATAAATTGGTTCTAACATATTTAAAACATATATATATATATATATATATATATATATATATATATATACGTGTGTGTGTGTGTGTGTGTGTGTGTGTGTGTGTGTGTGCAGGCGTGTGACCCCTCCTACCTGCTGGACGCTGTGCCCTGCAGTACCCTGCTCCTCCCACTTCACTCCGTCCCGCAGACCTCGAGTGTCCTGTCCATGAGAGCGATCGCCCCCTTTTCCCTGGTACTGAGGGCCAGCACAGACAGCCAGGGTCCTGTCAGCCAGTCGGCCCTCAGCCTGCAGCTCCATGCCCTGGGGTCCCCTCGGCCTGCTGCAGGGGGTTGTGGGGGCTCTGCGGGGGAAGGGCCTAGGGTCGCCGCTCTGGAGCGCCGCTCTGGGCCCTGCTGCTCGAGGCTCCTGGGTGATCTCTGCGCCTGCCGTCTGCGTTTCGGGGTCCTGAGGACATTTCTGCGCAGGCGTGTGCGCCGACACCCGTCCGGCGCCGAACCTGCGCTGGCAGAGGGGCGTGGCGGGGGCCTTGGAGGGGTCGGCGGATATCACCGTAGTTATCGTGCCATCCTGGATCAGGGTCTTTCTCTCATTCTCCTGCAGCATGGCGCCGAACTTACGCAACACCGACGGGCTGCCACACTTCCTGTCCAGCAGCGAGCATTTCCTGTCTGGTTGCTGTAGCGACTCAGTGGCGTGGCAGGCGCGAGTGTGGGTGGGGAGGGGCGTGGCCACGTCTCTCTGTCTGAGGGGTTTCCCGGCTGACTTCTCAGGGGAGGCTTCTGTGGAAGAGGCTGGGTCTCTCCTGCTCACATGTCCAGCTCCACCCAGACTCCACACTCTGCTCCTCTTGTTCTCCACCTCCGCCAACTCGCCCGTCCTGTGAGAAGTAAACCCAGCCAATCACAAAAGAGAACAACTGTCACCTATGTGTATGCCACAGTTCACCTGAACATTGTGTGTGTGTGTGTGAGTCCCAACGATCGACGTTCAACTGCACATACCTGCCAGTCACAGTAGCCAGTTTACTGCAGTCCTGATTAGTGTGAGTACTCTGTGTTCTAGTGGGGACCTGGGAGAGAGGGACCTGGGGGGGAGAGGGGAGAGAGAGAGAGGGAGAGAGGGGGGATAGGGGGAGAGAGAGAGAGAGGGGGAGAGAGGGGGGGGATAGGGGGAGAGAGAGAGAGGGGGAGAGGGGGGGGAGAGAGAGAGGGGGGGAGAGAGAGGGAGGGGGGGAGAGGGAGAGAGAGGGGGGGGAGAGAGAGAGAGAGGGAGAGAGAGAGAGAGAGAGAGAGAGAGAGAGAGAGAGAGAGAGAGAGGGAGAGAGAGAGAGAGAGAGAGAGAGTGAGAGAGAGAGGGAGAAATGGGTCAATCACCAGACCAAACTGCCTTTAACAGCTTGTGCAGCTGAGGATGATGAAGATGGATCTAACTCAGGAATCCACCCACCGCATGAGGACATCCAGGACTGTGGTGTTCAGACGTCTCCCCCTGGCTCAGGTATCCGCTCAGAATGTCCAGGGTGACATCGCGTCCTCCGCCCACCTGGTGGTACCCCTTAGGGCAGAGGAAGCCGTTGTGATGGTAACTAGCCTCAGAACTACATGTGCCATTAGTGTAATCGCCGTGGTAATTAAGGGCGTCGGTGTGCCATGCTAGATCGCCTCTTCTCTCTCCGCACGGATGAACGGAACGGGCCTCTCCACCAGCGCCATGGCAACTGCTCGGGCCGTGGTATCCATTGGCTTCTACAGGAAGCAGGGCGAAGTCCAGGTGGGTGTGGTTTGTTCCAGAGACTGGAGCGTGCTCATTGGTTCCCCGGCGAGCTTCCACCTCCTTATACAACTGCAGCATGGACACAGAGAGCAAGAGCAGATGTCAATCAGGGAGCCAGGGGGCGGGGCCTGGACACACGAGCAGCGCCTGCTCATCTAGGTCCCGCCCCCCCCCAAGGTACAAGCCCAAAGGTCATGGAATGACAGAATGGAAATGGATCCTACACAGCGCAGCTGGGGAACGCTGAGCCTGGTGTGACACATGTTACACAACTCCTCCCACTAACACCACACAGCAGGGAGGGGAGACAGGGAGGGGAGACAGGGAGGGGAGACAGGGGGGGAGACAGGGAGGGGAGACAGGGAGGGGAGACAGGGACGAGAGACAGGGAGGGGAGACAGGGAGGGGAGACAGGGAGGAGAGACAGGGAGGAGAGACAGGGAGGGGAGACAGGGACGATGGACAGGGACGAGGGACAGGGACGAGAGACAGAGAGAAGAGACAGGGACGAGAGACAGGGACGAGAGACAGGGAGGAGAGACAGGGAGGGGAGACAGGGAGGGGAGACAGGGACGAGAGACAGGGACGAGAGACAGGGACAGTCCTTTCCAACACGATTACATTCACTAGTATTATCTTTCCATGTTTATGTGTGTGAGCATTAAGAACTTTCGAGCATTATTAATTAGTATCTCCTTTCACTGTGTGTGTGTGTGTGTGTGTTTGTGTGTGTGTGTGTGGTATGTCAGTCTGGTAACTAAGAGTTTAATAACCTTGTTAACATCTGTCATGGCTATGTGTGTATGGAGGAAATTGAGGGAAGCTATTCTTATGCACAAACACACATGCACACTCTGCCAACCACTGAGATAGAACTGTGTGTGTGTGTGTGTGTATGTGTGTGTGTGAGTTTGGTGGAGGCTATTCTTACCTACATAAACACACACACTGCCAACTACTGAGAGGGAACCATACACTGCCACTTTCAGCAGGGGGTCAAGACTTACTCAGCCAATCAGCAGTCTCGCCGCGAGAAACCATGACGACGACAACAAAAGCAGTGGGGCTGACGGGCGGGTTGCTACTGAGCATGTGCGAGTTCTGCTACAGTCAGTTCAGTGTGTAGGTGATCATGCCCAGATGATTGTAATGATTACTGCTCAGTGTTCACGAGGTCACTCATGATATTGTAGTGACTCTGTTGTGGTTATTGGTTGTTACCTGGTGTTTATATTCCTGTTGGTGATTGCTGGTGTTTATCACCCTATTGTTTGTGTCTGTTAGTTTCTTGGTATGGGTGTTGGGTGGTGTTTGTTATTATTGGTTAGTGTTTGCTGGGTGGTGTTAGGTGGGGTGAGTCTGTGTTGGGTGGTGTTAGGTAGCTGGCTGATGTGGGGTGTGTTGGGTGGTGTTATGTGGGGTGTGTTGGGTGGTGTTAGGGGGGTGAGTCTGTGTTGGGTGGTGTTAGAGCTGGCTGATGTGGGGTGTGTTGGGTGGTGTTAGGTGGGGTCTGTGTTGGGTGGTGTTAGAGCTGGCTGATGTGGGGTGTGTTGGGTGGTGTTAGGTGGGGTGTGTTGGGTGGTGGGGTGAGTCTGTGTTGGGTGGTGTTAGGTAGCTGGCTGATGTGGGGTGTGTTGGGTGGTGTTAGGTGGGGTGAGTCTGTGTTGGGTGGTGTTAGGTAGCTGGCTGATGTGGGGTGTGTTGGGTGGTGTTAGGTGGGGTGAGTCTGTGTTGGGTGGTGTTAGGTAGCTGGCTGATGTGGGGTGTGTTGGGTGGTGTTAGGTGGGGTGAGTCTGTGTTGGGTGGTGTTAGAGCTGGCTGATGTGGGGTGTGTTGGGTGGTGTTAGGTGGGGTGAGTCTGTGTTGGGTGGTGTTAGGTAGCTGGCTGATGTGGGGTGAGGGTGAGTTTTACCTCCTCAATCTTCCTCTGCACGTCCTGCAGTTGCTCCTCCCACTCCTGCATCTCGGAGTCGAAACTGTCCAGAAGATCCACACGCTCCCAAACACACGCTCCACGCTCCAGCCCACAGTGCAGATCCAGCGCTGCCATAACCCGTGTGTGTGTGTGTGTGTGTGTGTGTGTGTGTGCTCGTCGTTCACTAGCCTTGGCCCCACCACTAGGGAGAGAGAGAGAGGGAGAGAGAAAGAGAAAGAGACTGTCAACATTTTAAAATATTCACAAAAATACCAAAACTACATGAAGACATATGCATATTCTGCATAATCCTTTAAAACACACACACACACACACACACTCAAAAGTATATACAAAATGCACAGAAACCAGGAAGTCTCATCCCTGCCCCACGATGTGTATTAAAGCTTTAAGGACACCACTCCTTAACTGGACCGCCATGATTACAGTGGTGGATCCTCGCACTGTGACCGCGCACCTGATGCTCGCTGCTCATCCTTCAAACCTGCGCATAACCGTCAAAGTCGTCATCGCGCACCTCCCCGCGTCTTCATTTAGCGTGCTCTAATTAACCGGATACTGTCGTTTTCCCAGTCGAGACAGCAGGAGTACACAACACGCTGTTCTTGGCATTTCCTTCACCCGGATGTGAGAAACAGGAGCTCTCCAAGTTATGAAGGTTTTACTCTGATGGATTGCTTAGCATAGATTCATCTGCTGTTCAACAACGCGCTTCTGATTTATGGGTGTGCACGCGCTACCCCGGTGAATTAAAGAGTTTTTTCCACCGTTAAGAAACATGACACCTGCGGTTCTGAGCCTCACGAAAGTGCTCGAATGTGCCATGTGATGCAACAGCCCGAGTTATATATACACACCTCTGTAACTAGGCTATGTAAACTCACGTGTGCGTGCGCTAAGAGGTGAATTATGTTATTAGCGTAGTCTTATACACTTGCCCGCGTAAATGAAATGTTTACAAGCTCCTTAAAGGTTTATGAACCTTAAGCATCGATTTTTTTTGCAATTTACGACCCGAATATAGGCAAAGCTTCAAACTCGCGTCTCGTGAAACACGAGCCGTGCTCTACAACATTGTCCCGTAAAAAATATGTCCTTACTTGTCCTTATTCAAAGTGTGTATAGTACAATAATCAGTTGCGGATTCGTTGTCTGAATATCTTGAGCCGTTAAAACTAATGCAGCGCCTTCCCTCGGTACATCAGTCATACATCTTACCGTTTAATCTACAAGAAGTTGGTTTCTGTGGTGACGTCTACATGACCGGAAAATACAAGCAAAAAAAAAAAAAGTAGTCCGTTAATGGCGAAATTATCTGCGTGCGAAGTTGCGCACACTGCCTCAGTTCTCCTCAGTGCCTCCTCAGTCAACAGCTCCGCGCGCTCTACCGGCGGGACGGTCCGCTGTCCGCGAGTCCTCTGCCAGTTCCCCTCTGCTATGACGTACAGTCGCGCGGATTGGATTTTAAAGCTGCCCCGCGCTCTGGTCAAGGGCTTCTCTTCAGGGTAAACAAGTCCTGTGCCGAGAGGGGGCCCCGACTTTATAGTGCCTCCTGCTATTTCCACCGCGGCGTCACCCAGCCTGGTATCCAGTGTCATAATGTCAGATTTATTCCGCCACTTGCCGTCTCCGTGTGAGTGACTGTCGTCACCAACTTCTACCGTTTATAATTACAAAGACAGAAGGAAAGTGTTTACACGGCTATTTCGGAGGGCTTATATTAGCTTGGCCCCGCGGCGCAGGCCTGTTGCTACTCTGATTTGGGTACTTGGCAGATTTCGATCTTGTGACATTGTTCCCAGGTGTAATTACCTCGGCTGCAGCGCGAACAGCTGGTGTGCACCCAGGTTATGCGTTGTCTGAGATGCCCGTTACCAGAAGTAGCGGAGAAACGCGCGTGCATTCCGCGGACTTGGTCCGGAACACGCTTGCTTTACTTTAAAATGATTGTGAGACTTCTTCATCTCGCACGAGCAGGCGTGCGTCACGTGACCCCCTCCCCGTTCCGACCCCTGACCCAAATAGCAGCCGGACGCGATGACAGGCGTAAGCCGCTCTGACAGGACCTTAGCGCCGACCGAGAAAAACCACAGAAAGCAGTAAAAACCACAGCACGTTACACCGACGAAAATGGAACGCGCGGCTCAGTCGCTCGTTCACCGAGAGATCGTGCTGAGCTGCCGCGGCAGGCGGGGCTCGTTAGGAAGCGCGAGACTAAGCTGCAAGTGTCTTTTGTCACAGGTTAAGCCAAACCGCGGCTGTAGCGCGTGTGCGCTCTCTGGTCTCAAGCGCTGGAAGCAGCTATTTTGATTATTAGCTGCCAAGCAACACGTGTAAAAATACGACCCAGCCCGCAATGACATATTATTTTCCACTATTGAATAAAAGCAGTTGCTACAGGCCAGATGAACTACACACACACATACATCTTTGTCGGACAAGCAAACGCAACTTGGATGTGAGAACATCACCGGGACCTTCAGGAGCTGCACACGCATCTTCCTTCATCCCAGACATCTTCATCTACCACAAAAGCCCCTGCGCCGTAGTTACTGCTCCACCTGAGTGAACGAGGAGCTGCTGTCAGCCCAGACGGTATGGAGCACTAACAGGTGCCCACAGCCAGAGCAGAAACCCCACCTGCTGTGGCCTGTGGTGAAGGGGGGAGTGGGACTGGTGACCTGTCCTGGGGGAGGAGCTAAACCAGCACAGAACCACTGAAGGCTTTTAACACCCAAAAGCCAGAGCCATCGACCCCTCTGACTGTTTGGCACCGTTTTAATATCATCCAAGATGCCATTTCGAGTTGAGCAGCCTGAGGTGCTGACCGTGGCGAGACTGAGGCGTGAGATTCCTGCACGACGCACGGCTGCATAGGAAGAGCTCGTGCAGCTCGCAGGGAAGTCCGGCACAGGCTGAGGATCAGGCAGACGGTCTCCCTGGGCCAGACGGTCTCCCTGGGCCAGACGGTCTCCCTGGGCCAGACGGTCTCCCTCGGCCAGGCGGTCTCCCTGGGCCAGACGGTCTCCCTCGGCCAGACGGTCTCCCTGGGACAGACGGTCTCCCTCGGCCAGACGCCAGGATGGCTGCAGGTACGGCCACGCTGGCCTTCTAGAACATCAGCCAGATCCAGAACTTTAACGAGCTCGGCGGGTGTCTAATGTCCACCCAGCCAAGCAGCAAGGACACGGACTGATGCAACGGAATAGAACTACGAGACCTTTCACAGACGCTGAGGGATCATTAACCAGATACCACCACGTTATTTCCAGCTCTAGGTGTCTATTCATTGCGTAAGCCTGGTTGTTAATTAAAGGTGCTGTCCAGAAAGTTAGCGAGCAGGCGCTTGGCTAACTCCTCGTTTGTGCAGGGGGAGCTGCGGTGTTCTGGTCCAAACGTACACTGGGATGCTCACAACCCACCGCACTACAAACACATCTTACACCTGCTGTGTTAGTGTGGTGACCAACACAGTCTGTGCAGGAAGCAGATAGTGTTCAGCTTCTAAGTGCCTGTAATACATGTTCAGGCTGATTTTAAATAAACGTATCATAAATGTTGGTGGTGTCCACATTATGTCTCCTTGATTTATTTTATTTAAATGCATCGTTCAATTGTGGTTTTCATCTGCAACTTGAATGAACACAAATCACTGACAGGAAAGGCTCCTCAATTTACTGAAACTAGAACTTTAAATGAGTTCAGTTAAATATTCACTTCTGGTGCACTGAGCGTTGAAGGTTTTACACGCAACACACTACATACACGTTAACAGGACACACCAGTTACATGTGACACACTGCATACATGTTAACAGGACACACCAGTTACATGTGACACACTGCTAACATGTTAACAGGACACACCAGTTACATGTGACACACTACATACATGTTTGGACCTTAGCCTGGCTGGACCGAACCTCTGAAGTTCTGCTGCAGTGTGTGCTGCTCATTTCTTACTCACCTCTGGAGTGGTGGAGGGAGCAGCACAGTCTTCAGCGCTGAGGGAAATACAGAGATCATCCAGCACTGTCAGCATTGGTGCCATCTGCTTGGAGGTTGGTGGAGTCCTCCATGATGACATCCACTGGGTAACGTAGTCTCCGGTATCGAACGTTCACATGATTGTGAAATCCATCCAGTGAGCATACGTATGATTGTGAAATCCATCCAGTGAGCATACGTATGATTGTGAAATCCATCCAGTGAGCATACGTATGATTGTGAAATCCATCCAGTGAGCATACGTATGATTGTGAAATCCACGTATGATTGTGAAATCCACTTTTATGTTCAGGTTAGACTACAATATGCATGCGGAGGAATGAGCACGTGGTCCTCGTATGTGCTCTGTTCAGTAGCTGTAGTCCTCCATGGCAAAAAAACACAACCTTGGGGTCTGGGTAACGTGGTGTCCAGCGGCAGCCGTAAGCAAGCGTTCGGGAGAGCGCGGCTCCCAAGAGCCAAGTATGCATTGTGGGTACTGTAGTCCTGAATGCTTGAGAGACACACGGCAGGCTGTGCTTGGATAGTGAGCTTCCTGGGATTCTGCGACCATGGCAAACGCACATAACACCAACAAACAAAACAAAAACAAAAACAAAAGGGGCGGGGCTATGTTAATGGTAAACGGACAGAGCTCACAGGACGAAGAAGAGGGTGAAGAGGAAAACAAGTTTAAAAATGGTGGCGTAGGAGAGTGAGGAGAACAGAACCAGGATGAGGATGAGCAAGATGATTGGCTGAAACATCTGGTGAGTAAACAGCAGGATTAAGAGACGTGTGTCGAACACAGAGGGGGTGCAAGGGGAGACAGGGTTGGAGAAAGAGAGCAATCGTCAGCCATACTGCAGTCCGGAAAGACACCTCACAGGGACAATGTTGAGAAACTAGAGGGATCAGCTCCTTTAGGGTGGTGCGCTACAGCTCTGCTGGAGTTGGGTTTAGCGATGCTAGCATGTTTGGCTTTAGTACTCCTTTAAGCTAAAGATCTGAAAACATTAGAGGTTTGCTTTCATTTTAAAACAGGTGCATATTAAATTGCTCATCACAAACCTGTCACTTCTCTGACGACACAAAGTCCTGACTGGAAGATCTAATTGCAGAAAACGTTGGCAAGACATTGATCAAAACAAACACTCTCACTCCTTCATCCCTTTCTCTCTGTCTCGTGCTTTCTTGATATATATCTCTCCAACAAAACGATATTTATACAACATTCATAAACTCTGTCTTACACACACACACACACACACACACACACACACACACACACACACACACACACACACACACACACACACACACCACTCTCAGGCAGGACTCACAGACAGCGGTTCCTCTGAGCGTCTCTCGTCCTGTCTGGGTAGCTCCAGGCGATCTATGAAGCTCTGCAGCTCCTTCCTGAAGGCCTTCATCTGGGCGTTGATGCGGAACAGCAGTTCGCGCTCCCGTACCCGCCCCCCCTCGTCTTCGTCGTCCACGCAGCCGAGCAGGTCGCCGTTGGCCACCAGCACGCGGGCCTCCGCCATGATGCCGCTGGTGTCGGCGATGAGGCGGTCGATGGTGCGGCCCAGCCGCTCGGCCTCCGCCCGGATGTCGATCATCTGCTGCCGGTCCCGCATGGATCGTGCGAGGAGCCGGCCGGCGTCGGGCGTGTAGAGCGGGCGGGTGGGCGAGAGGCAGCGGGCGCCCGGCACCTCCTCCTCAGTCGCTCGCCCGCCGACAGGGCCCTCGCGTTTGTGGGGGGGGAAGCGCGAGGAAGAGGAGTCGTCATCGCTCCCCCTGCGCACAACTCCCCCCGCCCCTCCCCCGCCGTCGCTCTCGGCGTCGCTGTCGCGCGCAGCCACGCCCAGGTGTGAGGCCACGCCCAGGTGCGAGGCCACGCCCAGGTGTGAGGCGAGCTCGTAGCGCTGCATGTTGGATAGCAGCACACGGTTCTCGTACTGCAGTTGCATCACCTTCCCACTCAGGTCGTTGATCTGCAGGCGGGCCGCCTTCAGCTCCTCCTGCAGCGCCTCTGACCTACCGGCCTCCGCCCCGCCCACTGCCCCGCCCACTGCCCCGCCCACTGCCCCGCCCACGCTGTGCCGGGAGCCCTCTTTGAAGCGGAGCTTGTTCAGGTCAGAGGTCACTCTCTTGTTCTGTTCCTCCACATCTGCCAGGTTCCGTCGCAAAAGCTCAGCCTCGTCCTCCACCAGCTGCAGCTGCTGCCTCAGCTCGGACAGCTCCGCCCCCTGCTCTCTGGCCCCTCCCCCTACTGCCCCGGCCACGCCCACACCCGACGACTCCTCACCTCTCATGTCATCGAGCTCCGCCCTCAGGCCACGGTTTTCCACCTCCAGCTCCACAATCTTGCGGCCCAGGATGTTGGCCTCTTCTTCCACCAGACGGAGGCGGAGCTTGAGTTCTGACTCACGCGTGGTGGGCGGGCCGCCCGCCTCGCCCTTGGGGTGGGGGCTGTCCATATCCCCGTAGAAGGAGCGGTATTTCTGAAGCTCCTGCTCCAGCCGGTCCTTCTCCTTGTCAATTTTCGCCATCTTCTTCCTCATGAGTGTAGCCTCCTCCTTAATGAAGGCCAACTGGCACTTTAGATCCTCGTGATCTTCCTGCAAACAAGAGCCATCTTTATTTACTCATGTAGCACTTCTGGGCTCGCCATGTCATTCACTTCTCGGCCTGGCCGTTGCTTAGTTTACAAAGGATAAACTTATAATATGATGAAGTAAATAAAGTAAATAAAATAAATAACAGTCCCACTAAACTACTGGACGGGCTAAAGAAGTCTTTCATCTCCATTTAACACCTCTAGCTTTTTAGCATTATTATCTGATTATCTGATCCAGACTGGTCCAGCTCTCGAACCAGCTGAGGTGCATCTGATTTAAGAAGGGCTTATAAATGCCATAAGCAACATTGGAAGCCAAGGTAATGTCTTGGGCCACACCCACACACTGTGACAATGTGACATCCTGGAGCTTCTCCATCTGTGGTGGCCTCACCTACAGTGTGTTACTGTGAGGTAGTCCACAGGCCCCTCTGTGAGGTAGTCCACAGGCCCCTCTGTGAGGTAATCTACAGGCTGTGAGGTACTCTACAGGCCCTCTGTGAGGTACTCTATAGGCCCTCTGTGAGGTACTCTATAGGCCCTCTGTGAGGTACTCTATAGGCCCTCTGTGAGGTACTCTATAGGCCCTCTGTGAGGTACTCTACAGGCTGTGAGGTACTCTATAGACCCTCTGTGATGTACTCTACAGGCCCTCTGTGAGGTACTCTACAGGCCCTCTGTGAGGTACTCTACAGGCCCTCTGTGAGGTACTCTACAGGCACTCTGTGAGGTACTCTACAGGCCCTCTGTGAGGTACTCTACAGGCCCTCTGTGAGGTACTCTATAGGCCCTCTGTGAGGTACTCTACAGGCCCTCTGTGAGGTACTCTACAGGCACTCTGTGAGGTACTCTACAGGCACTCTGTGAGGTACTCTACAGGCACTCTGTGAGGTACTCTACAGGCCCTCTGTGAGGTACTCTACAGGCACTCTGTGAGGTACTCTACAGGCACTCTGTGAGGTACTCTACAGGCCCTCTGTGAGGTACTCTACAGGCACTCTGTGAGGTACTCTACAGGCCCTCTGTGAGGTACTCTACAGGCCCTCTGTGAGGTACTCTACAGGCCCTCTGTGAGGTACTCTACAGGCACTCTGTGAGGTACTCTACAGGCACTCTGTGAGGTACTCTACAGGCCCTCTGTGAGGTACTCTACAGGCCCTCTGTGAGGTACTCTACAGGCCCTCTGTGAGGTACTCTACAGGCCCTCTGTGAGGTACTCTACAAGCCCTCTGTGAGGTACTCTACAGGCCCTCTGTGAGGTACTCTACAGGCCCTCTGTGAGGTACTCTACAGGCCCTCTGTGAGGTACTCTACAGGCACTCTGTGAGGTACTCTACAGGCTGTGAGGTATTCTACAGACTGTTAGGTACTCTACAGGCCCTCTGTGAGGTACTCTACAGGCCCTCTGTGAGGTACTCTACAGGCCCTCTGTGAGGTACTCTACAAGCCCTCTGTGAGGTACTCTACAGGCCCTCTGTGAGGTACTCTACAGGCCCTCTGTGAGGTACTCTACAGGCCCTCTGTGAGGTACTCTACAGGTTGTGAGGTAATCTACAGGCTGTTAGGTACTCTACAGGCCCTCTGTGAGGTACTCTATAGGTTGTGAGGTAGCGTACTGTAATGGGGGGTGGGTACTCACTTCCCCAGGTGTCTGCGTGGTCTTCCTCTCACTCTTCGGCGTGTCCTTGCTGCCTCGTTTCCTCTGAGATACACACAGTGCAACACAATCATGTTGTAAAACATGTGTCTAAGAACAACACAGAGAAAGTGTGTGTGTGTGTGTGTGTAAATAACATGGAGTGTGTGTGTGTGTGTGTAAATAACATGGAGTGTGTGTGTAAATAACATGGAGTGTGTGTGTAAATAACATGGAGTGTGTGTGTGTGTGTGTGTGTAAATAACATGGTGTGTGTGTGTGTGTGTAAATAACATGGAGTGTGTGTGTGTGTGTGTGTGTGTGTGTGTGTGTGTGTGTAAATAACATGGAGTGTGTGTGTAAATAACATGGAGTGTGTGTGTAAATAACATGGAGTGTGTGTGTGTGTGTGTGTGTAAATAACATGTGTGTGTGTGTGTGTGTAAATAACATGGAGTGTGTGTGTGTGTGTGTGTAAATAACATGGAGTGTGTGTGTGTGTGTGTGTGTAAATAACATGGAGTGTGTGTGTAAATAACATGGAGTGTGTGTGTGTGTAAATAACATGGAGTGTGTGTGTGTGTAAATAACATGGAGTGTGTGTGTACCTCTTTGGTTTTATCAAGCTCGTTTTGCAGAGCTTGCTTGGTGACCTCCACCTCGATGAGATTCTGTCTGAGTCGCTCGTTCTCCTCCTCCGTCTTTGTGCGTTTCTCCTCCACGTTCATTAGCTCGTGGTGAAGCCTCACGGACACATCCTTTGCGACCTGCCATAAACATCACTGCACTGACACTTTCTCTGAGCAGGGGACTTCTTGCTAACCCACTAACACCCACGAGCCAGCATGCGGGTTTAATATTTCCTTGGTTCACGCAGAAATACGTACCTTTAAGTCTTGCTCTAGACTCCGCAGAAGTTCCTCGTCGATTTCTCCGGTTTGTGCGTAGCGCATGCGCTTACGTTCGGCTTTTCGCAGACGATACTGGAGAATGCGGCAATTCTTATTCGCGCGCTCGAGATCACGCCGCATCTCGTGCAGCTGACAGGTGTCTTCTTCGTAAAACGTGTCGCGCATCTCGTCCATTTCCGTACGCATCTCTTCAATCTCGTTCTACGAAAGCCGTTAGGTGATTGCATTTTAAACACCCCTTTTCATACAATAAACCATTGTTGTAGTACTAAAACCAACCACATAATTCCCCATGTTATCAACATATATCGAACATTACTTCCGCCCAGTTTTCACTGTAATCAATAAATCAATACTAAATCTTTAACAGTGAAATTGTCGAGCTGTTTCGGACGCTTACACTTCTAGATAAGTGCATGATGCTGTATCGAGTGTTCGGTAAACAAACCTTGAGGTCTTCATTTTCCTCTAGTAGTCTTTCGATCTCCTTGTGCAGGGCCTCAACCTGCTGTGTCACGGGCTCGGGGCTCGTGCCCTGAGTGGTGGGCCCGGCGTTGGACGCGGCCGAAGGAGCAGCGGATGTTTTGGTGTGCATTCTCTGGCTCTTTCTGAATCTCTTTCTGTTGTGATACTCGATCAGCTCCTTCTGCAAACAAGCCTTCCCCCAGAACGCTGGCCCGCAGCCCACGCGCTCCCCGCCGCCGTCTCTGCGGCAGCTTGAACTGGCGTCACTCTCCGCGGTGCTCCGTCGTCTCGCTTTCCCTTTCACGCAACTGCAGGAGCCCTCGGGTTTCTCCGGAACGATCCGCGGTGAGCGTGTTTTGAAGCCGGGTGACCGCAGCGGACGCCGCGTGTCTGGTGGAGGATTTTCGATCCACTCCTCGATTTTCCAGACCGCACCCGCCCGGCACGATCGAAACGCATCGGATTCAGCACCATCGGGGTGAACAGCTGCCGCGCCTCGTAGTCTTCCTACACGTTTCCACCGAACCGGGTCAAGGCAGTTTCCAGTAGTCCATTTATTGGCTTTGCTTCCCAGCACCGGGACAAGTGACGAGGATCGACTGCAGATGGACTGTGAGGCCGATCTTGAAGCGGTTCCGTTCGGCCGTGCAGGAGAAGGACTGCGGCGCCGCTCCCTCCCTCCACTATTGTCTGCATGGGAAACGTCCGCAGCGCCGCTCGCGGTGGAGTTCATTATATCACACAGCGCACCTCCAACAGCTGATCAGCCCGCGGGCCGAAAGAGTCCCCAAAAGAAAGTGCGGGAAATCAGAATGTGTTTGGTGTACAATCCAAAGCGCTCGTGACATGTCATTGTCCGCGTGTACTTACCGGAATCTCATATGGAAAATACATTTCATTTTTAGTGCATGATATTTTTGCTTTTAGATCTCAGTCTCTGAGTCTGCATCTATGATCAATCTTCTGTGCAGTTAATGCAGCTTGTAGGCTATAAATAAAACGAAAATTGTGCAGGTTCATTTATTTATGAGTGATTTACTTGACATAGAAAATAAATTATAGAGACTGCAAACTTATAAAGACTACTGCTGTTATATATAGGCAAAAGGATCACTTGGACTGTTTAAAACATCTTACCTCATTAAAACACTGTAAAGCGTGATATTCCAGCGATAGGAGTGAAGCCTCATTGTACCAGACACTGACTGACACCAAAGGGGAGGGAGGGAGAGGGAGAGAGAGGGAGAGAGGGGGGGAGAGAGAGAGGGAGAGAGAGAGGGAGAGAGAGGGGGAGAGGGGGAGAGAGAGGAGAGAGAGAGAGGAGAGAGAGGAGAGAGAGGAGAGAGAGGGGGAGAGAGGAGAGAGAGAGAGAGAGAGAGAGAGAGAGAGAGAGAGAGAGAGAGAGGAGAGAGAGAGAGAGAGAGAGACTGGGGTGTTATTCACAGCTGACCCAGGCCAGGGTGGGTCTCTGATCTTGGATTGTTCTGCTTGCTGATCAGAGGTGTGGAGGGGGCAGATGTTGTGGAGGGGGCAGATGTTGTGGAAGGGGCAGATGTTGTGGAGGGGGCAGATGTTGTGGAGGGGGCAGATGTTGTGGAAGGGGCAGATGTTGTGGAGGGGGTAGGTTTGCTGTCCACCCTGTTGCTGATGCTGGTCTTTCTCTGTGTTGCCATGACGTCAGACATTCCTCAACAGCGAAGTTAACTTTTCCCTCCCAGCGAATGACAGAAGAGCTGTTTGCACTCCACCCCCTGCAGGAAGTGCCCTGGTGTGACCGCGGTGAACAGTAGCCCAGGGCACACGGCACCCAGCAACACACTCCTCAATCCACCATAATAACACCAGTTACCATTACACAGGAGACAGCAGAGCTGATCTCCACTCTCCCACAATGCTCTGCATTTACTGAGCTGAATTCAGCGGTGTTGCCACAAGATAACAAGCATATCTAACACAATGACTATTCTATCCTGTTGTTCCACACCAGACATGCATTGTGCATATATTAACATGTTGCTACAATATATAAAATAGTTTTTAAACATTACTCCAAGAAACAGGTTGTCGTTTTCCACTTTCATAATCCGTTAATATGACAGTATGTATTGATTAAAATTACAGATTAAAAAACAACTAATTACTTAATTAATTATTTTCTTTGGAATAGAATGGGAATAAAATAAAGTAAATCGAATGTTTAATTCTAAAGTACTCTCTCTGGCCACACGAGGGCGCTATGTATCCACGTGAATGGCGAGAGACTGGGACTAGCACAGAAATGATACAGCAGAAGGTTTGACTAACAACAAAAATTAAAAAGATATTAACCTTGATATTTGCATGTAGGATTCTTCATCTTATTTCTAAGCTTTCATGTTTTCTCAAATGATCTTAACCACCAAAGTCTACATTACTGATGTGTGGTTAATTGAATATTTTTCTCTTTATCCTATTCCCTATATTTTAAACACTTCAAAAACTGGTATAATATTGCAATATACAGTACATGCATTTATGGAGTGAACTAGTCATTATCTTTGGATACTAGATTACGGCTTTGGATCATCAGATCATTGTCTGGATTAACCACTTTATCTGATTAATCATTACTGCACATTTAAAGATGAAGATCCTTTATCTGATTAGAGATGCGCGTTACAGTCCAGACGGGGCAGGAACACCCATCAGCGTGGTAGGTGGACATGTGCTAGAGCTCCCTCAGATGGAATAGGTACATTCAAACAGGACTGCTTGAGGCCCCTTATGAGTCTCTCTGTTCAGCCTATTCCTGCGGTCATGTCAGGAAGTGCTTCTTTGGTACTGTCAGCGCCCTGTATCTGATCTATTACGGGATTCTAAAGGATTATTATGGCTTTGATCAGGAAATTGATAAAAGCTCTATACAAATAAAAACACTAGCTTAGTCAAGTCAAATGTATTAATGTAACCCTTTTACAACACGCATTGTCACAAAGCAGATGTAGATGTAGGGCTAGGGCTAGGGCTAGCTGGGATGTTGGGCTAGGGCTAGCTGGGATGTAGGGCTAGGGCTAGCTGGGGTGTTGGGCTAGGGCTAGCTGGGGTGTTGGGCTAGGGCTAGCTGGGGTGTTGGGCTAGGGCTAGCTGGGATGTAGGGCTAGGACTAGCTGGGATGTAGGGCTAGGGCTAGCTGGGGTGTTGGGCTAGGGCTAGTTGGTGTGTTGGGCTAGGGCTAGCTGGGGTGTTGGGCTAGGGCTAGCTGGGATGTAGGGCTAGGGCTAGCTGGGGTGTTGGGCTAGGGCTAGTTGGTGTGTTGGGCTAGGGCTAGCTGGGGTGTTGTGTTAGGGTTAGCTGGGGTGTAGGCCTACGGTTAGCTGGGGTGTAGGGCTACGGTTAGCTGGGGTGTAGGGCTACGGTTAGCTGGGGTGTTGTGCTAGGGTTAGCGGGGGTGTTGTGCTAGGGTTAGCGGGGGTGTTGTGCTAGGGTTAGCTGGGGTGTTGTGCCAGGGTTAGCTGGGGTGTTGTGCCAGGGTTAGCTGGGGTGTTGTGCCAGGGTTAGAGGGGGGGGTGTTATGCCAGGGTTAGCTGGAGTGTTGTGCTAGGGTTAGCTGTGCTAGGGTTAGCTGGAGTGTTGTGCTAGGGTTAGAAGGGGTGTTGTGCTAGGGTTAGAGGGGGTGTTGTGCCAGGGTTAGCTGGGGTGTTGTGCCAGGGTTAGAGGGGGTGTTGTGCTAGGGTTAGCTGGAGTGTTGTGCTAGGGTTAGCTGGGTGTTGTGCTAGGGTTAGCTGGGGTGTTGTGCCAGGGTTAGGGGTGTTGTGCCAGGGTTAGAGGGGGTGTTGTGCCAGGGTTAGCTGGGGTGTTGTGCCAGGGTTAGCTGGGGTGTTGTGCCAGGGTTAGAGGGGGTGTTGTGCTAGGGTTAGCTGGGGTGTTGTGCCAGGGTTAGCTGGGGTGTTGTGCTAGGGTTGGGGTGTAGGGCTGGGGTGTTGTGCCAGGGTTAGAGGGGGTGTTGTGCCAGGGTTAGCTGGGGTGTTGTGCCAGGGTTAGAGGGGGTGTTGTGCTAGGGTTAGGGGGGTGTTGTGCCAGGGTTAGAGGGGGTGTTGTGCTAGGGTTAGCTGGGGTGTTGTGCCAGGGTTT
Source organism: Brachyhypopomus occidentalis (assembly GCA_020368025.1). Classification (NCBI taxonomy): domain Eukaryota; kingdom Metazoa; phylum Chordata; class Actinopteri; order Gymnotiformes; family Hypopomidae; genus Brachyhypopomus; species Brachyhypopomus occidentalis. Next base: position 720,399 of record JAGXOD010000128.1, read on the forward strand.
AGGGGGGGTGTTGTGCGAGGGTGCCAGGCCAGGGTTAGCTGGGGTGTTGTGCCAGGGTTAGAGGGGGTGTTGTGCCAGGGTTAGGGGGGTGTTGTGCTAGGGTTAGAGGGGGGGTGTTGTGCCAGGGTTAGAGGGGGTGTTGTGCCAGGGTTAGAGGGGGTGTTGTGCCAGGGTTAGAGGGGGTGTTGTTAGGGTTAGAGGGGGTGTTGTGCTAGGGTTAGGGGGGGTGTTGTGCCAGGGTTAGAGGGGGTGTTGTGCCAGGGTTAGAGGGTTAGGGGTGTTGTGCTAGGGTTAGAGGGGGTGTTGTGCTAGGGTTAGCTGGGGTGTTGTGCCAGGGTTAGAGGGGGTGTTGTGCTAGGGTTAGAGGGGGTGTTGTGCCAGGGTTAGAGGGGGTGTTGTGCTAGGGTTAGAGGGGGTGTTGTGCTAGGGTTAGAGGGGGTGTTGTGCTAGGGTTAGAGGGGGTGTTGTGCTAGGGTTAGAGGGGGTGTTGTGCCAGGGTTAGAGGGGGTGTTGTGCTAGGGTTAGAGGGGTGTTGTGCTAGGGTTAGCTGGAGTGTTGTGCTAGGGTTAGCTGGGGTGTTGTGCTAGGGTTAGAGGGGGTGTTGTGCTAGGGTTAGCTGGAGTGTTGTGCTAGGGTTAGCTGGAGTGTTGTGCTAGGGTTAGAAGGGGTGTTGTGCTAGGGTTAGAGGGGGTGTTGTGCCAGGGTTAGCTGGGGTGTTGTGCCAGGGTTAGCTGGGGTGTTGTGCCAGGGTTAGAGGGGGTGTTGTGCCAGGGTTAGAGGGGGTGTTGTGCTAGGGTTAGCTGGAGTGTTGTGCTAGGGTTAGCTGGAGTGTTGTGCTAGGGTTAGCTGGGGTGTTGTGCCAGGGTTAGAGGGGGTGTTGTGCCAGGGTTAGAGGGGGTGTTGTGCCAGGGTTAGCTGGAGTGTTGTGCCAGGGTTAGAGGGGGTGTTGTGCTAGGGTTAGCTGGGGTGTTGTGCCAGGGTTAGAGGGGGTGTTGTGCTAGGGTTAGAGGGGGTGTTGTGCTAGGGTTAGCTGGGGTGTTGTGCCAGGGTTAGAGGGGGTGTTGTGCCAGGGTTAGAGGGGGTGTTGTGCTAGGGTTAGAGGGGGTGTTGTGCCAGGGTTAGAGGTGGTGTTGTGCTAGGGTTAAAGGGGGTGTTGTGCCAGGGTTAGCTGGGGTGTTGTGCCAGGGTTAGAGGGGGTGTTGTGCTAGGGTTAGAGGGGGTGTTGTGCCAGGGTTAGAGGGGTGTTGTGCTAGGGTTAGAGGGGGTGTTGTGCTAGGGTTAGCTGGGGTGTTGTGCCAGGGTTAGAGGGGTGTTGTGCCAGGGTTAGGGGGGGTGTTGTGCTAGGGTTAGAGGGGGTGTTGTGCCAGGGTTAGAGGGGGTGTTGTGCTAGGGTTAGAGGGGGTGTTGTGCCAGGGTTAGCTGGGGTGTTGTGCCAGGGTTAGAGGGGGTGTTGTGCTAGGGTTAGAGGGGGTGTTGTGCTAGGGTTAGCTGGGGTGTTGTGCCAGGGTTAGAGGGGGTGTTGTGCTAGGGTTAGCTGGGGTGTTGTGCCAGGGGTTAGAGGGGGTGTTGTGCTAGGGTTAGAGGGGGTGTTGTGCTAGGGTTAGCTGGAGTGTTGTGCTAGGGTTAGAGGGGGTGTTGTGCCAGGGTTAGAGGGGGTGTTGTGCCAGGGTTAGAGGGGGTGTTGTGCTAGGGTTAGCTGGGTTCTGTGTCCCCTAAAGGGGCCGCTGGCGGTCACAGGGCCTGAAAGCTCGACCAGCTGGAGAGGTGAACGCTGAAGTGAGGCTACCAGTGGCCCATTGGGAAACTGCACAATCCATAATCCTCTTACTGTATAATCCCTAATCAGAGAGAGAGAGACGAAGAAGGTTGGAGAAAGGGAATAACAGAAAGAGTGCAGACAGACAGCAAGAGAGACAGACAGAGAGGTGCAGGCAGAGACAGAAAGACACATTTGTCTTCCTCACCTCCTTTAGCCGGTGCACTAAGTTTGTGTGTGATGAAGACGATGGGGCTGTAGAGACTGAGGGGACGTGGGACATGTAGCACACCTGCTTCAGGTGTTTCAGCAGGACGAGTGAATCTGCTTCAGGTGTTTCAGCAGAACGAGGACACGTGTGTGTGTGTGTGTGTGTGTGTGTGTGTGTGTGTGTGTGTGTGTGTGTGTGTGTGTGAGTGTGTGTGCGTGTGTGTGTGAGCCACAGGGGGATTACCATCACTCCTCCTTCCCCAGACTGACCTGATTCTCTGTCCAGGTGACCTGAGCGTAAAGCTCTTTTCCAATGAAAGCCAATTTGTGGACCTACTTAGGCCAGATTGGCTCTCAAAGCTGTGGTCTAGGCTCCGCCCACTTGTCCAAAGGGTGGAGGGCAGAGGGTGGAGTGGATGTTGTTGTTTAACTGTGGGTATAAAGCTCTGCTGGGCATGTGCTCCTGCCGCAAGCTACATCACCGAACCAGAACACAGGAAACTCAGAGCAGGGAGAGCAGATAAAGGAGAATCGATATCACCCCCACCCCCCCACCACACACACACACACACATCTGGAATTGTATTTATTCTTCTCAGACCAGCAAGTGGTCATCTCCAGCAGTACCAGTAAGAGCCCTGTTAGCTAACCCATTTAGCGCTATTCATCTTCCTTTTTTTTTTTTTATCATTTCCTACATAAACAAGACATGTCACAGGAAATGACAGGCAGCAAAACCAGTCTGTGGCGGTTGTGATGAAACAGACTTTATAGTTTACACAGATGTACATTCTGTTTATGATCCCAGTGTTCTTCCCTACTGGGGACGTCCTACATACGAGAGAATGCAGAAGATGTCTTAGCACTCATGTAGCTCAGCTGATTAAAGGAAGTCGACCCCGATGAGTTCAACCTTGATGATGACACTGCCATGGCAACGCAGAGCACAACATAGAGACTGTAAGAGGTCTGGTTGTCTGCAGTGGTGCCATGACCCGGTCACTCCTCACACCTGTCAGTCATCATTTACTGTTTACTTCTTCATTGTGTTCCTTTAACCTCCCCAAAAATGTATAGTTAACTTATTGGTTTTAATAAGTTAAGGCAGATCTTACGCAAATAAATACAGATACAGCCAACATTTACATAGCAGATTTATGTGAGAACACCGTTAGACACACTTAGTGGGGTGTGTGTGTGTAAGACATGAATGAGTACTTCACTGAGTTGAATTTGTAGGACGTTTGTATGACAGTCCAGTCTCCATGACAACAACACACCCATCTCCCAGGGCCAAGCAGATGTCCATGTCCAGTAAAGTCTGTAGGTATTAGGACAGGGACACAGTTCCTTATCCAGTAAAGTCTGAAGGTATTTGGACAAGGACACAGTTTGATCCCTGAAATCCAGCACCTCCCGTGAGTGTGAGAATAACGTGAGACATAGCGATGCTGAAGTTTGATTAACATGGCCTGTGTTTCATTTCAAACACAGTGTTGGAGTCCTGAGCCAGTGGTAGCCATGTCACATACCGACCACACAGGTGAAGCACTGTTACTGCGCTGGCACTGGGTGTGGTAATACACGTCATCTCACGTGAGGTGCGTATGGTGCAGCACGTGAAGCATCTATCCCAGCATGCCTGCGGAATGGTACGTGCTGATGGAGCCAGACAGCAGCGTTTCTAGAAGTCTTGCTCTCCAAAGCAACACCACCCATGTGTGATGGAGGTGCTGGAGGCGTGTTGGAGGTGCTGGAGGTGTGATGGAGGTGTGTTGGAGGTGTGTTGGAGGTGTGATGGAGGTGTGTTGGAGGTGCGTTGGAGGTGCGTTGGAGATGTGTTGGAGGTGTGTTGGAGGCGTGTTGGAGGCGTGCCTCTATAGTGCACTGTAGAGAACCAGAACCAGAACCTGTCCTCTCCAAAAGCTTCTCCTCTCCTCCTCCCCTCTCCTCCTCCTCTCTAATCCTTCTTTTTTCTTTCTTTAATTGGTTCTCCACTGCTCTCATTCATGAGCTCCAAGGTCTTGTCTACTCCATTGGTCACCGTGGCAACCCCATTGACCTCGCTCTTTGCGGGACGTTTGCGTGGCTGGTGACGGTACGTCCGGTAGTAGAAGTTGACAAAGAGGATGATGAAGGTGATGGTGTAACCAATCAGAGCCCATTGCATCCAGGACGGGAAAGGACATCCCACGTAGAGAGAGTGTGCAGCGTGGCCGATGGTGACGTGGAACTGGACCTGCACACACACACACAAGTTAAGTCAAGCCACATTGTCAATTGTGCTTTTCACCCCAATCGAAATTTGTCCTCCGCATTTACCCATCTGTGCAGTCAGAACACACACACACACACTAGTGATCACTAGGGGGCTGTGGTGCACACGTGCCCAGAGTGGTGGGCAGCCCGGCGCCCGGGGAGCAGTTGGGGTTAGGTGCCTTGCTCAAGGGCACCTCAGTCATGGCCTCAGGCCTGGGAATCGAACCCACGACCCTCCGGTCACAAGACTGGTTCCCTAACCACCAGACCATGACCAAACACACACACACACACACACACACACACACACACACACACACACACACACACACACACACACACACACACACACACACACACACACACACACACACACA
>JAGXOD010000128.1:730000-747500 GCA_020368025.1 Brachyhypopomus occidentalis
AAGGAATTAAACCAACTGACAAGCTCGTGAGAAACCTGCTGACACACAAGCTCCAGGGCTTTGATATCGGTCACATCCAGGCCGCTGAGCAAACGCAAACTCGTCTAGGTACCTCGGGAAAGTGCATTTTAAACGAGCATTCTTCACCGTAAGACACTGTTGTTAACAGTGACTGAGACAAATGCCAGCACACATAACTGACTTCACACCCCCTCAGAGACAGCAGAGAAAAACATCATCTTCACAATACAATTCCCTATAGCACATCTTAAAATGATGGATAAAATCAACACATTAATAATTGGATCAATTAAGTTTCAATAATTCATACATTTAAATTGAGGATTAAAAAACTATTGAATTTAGGATGAAAAAGTTCCAAAGAAAGACGAGCCTTTCTAGTACCCATAACCTGGAGACAGAACAAGGACTGAACTTCCTCTGCTCATGTACCACACACACCTCACACCAGACTCGTCCTCTGCTCATGTACCAAACACACCTCACACCAGACTTGTCCTCATGTACCACACACACCTCACACCAGACTCGTCCTCTGCTCATGTACCACACACACCTCACACAGGACTTTACACTTGTTTAACACCTACAGTCCATGTCTTTCTCTGCTCACCTAATACACACACCAGACTCCTTATACTCGTTAAACACCGACAGTCCATCTCTTGAGAATACAATAAGGAACAAATACGGTTGGACGTGTAAAATGTCAGCACAATAATATTAATAACTCACAGTCTTAACTGAAAACAAAAACGTTCTTACATATTTTTTTCTTTCTCCACGGTTTTATCACTGTTAATATTTGTTTAATGAATCATTTGGCAACGGTTGTAGAACAATTTACTGGCACTCTAAAATAAACGAGAATTATTTTGGGGAAACTCCTGAAAGTAGCGAAAGATCTCGAGCTCATCCCACTGCTGTAATGACGTGACAGCGCGCGATGTGTTCAGTGCAGAAATGTACCGGACCGCTCCCCTACCTTGTACCTCGAGCTCAGTTGTTCTACACCGTTATCCGGTCCAACGGAGCCTCTTTTGCTGAGTTAACTGATGCGTTTGGATTGTAGGGCATGAAACTGCGGAATCGGCAAACAGTGAAATCAAACAACTCTAACCATGCCGACTCTTGAGCACGCGCATCCTCCACGCTGACGCAACCTTCTCAGTGATCACCGCGGAACCAGACTCACCGCGCGCAGAGAAACCGTGGAGACCACGAAGTTGCACGTGCCCTCTGATCTCTCTTTTGGTGAAACGCACCGTTAACTTCCCCCGTCTTCAGCTGCACAGACGGGCCCTAAGTGGGCTGTGTAGTAACAGATGGGCGGATCCTCGAGCGTCTGCTGATCTGGGATCAGCCTTATTGATTACGTCCCGCAGTTTAACGATCAGACACGATGGGAAGTGCATTAAGGATGCATCTCTAAGGACATAGTGTTGATGGAGTGTGAACACAAAAACAGGAATTATTTAAGTGCGCTGCCTATGTATTTCAGTTTCCGCCACCGTAATAACTAATACCGGTCTTTTAAAATCACTGTACACCAGATTAACTAGGCACCGACTATGTTTATAGTGCTAAATTGACACTAACCTACATGACTTGAATCTGAAGAATTCCTCCTATACTGCTCACACTACACGAAACTGATCACGGGTGACCTGTTGATTTGCAGACAGAGGTCTAAACACTACAAGGGTTTTCACAGACAACGGACACGAACTCTACACTTTTGAAAGCGGATGACCCACACACACACACCACTCTAACACTAACCCTAACACTCTTTAACCAAAACACACCCGAGAACCGTATAAGAGCACGGAGCCCGGGTGTCTGTGGTAACTGTTTATGCTCCAGACACAGCGTTGGTTTTAATCGAGCACGCGATTGTTTGGCACCTCCTGTCGTTTGCGGATCAGAAAAACACCACAGGGAGGCAGCAGTTCACCGATTAAAGCCATTCATGATCATATGAGACGAGTGTCGCGTTAAGTGACCACCGGGTGGCGCCAATGTCAACCGTATAGTTGTTTCACGATGTTTACAAAACAGTTAAAAAAGTATAGCTAAAGTCTCACTGTAAGAGCGAATTAGCATTAGCACAAACACAGAGCGTCTCGAAATGCTTCTTGGACAATAATTGTTTTCCTGCACATCCGTAAACTTAAGTTCATACAAGTGAAATAAATGTAGTTATTCCTTACACCAGTTTAACCTAGCATTGTTTTTAGTACAGGAAGTGGAAATTTAAATCTTTTGAAGACAGTGTATGCTGAATTTGGCATTGGGTCAGCACACATGAAGTTAATTCTGAAAGAGACAGACAGGCAGACAGAGTCTGAGAGAAACAGAGAGAGACAGACAGACTGTCAGCAAGAAAGAAAGAAAGTGAGACAGATATGGAGACTGATAGACAAGTGACAGTAACAGAAAGATGTAAAGAGATATTCAGAGATTGAGAAAGAAAGAAGAGAGGGAGAGAAGGAGAGGTACAGAGAGAAGGAGAGAGAGAGAAGTACAGAGAGAAGGAGAGAGAGAGAAGTACAGAGAGAAGGAGAGAGAGGTACAGAGAGAAGGAGAGAGGTACAGAGGGAAGGAGAGAGAGGGAGAGGTACAGAGATGTGTGTGTGTGTGTGTGTGTGGGTGTGTGGGTGGGTGTGTGTGTGTGTGTGTGTGTGTGTGTGTGCGCGTGCGTGCATGTTTGTACATGTACATGTGTTTGTTAGAGTCGGCAGCTGGAGTGGGTGATGGTAGGTGTGTGGAGTGGGTGATGGTAGGTGTGGAGTGGGTGATGGTAGGTGTGTGGAGTGGGTGATGGTAGGTGTGTGGAGTGGGTGATGGTAGGTGTGTGGAGTGGGTGATGGTAGGTGTGGAGTGGGTGATGGTAGGTGTGGAGTGGGTGATGGTAGGTGTGGAGTGGGTGATGGTAGGTGTGTGGAGTGGGTGATGGTAGGTGTGGAGTGGGTGATGGTAGGTGTGGAGTGGGTGATGGTAGGTGTGGAGTGGGTGATGGTAGGTGTGGAGTGGGTGATGGTAGGTGTGGAGTGGGTGATGGTAGGTGTGTGGAGTGGGTGATGGTAGGTGTGGAGTGGGTGATGGTAGGTGTGGAGTGGGTGATGGTAGGTGTGGAGTGGGTGATGGTAGGTGTGGAGTGGGTGATGGTAGGTGTGGAGTGGGTGATGGTAGGTGTGGAGTGGGTGATGGTAGGTGTGTGGAGTGGGTGATGGTAGGTGTGTGGAGTGGGTGATGGTAGGTGTGGAGTGGGTGATGGTAGGTGTGTGGAGTGGGTGATGGTTCACAGTAACGGTTGTGTGTCTCAGAGTTGCCATGTTATGCTCAGACATCTGTCTCACTTCTGCTCCAGTCCACCCTCACAGACCTCCTGCAGAGACGCAGCTTCTCTGAGTCACACACACACACACACACACACACACACACACACACACACACACACACACACACACACACACACACACACAGTAGCTCCAGTACTAGAGAGACAGATGAGGAAATGTAAATTACACAAGAGAACAGCAGAACGAACCATTTTGACCACTTAACTGCTTTGCCATTTTCCCAGACATGTGAAATATACTTTTCTATATATACTTGATCTAAATATCCTGTCACAGGTTCTTTCCCTGCGTGTCCGTCCTGCTGGGGGAGATTTGGGGATCTTGGAAGGGTTCACGTGATCCTCAACAACACATCAGATAGCAGATGCATTACTCAGCAACACTCAGTATAACACTATGTGTTCATTCATGTAACCCTGAGCCCCATTCGTATTGTAAAGACTTGCAGTGTTGTAGGCGTCCCGCTATCATACTGATGCTCCTTGACAGGGTGTATGTCTCTGATTTTCACAGCAGGCGTGTAGCAGTGGGAGAGATGCTACAGTCTCTCCAGACATGTGCAAGACAGGAGATGCAGTTCCAAACCTGCAAGGGATTCCTGCGTCACTACAGCCACATGTGGGGGGGGGGTTGCCAAGGCTGCTGAAACAGTTCACAATCGTAACAGACTCATCCTCAGCTCCTTAGCCATCATTTGGTTCCCATGATAAAGTGTAAATATGTTCACTGTGGCATAGAGACCTTAGAAAAAGAGTTTCAGGCATGTTCCAACAGCCCAGGAGGTCCTGTGCACAGATGTTTATCAACTGCACTTAGAAGGTGCCTGCCGTGGACATCGGAGAGTGTGTGAGGTCCATGTCAGCTTTTCTCCGCTACCTCCCACACGCTCAGAGGGACGTAGCAGCTAACTGCAGCTCTGGGTGCGTCAGGAGGGCCAGCTCTGTGAGGGGGGTCATCCATCACTGGGAAGCATGATGAACGCTTATGATGGTGTGACAGTGTGACACTCCTGGAGGCATGGTTACGGGTTATGACTGTGTGACACTCCTGGAGGCATTGTTATGGGTTATGACGGTGTGATGGACACACTCCTGGAGGCATGGTTACGGGTTATGACTGTGTGACACTCCTGGAGGCATTGTTATGGGTTATGACGGTGTGATGGACACACTCCTGGAGGCATGGTTACGGGTTATGACAGAGGTTTGAGGTTTAGGGGGCCAGAGCACATATTTGCAAAACTGGAAGACCTGAAGATACATCTGCTTCCTTCTGCTTTTGCTATAGACAGGTTCTGCTTTTGGTATAGACAGGTTGTTCTGATTTTCTCTGGCAGTTTAATGACTGGTGTGTGATGCTTTGGAGTTTCGAGTTTCAGGGAATGTGAGCTGGTAATTCAGGTGTGAGCTAACATTTCATCCTGTGCACAGTTAAACTACATAATGATGTTGGTGTTAGGACATGGTGAACTGGTCTAATGCAGAGAGATTCGTGTCCTCATTTAACCTCAAAGCAGGAATCCACCCTCACAATGGACAGCGCCAGAAACAGAGACGTCTGGAAGAAAGTCTGGTTCTGTCCATGTCATTCTGCTACAGCTGTTTATCACAACTATAAAGATAATGCTAATGATTAACAGAAAACTGAAATGGACTCTATATTTTTTTTCTTTCATCTGTTTTTCCCTCTTTTCTCCAGCTCTGGCGCTGGGAATCTCTGCCTTGTTCTCCATTTCTGGAGCTTAAATTATTCCGCTAATGAAAATGAAACTTCTGTAAAGGTCGTTGCTATGCCAACCAGTAAGGCAACATAATCTTGAGGGGGTTGTGTTGACCTTTCTGATTTGTTTAAACTGATTCAGGGGTGACTCTCTGCACCCTTTCTAGACATGTTTAATTGTTTAATCACAATTTATTTTAGATAAGCTTTCTGGCCTTCACATATTTATTCAGTCTTTTATCACAAGCCATGTTAGCCTAAGAAGCTAATCTCAAATTTGTGACAGAAAAACATTTTCATATTAATCACAGGAAACATTTTTTCATGTGAAGAAAAACAACACAATACAATGCTTTCTGTAAAACGCTACTCTCACCTCTAAACAAGCTTCACTTTGTGTAAAACATACTTTACCACCAAACGCTAGCATCACTACCAAATAATTCAATTTATTAAATACTACGGATACGGTTGTCATGTGATTTCACTATCCAACTTTAATGAGCTGTTAACCGTGTTAGCATGTTGGGGCTATTCCTAGTGTTGTGAATGTTCCTGTGTTGTGCTAGCAGCTAGCAGCTCTCTTGTACACGCGATGATGCTGCCACCTGCCATGTTGCCAACTACTTTCAATAGATAATAGCTCAAAAATGGCTCAAAAAGTCACTAAATGTTGCTAGGTGGCATCACACGCTAATTAGCATATCCGTTTCATCATCATATCTCATTTGCATGCTGCGTAGAGCCAGATGGTGCCAGCTGTTTACACCTGATCACTTCTCCTTGCTGCTCACAGATGCTGTATTTGAACACAGTTCCCATAATGCCATGCTCATTTACATATTGTTGTGTTTCTACTGTCAGACGTGGGGACGAGTCTGTTAGCACTACTAGCTGCTAGCACTATGTTAACCACAAAGTTGCAGCTCCATACTTGCTAAATTCAAATTTTAGAAACGCCATGACAACATATGCATTTGTGCTGTTTTTTCAGCTATAATGATGTAAAAAATAATCGATGTAAAATGATGTCTGAAAAAGAAAGAAGCCACAGAACAACTTTGTTTAGTCTCTCACACAGTGCACACGCTCCACGTGACCACACCCTCCACGTGACCACACCCTCCACGTGACCACACCCTCCACGTGACCACACCCTCCACGTGACCACACCCTCCACGTGAGTAACCAACAAGAAAAAGGAGATTCCATTTTAATGGCCAAAATGATCATGTGACCAAATTAAATTATTTAAATTAAAGGAAAAGTGGAACAATCACTCACACGTCAGCCGCTATGTGTGCTAAATGTGTTGCTCCTCCTCTCTGTAACTCTCAGTCCGGAGCAGACCAGGAGAGACGTGCTCCTCTACAGGACTGTCCTATGGGACGTGGACAAAGTTTGTCCATCTGCATCTGTGAAGAAATTGGATAAAGGGGTCAGAAAAGTCACTAAGGTGGCAGAAGTGGTGACCTGGAATCACACTGACACTGAACGGGGACTTGAAGAAGGTTGGGGATGGAATTCCAAATACATGTCAGTCATTCTAGTGAATCAGGTCGTTGTTGTGACCTGGCCAATCAGAGTCCCCTTTCCCAAACGCATCATAGTATTAAGGTCACGCAGGATCAGAGAGAGAGTGTTGAGTCTGGGGTGGACTCCACCATTTCGCCTTTGTGTTCTGATGCTTTGGGAAAACTGGGCCCGATTGTTCGAGTGAAACAACATCGCACCCTGCCTTCACCGTGGGACTAATTACGTCTCAGCTCAGGAGCTCACACCCTGTTCCTGCAAGACTCTGTTGTACATTACAACCAGCTCGTTACTCAACAGAGGCCTGCTTCTCAAAAGCATTGTACTGTTAAGAACTTAAATGAGAGAAACAGAGAGAAAGAGAGAGAGAGAGAGAGCTCTGTGTAATAGTCGCTATACCATGTAAAGATAGTCTTTGTGTTACAAGGCCTTCGGGAAACCCAGCCCAGCTCATTAGTGAAGGCCTCTGGTCCAGTTTAAAACCAGTATCACTTTGCCACAGTCACTGGTGTTATGCCAGAGGCAGCAGAGGCCACAGCCAGTAAAACCAGTCCTATGTGAAACGCATTTACGGCCTCTCGTAAGGCCCTTTTACTGCCCTGTGGTGATACGGGCTGATGGACCACAGGGAGCAGTCGAGTTTCTGCTCACGTGGGGAGGTGCGGCAGCTGAGGAGGTGATCTGGGACCACGGCCTCCATCACACTCCACCCTCTCCAGCCCTACAGTCCCGTGGCTGGAGGTCTTGCTGCCAAAGCTGGTCTGGAAGGGAAGCCAAACACTCTTTGCCCAGGAGGAGGCAGCCTAGCCTGGCCTTCCCCAGGAGGAGGCAGCCTAGCTTGGCCTTCCCCAGGAGGAGGGAGCCTAGCCTGGCCTTCCCCAGGAGGAGGGAGCCTAGCCTGGCCTTCCCCAGGAGGAGGCAGCCTAGCTTGGCCTTCCCCAGGAGGAGGCAGCCTAGCTTGGCCTTCCCCAGGAGGAGGGAGCCTAGCCTGGCCTTCCCCAGGAGGAGGGAGCCTAGCCTGGCCTTCCCCACATCCTGGTGGCAGTGGAACCTACACACAATTCTGTTAGTGTCTGCCTTGTGTAACTGCCTTGTCAACAGTAATATGTTTAATATCGTCTCTCCTCACAACTCATCCACAAACACAAACACAGTCTGAACAGCCTCACTTGGTTATCTTACATGGTTCTACTGTATGGGTGAGGATATTTTGGATTGTAATGGAACCATTTACAGAATGAGAATATAGTCTTTAGCAGGTGTAACCCCCATTAACTCCCTGCTGTATCTCCTCTCCCTGCTGTATCTCCTCTCCCTGCTGTATCTCCTCTCCATGCTGTATCTCCTCTCCCTGAAGTATCTCCTCTCCCTGAAGTATCTCCTCTCCCCTCCATAATAACCAGCACGGTGGTGTGTGGTCAAGACTCAACATGTTTCTACACTTCCCTGTAAGTCTACAAGTGACTTCATCCCACATTGCAAGTATCTGGTTTAACGTACAGTTCCTGACAGATATTGGCTCTACCTGCAGAAATAGTTTATTTAGTTTATTTAATGACCTGCAATTCCATCTGTAAAGCTCCACAGAGCTGAGACGTCCTGAAGTGACTCCCCCTGCCGAGTAGAGCTGGTGCCAACACTAAGGCCGCAAACCAAGGAGCACACTGCACCACCCACACCGCAGCACCACCCACATCGCACCACCCACACACCGCACACTGCACCACCCACACACCGCACCATCCACCCACATCGCACCACCCACACACCGCACACTGCACCACCCACACACCGCACCATCCACACACCGCACCACCCACACACCGCACACTGCAGCACCCACACCGCACCACCCACACGCCGCACCACCCACACGCCGCACCACCCACACACCGCACCACCTACGCACCGCACAACCCACACTGTACCAGTTAGTTACTCACTTCATCAACAGCACCCTCACTGTCATCTATAGAACAGTGCTCTCTGTACCCTCATTCCTATTAAACAGATCTAACGTTAGTCCTTTCCTTCCATACTCCTTCCATACTCCTTCCATACTCTTAGTATTCTATACTTACATCACCAGCTTGAAGCTGTAGACCATGACTAAGCTGATGGAAGTGCTGTTGTGTTTGCTGTGTGTGAGCGCTGTCTGTCTACACCCACTCCACCTCTCTAACACTGTCTGACTACACCCACTCCACCTCTCTAACGCTGTCTGACTACACCCACTCCACCTCTCTAACACTGTCTGACTACACCCACTCCACCTCTCTAGCGCTGTCTGTCTACACCCACTCCACCTCTCTAACGCTGTCTGTCTACACCCACTCCACCTCTCTGTCTGAATACACCCACTCCACCTCTCTAACACTGTCTGAATACACCCACTCCACCTCTCTAACACTGTCTGACTACACCCACTCCACCTCTCTAACACTGTCTGAATACACCCACTCCACCTCTCTAACACTGTCTGAATACACCACCTCCTCTAACACTGTCTGAATACACCCACTCCACCTCTCTAACACTGTCTGAATACACCCACTCCACCTCTCTAACACTGTCTGAATACACCCCTCCACCTCTCTCTGTCTGTGTACACCCACTGTCTCTCTAACACTGTCTGTCTACACCCACTCCACCTCTCTAACACTGTCTGACTACACCCACTCCACCTCTCTAACACTGTCTGAGTACACCCACTCCACCTCTCTAACACTGTCTGACTACACCCACTCCACCTCTCTAGCGCTGTCTGTCTACACCCACTCCACCTCTCTAGCGCTGTCTGAATACACCCACTCCACCTCTCTAACACTGTCTGACTACACCCACTCCACCTCTCTAACACTGTCTGACTACACCCACTCCACCTCTCTAACACTGTCTGAATACACCCACTCCACCTCTCTAACACTGTCTGAGTACACCCACTCCACCTCTCTAACACTGTCTGACTACACCCACTCCACCCTCTAGCGCTGTCTGTCTACACCCACTCCACCCCACCTCTAGCGCTGTCTGTCTACACCCACTCCACCTCTCTAACACTGTCTGAATACACCCACTCCACCTCTCTAACACTGTCTGACTACACCCACTCCACCTCTCTAACACTGTCTGACTACACCCACTCCACCTCTCTAACACTGTCTGAATACACCCACTCCACCTCTCTAACACTGTCTGACTACACCCACTCCACCTCTCTAACACTGTCTGACTACACCCACTCCACCTCTCTAGCGCTGTCTGTCTACACCCACTCCACCTCTCTAACGCTGTCTGTCTACACCCACTCCACCTCTCTAACACTGTCTGAATACACCCACTCCACCTCTCTAACACTGTCTGAATACACCCACTCCACCTCTCTAACACTGTCTGACTACACCCACTCCACCTCTCTAACACTGTCTGAATACACCCACTCCACCTCTCTAACACTGTCTGACTACACCCACTCCACCTCTCTAACACTGTCTGAGTACACCCACTCCACCTCTCTAACACTGTCTGACTACACCCACTCCACCTCTCTAACACTGTCTGTCTACACCCACTCCACCTCTCTAGCGCTGTCTGAATACACCCACTCCACCTCTCTAACACTGTCTGACTACACCCACTCCACCTCTCTAACACTGTCTGACTACACCCACTCCACCTCTCTAACACTGTCTGACTACACCCACTCCACCCTCTCTAACACTGTCTGACTACACCCACTCCACCTCTCTACTGTCTGTCTACACCCACCCACCTCTCCGCTGTCTGTCTACACCCACTCCACCTCTCTAACACTGTCTGAATACACCCACTCCACCTCTCTAACACTGTCTGACTACACCCACTCCACCACCTCTCTAACACTGTCTGAATACACCCACTCCACCTCTCTAACACTGTCTGACTACACCCACTCCACCTCTCTAGCGCTGTCTGAATACACCCACTCCACCTCTCTAACACTGTCTGTCTACACCCACTCCTCTGTCTGAATACACCCACTCCACCTCTCTAACACTGTCTGAATACACCCACTCCACCTCTCTAACACTGTCTGAATACACCCACTCCACCTCTCTAACACTGTCTGTCTACACCCCCACCTCTCCACCTGTCTGACTACACCCACTCCACCTCTCTATCTCTGTCTGTCTACACCCACTCCACCTCTCTAACACTGTCTGAATACACCCACTCCACCTCTCTAACACTGTCTGAATACACCCACTCCACCTCTCTAACACTGTCTGTCTACACCCACTCCACCTCTCTAACACTGTCTGACTACACCCACTCCACCTCTCTAACACTGTCTGACTACACCCACTCCACCTCTCTAACGCTGTCTGTCTACACCCACTCCACCTCTCTAACACTGTCTGTCTACACCCACTCCACCTCTCTAGCGCTGTCTGAATACACCCACTCCACCTCTCTAACACTGTCTGAATACACCCACTCCACCTCTCTAACACTGTCTGTCTACACCCACTCCACCTCTCTAGCGCTGTCTGAATACACCCACTCCACCTCTCTAACACTGTCTGAATACACCCACTCCACCTCTCTAGCGCTGTCGCTGTCTGTCTACACCCACTCCACCTCTCTAACACTGTCTGACTACACCCACTCCACCTCTCTAACACTGTCTGTCTACACCCACTCCACCTGTCTACACCCACTCCACCTCTCTAGCGCTGTCTGACTACACCCACTCCACCTCTCTAACACTGTCTGACTACACCCACTCCACCTCTCTAACACTGTCTGTCTACACACCCACTCCACCTCTCTAACGCTGTCTGACTACACCCACTCCACCTCTCTAACACTGTCTGACTACACCCACTCCACCTCTCTAACACTGTCTGACTACACCCACTCCACCTCTCTAACACTGTCTGACTACACCCACTCCACCTCTCTAACACTGTCTGACTACACCCACTCCACCTCTCTAGCGCTGTCTGAATACACCCACTCCACCTCTCTAACACTGTCTGACTACACCCACTCCACCTCTCTAACACTGTCTGACTACACCCACTCCACCTCTCTAGCACTGTCTGACTACACCCACTCCACCTCTCTAACGCTCTCCACCACCGTAAGAAAAGAACGTCCTCTCCCAGTACTGTTACAGGCGCTGGCTTGTTGCGCTGGCTTCATAAATGTCCCCAAGTTCAGTCAGCAGGACTCAGGACAGTGAGATTCCTCCTTCCCTCTCTGGGTCCTCAGCAGCGTCATATGCATTTCCTGATGCTAATGCTAAGCTAGCCATTGGAGTAGTGTACATCCCTTCTGTTGCTAATGCTAAGGTAGCTATTGGAGCAGCATATGTCTCTCCTGATGCTAATACTAAGCTAGCTACTGGAGTTGTGTACATCTCTCCTGATGCTAATCCTAAGATAGCTATGAGAGCAACATATGTCTCCAGAGGTGGACATTCCAGGTTCAGAAAGTAAAAGTCCTCATCAAGATTTATTTCAGGCTTCCTGGATTGTGTTGATTCCACTAATTTTACAGGGCTTTGCACTAATTAGAAAATCCAGCAAGCTTGAGTAAAATCCTGGGAAGGAGTTTTAATTTCTGAACCTGGAATCTCCACCTCTGAGTATCTCTTCTGGTGCTAATGCTAAGATAGCTTTTGGAGTAGTGTACATCTCTTCTGATGCTAATGCTAAGATAGCTTTTGGAGTAGTGTACATCTCTTCTGATGCTAATGCTAAGATAGCTTTTGGAGTAGTGTACATCTCTCCTGATGCTAATCCTAAGATAGCTATGAGAGCAACATATGTCTCCAGAGGTGGACATTCCAGGTTCAGAAAGTAAAAGTCCTCATCAAGATTTATCTCAGGCTTCCTGGATTGTGTTGATTCCACTAATTTTACCTGGCTTGCACTAATTAGAAAATCCAGCAAGCTTGAGTAAAATCCTGGGAAGGAGTTTTAATTTCTGAACCTGGAATCTCCACCTCTGAGTATCTCTTCTGGTGCTAATGCTAAGATAGCTTTTGGAGTAGTGTACATCTCTTCTGGTGCTAATGCTAAGATAGCTTTTGGAGTAGTGTACATCTCTTCTGATGCTAATGCTAAGATAGCTTTTGGAGTAGTGTACATCTCTTCTGATGCTAATGCTAAGATAGCTTTTGGAGTAGTGTACATCTCTTCTGATGCTAATGCTAAGCTAGGTATAAAAGAGCTGAACGAGCTTGCAACAAACTTGGATGGAGCTATTATTTCTGTATTTCAGTTTAATCACTTGAGTTTAATCTCTTGAGTTTGTGAATTGCGCTGCCAAAATTCCACCAGGATGTCAACAGCGCCACCAGAGGAGACAACACTTGAGATAATGTCTCCTTCTCCAACACTTGAGACGATGTCTCCTTCATGTACTTGGTGCTTCCTCAGCCGCCATGAAGTATATCACCTCATGTATCGACATTGTCACCTCTGTCAAGTGTGGGAAAATCTTCCCTGATCAGGAACCTTGTATGAATGCCAAGGTTGTCAAACTGCTGCAGGCGTATCACACTGCTATCAGATCTGGTAATGCTGAGGGTAAACGCTCAGCCAGAACCAACCTGTAGAGAGCCAGACACTATGTCAGGGACTTCAACAGATACACCCTGTAAATGCCCTATATATAATGCCCTATATATTATGGGGCAGTCTGAGGCCATGACTGAGGTGCCCTTGAGCAAGGCACTTAACCCCAACTGCTCCCCGGGCGTCGGGCTAGGGATGCCCACCGCTCTGGGCACGTGTGCACCACAGCCCCCTAGTGATCACTAGTGTGTGTGTGTGTGTGTGTGTGCACCACAGGCCCCTAGTGTTCACTAGTGTGTGTGTGTTGTAACTGGGTAAAATGCGGAGGACAAATTTCAATTGGGTTGAAAATCACAATTGACCAATGTGGCTGATCTTAATCTTATCTGAATCTATCAGTCAATCAACAATATTCATTTTTATGTCTGAATGAAGCAGAAGGTGATGGTTGTCTCAGCTGATAATACATGCTGGTTGTGAAATGCCACAGAACTGATCTAGAATCAGTTCCCACTACCCAATCAGATCTGTTAGAATCGTAAGTCGTTGACAATATCTGATGTGTGTGGTTCCCTTTATTGCAGTGATATTATGAATGTGTGTTACTATGAGTAACTCAGCCCCAGTACATGAATACTTTGCCATGTGTGTTTGGGTGTTTACAAGACAACAGGCACCAAGTTTAAAATGGATTTCGTGAGAATCCCTTGGACATTTAAGCTAAAAGAGGCCTGTGCCTCAGATGTGGAAGTGGAACACTCCAGGATGAGTCCCAGCACTGTTCATAAAGTTCTGGGGAACTTGCTGATAGGATGAATCAGGAGCATCAGAGAAAATGTGTGGAACTGTGCATCTTCAGGGATTGGTTGGAGAAACACAACTGTCTCTCAAAACTCTTGAATACTTGATTCTTGGTCCTGGAGCAGAGCCAAGGAAGATCCTGGTATTGAGCGGATTAGTTGCATTAGGTGTGCCGGTGTAATGAAAAGACCAAACTGTGGTTTAAAGTGTACTGTAAAACCAGGACTGAGATCTCTACTGTAGACAATCCTGGAATGGATGATTCTGGAGCATTTTTTCTGGAAATGATCATCTTCACTGAACAGAGTTATAAACGCTTTTTGTTTCGTCAGTTGTTTTTAACTTGGCTCCTGTAACCAAACAGGAAATATCATAAATAGCAACAGATCAATGGCTCCTTGTTGCAGCCCCTCTGCAGTGACTAGTGGGAGGAGTTATGGAGGGATCTCGTGCATTGTGACATCATGACTGACAGGCTGGAGCTGGTAATCAGTTTGAGTGAGATTCTATGCTGTAATCCCATGAGTCCTGCCAGGTTGAGTTAGAGTTTAGCCTCTAGAGGACAACTTCACCCAATCACCTCGTGCTCTCTGACACACCCAGCACCCCCAGGTCACCGTCCACGCCAACACGCCTCTGGTGACCCACCCACACCAGCACGGAGATGATGACAGGATATTCTAACCCATGGAGATGATAACAGGATATTCTAACCCACATATAAGGTTTTTTGAGTTCATCTGCTTTCTATCTATTGAAAGCACTTCTCTCTTACGTCTCTTAATTTTGCCAAAATTGTACCAAAGAACATTTTTAAATTAATAAATAATTAATTATAAATAAATAATAAATGATTAATGATTTGGCAAAGCAGTTGATACTGAAGAAAGAGTCACTCTTACAAACACTTTTTTAGTGATGTTTAGTGCAGTAAGCTCCAATAGTGCAATCCTGCCATAAAAAATATATGTTTTAACTGCATGTGCATTTAATGTCCCTGCAAACTATTCCTTCACCCAAAGGGATGTGTTGTAAAAAACTATTTTTATAGTCAGTGTCTTTCACTGCTGTTCATGTACTCAACATCTTCCTTTTCACAAGTTTTATTGCACTTCAGCTTTGGTGCAGAATGTACTGCCATGCGCGGAGGGCAGCCCTCCAGGACACGTGTGTGTGTGCAGCCCTCCAGGACACGTGTGTGTGTGCAGCCCTCCAGGACACGTGTGTGTGTGCAGCCCTCCAGGACACGTGTGTGTGTGCAGCCCTCCAGGACACGTGTGTGTGTGCAGCCCCCCGGGACACGTCTGTGTGTGTGTGCAGCCCTCCAGGACACGTGTGTGTGTGCAGCCCTCCAGGACACGTGTGTGTGTGCAGCCCTCCGGGACACGTCTGTGTGTGCAGCCCTCCGGGACACGTGTGTGTGTGCAGCCCTCCGGGACACGTGTGTGTGTGCAGCCCTCCAGGACACGTGTGTGTGTGCAGCCCTCCGGGACACGTCTGTGTGTGCAGCCCTCCGGGACACGTCTGTGTGTGCAGCTCATGGTGGTGGGTGATGCTGGGTGATACTGTAGCACTTCTGGTGGAAAGGTTTCTATTTTATTCATAATTGTTGTGTTGTGAAAGGCGCCAGTATAAACAGCAGCGAGGGTCGAACAGCTGGACAGTACTGAACACTACCACAAACACCACACTGCCCCAACACTACCACAAACACCACACTGCCCCAACACTACCACAAACACCACACTGCCCCAACACTACCACAAACACCACTCTGCCCCAACACTACCACAAACACCACACTGCCCCAACACTACCACAAACACCACTCTGCCCCAACACTACCACAAACACCACACTGCCCCAACACTACCACAAACACCACACTGCCCCAACACTACCACAAACACCACTCTGCCCCAACACTACCACAAACACCACACAAACACCACTCTGCCCCAACACTACCACAAACACCACTCTGCCCCAACACTACCACAAACACCACACTGCCCCAACACTACCACAAACACCACTCTGCCCCAACACTACCACAAACACCACTCTGCCCCAACACTACCACAAACACCACACTGCCCCAACACTACCACAAACACCACACTGCCCCAACACTACCACAAACACCACACTGCCCCAACACTACCACAAACACCACACTGCCCCAACACTACCACAAACACCACACTGCCCCAACACTACCACAAACACCACACTGCCCCAACACTACCACAAACACCACACTGCCCCAACACTACCACAAACACCACACTGCCCCAACACTCCACTCTGCCCAAACACTACCACAAACACCACACTGCCCCAACACTACCACAAACACCACACTGCCCCAGCACTACCACAAACACCACTCTGCCCCAGCATTACCACAAACACCACACTGCCCCAACACTACCACAAACACCACACTGCCCCAACACTACCACAAACACCACATTTCCCCATCAGGGTATTATGACCTACCCCATATGACGCTGCTGAGGACCCAGAGAGGGAAGGAGGAATCTCACTGTCCTGAGTCCTGCTGACTGAACTTGGGGACATTTATGAAGCCAGCGCAACAAGCCAGCGCCTGTAACAGTACTGGGAGAGGACGTTCTTTTCTTACGGTGGTGGAGAGCGTTAGAGAGGTGGAGTGGGTGTACACAGACAGTGTTAGAGAGGTGGAGTGGGTGTAGTCAGACAGCGTTAGAGAGGTGGAGTGGGTGTATTCAGACAGTGTTAGAGAGGTGGAGTGGGTGTAGACAGACAGTGTTAGAGAGGTGGAGTGGGTGTAGTCAGACAGTGTTAGAGAGGTGGAGTGGGTGTAGTCAGACAGTGTTAGAGAGGTGGAGTGGGTGTAGTCAGACAGTGCTAGAGAGGTGGAGTGGGTGTAGTCAGACAGTGTTAGAGAGGTGGAGTGGGTGTAGTCAGACAGTGTTAGAGAGGTGGAGTGGGTGTAGTCAGACAGCGCTAGAGAGGTGGAGTGGGTGTAGTCAGACAGTGTTAGAGAGGTGGAGTGGGTGTAGTCAGACAGTGTTAGAGAGGTGGAGTGGGTGTAGTCAGACAGCGTTAGAGAGGTGGAGTGGGTGTAGTCAGACAGTGTTAGAGAGGTGGAGTGGGTGTATTCAGACAGCGTTAGAGAGGTGGAGTGGGTGTATTCAGACAGCGCTAGAGAGGTGGAGTGGGTGTAGTCAGACAGTGTTAGAGAGGTGGAGTGGGTGTAGTCAGACAGTGTTAGAGAGGTGGAGTGGGTGTAGTCAGACAGTGTTAGAGAGGTGGAGTGGGTGTAGTCAGACAGTGTTAGAGAGGTGGAGTGGGTGTAGTCAGACAGTGTTAGAGAGGTGGAGTGGGTGTAGTCAGACAGTGTTAGAGAGGTGGAGTGGGTGTAGTCAGACAGTGTTAGAGAGGTGGAGTGGGTGTATTCAGACAGCGCTAGAGAGGTGGAGTGGGTGTAGACAGACAGCGTTAGAGAGG
>JAGXOD010000128.1:752500-762500 GCA_020368025.1 Brachyhypopomus occidentalis
GGCGAAACTCTTAGGATTACCTGTCGTCTGAGATGCATTCACTGAAGCCCCTGACACGTTAACGTACAAGCATCTGCTGGAGGTCCATAAGTGGTCAGATTCAGCTGTGCTACCTGGAGGCTGTAGCCAGGGTCTCATCCTACCACAAGCTTAACGAGTGCTGGTGTCTGGGGCATCACCCCCCACATCTGGTCTGCTGGTTCAGCCTCCAAGATGGCTGCTCACTCACCACGTGTTCAGTGCTGACATGGGAATGCTGTAGTCGGGAATCCTCAGAACTTCAAGCTTAAATAGCATTGCTGTGTTGGAAATAGCTGGACTGAGATTAGCCTGCCACCTAAAACTAACCAATCAGAAGAGGTCCTGGAGTCGGACACTGACCAATGAGGATGGGTTGAACAGAAGCCGACACATCCTGTGCATATCCACACGTGCTGTGTACAGTAACGCTACATTTCCAACAATGTGTTGCTAATTAAATGGTATTTCTAATAAAGTGGTCCAAAGTCGTCATCTCTTCAACAACAAGCTCGCCATATCGGTCACATGCAGTTAAACGAAAGCAAACCAATTGCAAAGTGTGTTACTGTGGCAACAGTTTGAAGAAAAAGTATTTTCGTGGTACTTCAGACATAAAGCCTGAGTGTTCTGGTAACGTAGAGAACGCAAGAGCGTGAGGACCAGCGCCAGGAATCATCTCCACCAGCCAGTGAGAGGGAACCAGCTGAAGCAACGACCCACCAGAAAAATGTACGAGAATGTAAAACTGTCTCCTGCGATTAGCCACCGTAGCCAAACAAATCGTGCAGCTTTGCTTCCATCAAGAACAGCGAACACTTTCCACCAGTGTGGCACGAGCATTTCAGTCCGTGAATGACATAAATAATCCAAGTTATCTAGACAAAACATCTATATAAACTTGGATCTTATTTTAGAATAATGAGAAATTGTCCATTGCTCATATTTAATGTTTTTTAATTGCCAAGATATAAATTTATAGTCAGTGTGGTGTTTGCATATTCTAGTAGTAACCGCAAAAACGGAGCACACAGACCTTGCTGCCTCAACAGAGCCAGCTGTGGCAGGCTAAGCTGATCTCAGGTCAGTTTGCAGAGCGCCTCAACAGAGCCAGCTGTGGCAGGGTGTGCTGATCTCAGGTCAGTTTGCAGAGCGCCACAACAGAGCGAGCTGTGGCAGGCTGAGCTGATCTCAGGTCAGTTTGCAGAGTGCCTCAACAGAGCGAGCTGTGGCAGGCTGAGCTGATCTCAGGTCAGTTTGCAGAGTGCCTCAACAGAGCGAGCTGTGGCAGGCTGAGCTGATCTCAGGTCAGTTTGCAGAGTGCCTCAACAGAGCGAGCTGTGGCAGGCTGAGCTGATCTCAGGTCAGTTTGCAGAGTGCCTCAACAGAGCGAGCTGTGGCAGGCTGAGCTGATCTCAGGTCAGTTTGCAGAGTGCCTCAACAGAGCGAGCTGTGGCAGGCTGAGCTGATCTCAGGTCAGTTTGCAGAGTGCCTCAACAGAGCGAGCTGTGGCAGGCTGAGCTGATCTCAGGTCAGTTTGCAGAGCGCCACAACAGAGCGAGCTGTGGCAGGCTGAGCTGATCTCAGGTCAGTTTGGAGAGCGCCTCAACAGAGCGAGCTGTGGCAGGCTGAGCTGATCTCAGGTCAGTTTGCAGAGCGCCTCAACAGAGCCAGCTGTGGCAGGCTGTGCTGATCTCAGGTCAGTTTGCAGAGCGCCACAACAGGGCGAGCTGTGGCAGGGTGTGCTGATCTCAGGTCAGTTTGCAGAGTGCCTCAACAGAGCGAGCTGTGGCAGGCTAAGCTGATCTCAGGTCAGTTTGGAGAGTGCCTCAACAGAGCGAGCTGTGGCAGGGTGTGCTGATCTCAGGTCAGTTTTCAGAGCGCCTCAACAGAGCCAGCTGTGGCAGGCTGTGCTGATCTCAGGTCAGTTTGCAGAGCGCCACAACAGGGCGAGCTGTGGCAGGCTGAGCTGATCTCAGGTCAGTTTTCAGAGCGCCTCAACAGAGCCAGCTGTGGCAGGCTGTGCTGATCTCAGGTCAGTTTGCAGAGCGCCACAACAGGGCGAGCTGTGGCAGGGTGTGCTGATCTCAGGTCAGTTTGCAGAGCGCCACAACAGGGCGAGCTGTGGCAGGCTGTGCTGATCTCAGGTCAGTTTGCAGAGCGCCACAACAGGGCGAGCTGTGGCAGGGTGTGCTGATCTCAGGTCAGTTTGCAGAGCGCCACAACAGGGCGAGCTGTGGCAGGGTGTGCTGATCTCAGGTCAGTTTGCAGAGCGCCACAACAGGGCGAGCTGTGGCAGGCTGTGCTGATCTCAGGTCAGTTTGCAGAGCGCCACAACAGGGCGAGCTGTGGCAGGGTGTGCTGATCTCAGGTCAGTTTGCAGAGCGCCTGTGTGTGTTTGTCTGCACCCACAGGCAGCAGGGATCCTTCACAGCACAGATCCCTCTGGCTGCTAGAGACGCCAGTAACCGCATTCGTGGTTTAGAACTTTGACTTCTGCTGTAATCACTTCACGAGGCCCTTGAACATCTACACCAGGGCAGAAGTCGCAGGGCTTGGTTGATTCTGAACCAATCAGAGTGCGGGAACCCTTCCTTGCTGGTGAGGAGGGGTTGGAGCATGTAGCCGTAGCCGGGAGATGGCTAGGGTGGTCAAGGCTCAGGACAGGCTCAGGGTCCTGCTTCTGAGCGAGGATTAGACCTGAGGATTAGACCTGGAGGTCAGACTAGGATTAGACCTGACGATTAGAGTAGTTTTAGATCTGAGGATTAGACTAGGATTGGCTAGAGCTTGACATCCTGCCCCAGGGATGAACACTTCCTCTGTTCCGCAGATGCAACAGTCTGCACAGTGTCTGCGCATCTTCCGTAATCGAACGAAATTTTCAGCTCTCCATTTAATGATGAAGGCTTCGTGGCGACGTTACACTCTGGTGTGTAGAGTTATAGGTCCAGCTAACCAGCCAGAACAAAGAATGGATGATAAATCAGGCCATAAAATCAACACCATTTCCTTCAGCCTGGATTCTTGAAGGCTCTGCTTCTCTCTCTCCCTCTTATCTAGTGGTAATAAGTCTTTCTTTCCCTCCGTCCCCCTCTTCTCATGGTAATAAGTCTTTCTTTCTCTCCGTCTCCCTCGCTATCTTCTCATGGTAATAAGTCTTTTTCACCCTCTCTCCCTCTTCTTATCTTCTCATGGTTGTCCCAGATGTTCTGCGTCTCAGCGCTTTGTCTTTAGACCTTCTCACTTGTGATTTCTGTCTGCTGTTCTGAATCTTGCACGCTGGGTCTCTTGCGTCGGGAGCCAGACTGTCAGGACTAAACTCACAGCAGCAGGAAGACGGACATAAATCTCGCCTTTGATCACAGGGGCCACTAGAAGATGAGTGTGTGTGTGTGTGTGTGTGTGTGTGTGTGTGTGCCCACCTTTCTGCAGTGCTCAACATCAGTCATCTCATTCAAGACCCACACCGCCCCACACACAGGAAGACCAACACCGCCCCACACACAGGAAGACGCACACCGCCCCACACACAGGAAGACCAAGACCGCCCCACACACAGGAAGACCAACACCGCCCCACACACAGGAGGACCAACACCGCCCCACACACAGGAAGACCCACACCGCCCCACACACAGGAAGACCAACACCGCCCCACACACAGGAAGACCAACACCTCCCCACACACAGGAAGACCCACAACGCCCCACACACAGGAAGACCAACACCGCCCCACACACAGGAAGACCAACACTGCCCCACACACAGGAAGACCCACACCGCCCCAGTGTGTGTGTGGGGGGGGTGTGTGTGTGTGTGTGTGTGTGTGTGTGTGTGTGTGTGTGTGTGTGGGGGTGTCTGTGTGTGTGTGTGTGTGTGTGTGTGTGTGTGTGTGTGTGTGTGTGTGTGTGTGTGTGTGTGTGTGTGTGTGTGTGGGTGTGGGTGTGTGTGTGGGGGTGTGTGTGTGTGTGTGTGTGTGTGTGTGTGTGTGTGTGGGGGTGTGTGTGTGTGTGTGTGTGTGTGTGTGTGTGTGTGTGGGGGTGTGTGTGTGTGTGTGTGTGTGTGTGTGTGTGTGTGTGTGTGTGTGTGGGGTGTGTGTGTGTGGGGGTGTCTGTATGGTTGTGTGTGTGTGTGTGTGTGTGTGTGGGTGTGTGTGTGTGTGTGTGTGTGTAAGCAGTGAGACGAGTGAGACTGAAGTTACTAAAAATGAAAGAAGGACTGAAATGATAAAGTCTGACTTCCCCTCATGATTTCAAACCGTAAAGCAATAAAATTCAAATCTGGCCTTTTAGAATTTGAGCTGGGGTTGATAGGCTCTCCTGCCCTGGTCCCACTCCATTTGGGATTCTACTGCACATGCTCAGTCCCAACCGGACAGCCTAAACCTCTACCCAACCACTTTTTACAATATACTCATAAAATAACTGCTTCTGTACACAAGTCACCATAAAAAAATTATTTTTACACAGTGTAGCTGTGTGCGGTAATGATGGTAGCCAGTGGTGCTGGTGGGCGGGACCAGCGGGCGGTGTTGGGGTGGGGCCAGCAGTCTGCTGAGGGGAGGGAGGGGAGGGGGGAGGGGAGGGGGGGGGGAGAGGAGGAGGAGAGGGAGGAGAGGGAGAGAGGGGAGGGGAAGAAGGGAGAGGGGAGGGGAGTAGAGGGCGAGGGGGAAAGGGAGAGGGGGAGAGGGGAGAGGGGAGGGGAGGGCAGGGGGAGAGGGAGTAGGTGAGGATACAACACAAAACTGCACTCAGAAAGAGACACACACTACATAACACACAACTAGACAGCTAATGGGAGCTCTAAACATCTTTTAGAATTCAGAGTAAACAAAACTCTTTGTGAAACCTTGTCACATGTACATGGCATTGGTCCACAGCACAGCAAGGGCTTATGGTTATTGTAGTCTGCAAAGGTAGCCAGCAGAGTTTAGGCCCAGCACTAATCTCAATTAGCCAGTCCAGCTAATACAAATCTAGGTGGAAATTATATGATAGAATTAAACTCTGCATAGCAGTAGATCACCAAGAGCTGGATTAATCATGCTGGTGGAGACCATCAACCACCTCAACCATCACCATCACCAACACTACTGCTGTTACCCGTCTCATTGAGTCTGTACCACAGGACGTTGGGACTGCAGGTGGACAGCTGGTGTCCACTTGTGGTGTCCTCTTGTGTTTCTCTGTTAGCCAGTGTGTAGATGACCTCTGACCTCTGGTCACATCTGGTGTTTAGACTCACCATCCACTCACAGCTGGCGACAGTGCTGCC
Organism: Brachyhypopomus occidentalis; assembly: GCA_020368025.1. NCBI lineage: Eukaryota > Metazoa > Chordata > Actinopteri > Gymnotiformes > Hypopomidae > Brachyhypopomus > Brachyhypopomus occidentalis. The sequence goes on from JAGXOD010000128.1 coordinate 757,795, forward strand.
CTATAGTGACACTGAGAGAGTGTGACAAAGACAAGAGAGAAAGAGAGGAACAGAGAGAGAGAAACAGAGAGATGAAGAAAGAGAGGAACAGAGAGAAAGAGAGAGAAACAGAGAGAGAGAGAGAGAGAGAGAGAGACAGAGAGATGGAGAAAGAGAAGAACAGAGAGAGAGAGAGGAATAGTGAGATGGAAAGAGAAAGAGAAACAAAGAGATGGTGCGAGAGAGGCAGAGAGAGAGAGAGAGAGAGGGAGGGAGGGAGGGAGGGAGGGAGAGAGAGAGGGAGGGAGAGAGGGAGGGAGGGAGGGAGGGAGAGAGAGAGAGAGAGAGAGAGAGAGTGAGAGGGAGGAGAGAGGGAGGGAGAGAGAGAGGGAGGGAGAGAGGAGGGAGGGAGGGAGGAGAGAGGGAGGGAGAGAGGGAGGGAGGGAGAGCTCTCACTCCTTTCTTCTTCAAGCCTATTCTCGAGCAAACAGCATGTGTTGGATCTTGGCCTCATGGTGACCTGTGCATCTCCGTCCTGCTCGGGTTTGTAAGGACATGTTCTCCACTGGAGTGCACTGACCCGGGGGCGTATGACTTCTCATATCCAGGCTTCATCCTAGTGGTGCAGCGACTGAACTGCGACACGTGATGCCATTTATAGCCAATCAGTATCCACAGACCATCATGCAATGCAGCTCCATCCAGGTGTTTCTGTAGAATCCACTTGTAGCCTTGGAAACGTGATTAGTTCTCCATGCCAGTATCGTCCCTTTGGTTCTCACAGCAGCGCCACCTACTGGAGAGCTTGCCGGTGCAGTCCTGGGGCCACCATCAGGCCTTCATCTTCAGCCAGTGTCTTTCCTCTGCACCGCTGCAAACACCCCACACGTCAGTGTCCTTCCTGACGAGACCCCTAAACTCACCTCAGGATTCACCTTGGGAGGACCTTCATACAGAGGATGACCTGGCTCAGGTGTGTCAGAGTGGGGTACGCCCTCCTCCCACCTACCTGGCTCAGGTGTGTCAGAGTGGGGTACGCCCTCCTCCCCCCTACCTGGCTCAGGTGTGACAGAGTGGGGTACGCCCTCCTCCCACCTACCTGGCTCAGGTGTGACAGAGTGGCTCAGGTGTGTCAGAGTGGGGTACGCCCTCCTCCCCCCTACCTGGCTCAGGTGTGACAGAGTGGGGTACGCCCTCCTCCCACCTACCTGGCTCAGGTGTGTCAGAGTGGGATACGCCCTCCTCCCACCTACCTGGCTCAGATGTGACAGAGTGGGGTACACCCTCCTCCCACCTACCTGGCTCAGATGTGACAGAGTGGCTCAGGTGTGTCAGAGTGGGGTACGCCCTCCTCCCCCCTACCTGGCTCAGGTGTGACAGAGTGGGATACGCCCTCCTCCCCCCTACCTAGCTCAGGTGTGTCAGAGTGGGGTACGCCCTCCTCCCACCTACCTGGCTCAGGTGTGACAGAGTGGCTCAGGTGTGTCAGAGTGGGGTACGCCCTCCTCCCCCCTACCTGGCTCAGGTGTGACAGAGTGGGGTACGCCCTCCTCCCCCCTACCTGGCTCAGGTGTGTCAGAGTGGGGTACGCCCTCCTCCCCCCTACCTGGCTCAGGTGTGACAGAGTGGGATACGCCCTCCTCCCCCCTACCTGGCTCAGGTGTGACAGAGTGGGATACGCCCTCCTCCCCCCTACCTGGCTCAGGTGTGACAGAGTGGGGTACGACCTCCTCCCCCCTACCTGGCTCAGGTGTGACAGAGTGGGGTACGCCCTTCTCCCACCTACCTGGCTCAGGTGTGACAGAGTGGGGTACGCCCTCCTCCCACCTACCTGGCTCAGGTGTGACAGAGTGGGGTACGCCATCCTCCCCCCTACCTGGCTCAGGTGTGACAGAGTGGGGTACGCCCTCCTCCCACCTACCTGGCTCAGGTGTGACAGAGTGGGGTACGCCCTCCTCCCACCTACCTGGCTCAGGTGTGACAGAGTGGGGTACGCCCTCCTCCCACCTACCTGGCTCAGGTGTGTCTAAACTGGAATAGGTCCAGAAGGTTGTCTGCCTGGAGGTCTTCGTGGAGGCAGGTCTGCATTAGAAGCTCAGCTCACTCCTATTAGGCATACACATGTTGGGTGTGTGGGTGTGTTGGGGGTGTTGTGTTGAGACAGCTGCACAGTGGTGCAATAAAGGCTTTTATCAGCTAAAGTGGTTATGGTGCCCCCCACAGAACCCAGTGCAGGTGTATCAACAAATGTGTTTATTTCCAAGCAGGTGTGGATGCGCTGGGCTAAGGTCAGGGGTCAGGGGTCAGGGGTGAATGTTTAAAACAGGAGTATCTCCAAACCTGGGCAGAATGGACACATGGTGATTTTTAATACCTGATCTCATAAAACTGAGGCACGTAATGATATTTAAACAAATAAAGCAACATGTCAAACATCTGATTAATACTATTATGTTCCATCAAGGAGAATGACTAGATCAAATGGTAGATGAACTAGATGAACATCTATTAGGAATGCTAGCTGTAAAAAGGATTGCAAGTTTCATTTCTGTCCAACTCAGAGGGACCTGAACAGCAGAGAAGCACAGAGCTAACCCAGCAGAGAAGTACAGAGCTAACCCAGCGGAGAAGTACAGAGCTAACCCAGCGGAGAAGCACACAGCTAACCCAGTGGAGAAGGAGCTTTGATTACATTTACAAAGGAGCAGAGCGATGTTTGTGAAACCCATCAGAGACAGATCAGTAGCAGATGTAAGCACCTCCGGTTCAGGGTTCATCCTGCTCCACAATGCTCTCCAGAACGAGTCTCACTGACATTTTGCTCTAGATGTGAAACTGAAACAGCTTCGTCTTCTTCCCATCGTCACAGCCGATTGGTACCTGGCTAACGCCCACAGACGACATCCACCAATGACAGCACACCCTTACTTCTCTGGTCCTAATCACCCACACCTGTCACTCAATTCACTCTATTTAAACCACACAGGCTCCACAGTTTGCAACTAGATTAATAGATAAATATATGGGGGGGGCATGTTCACTGATTCTGGGTCAGGGGTCAGTTGTGGAGGGTGTGTGTCTGAACACTCCTCACCAGACAGACACACACACACACAACGCTCACCCCACACTGACCTTGATTTGTTCAGACGGTTGTTAGTGCTGTACTGTGTGCTGTGCTGTTTCCTTAACAACTGTTTGTATTTATCATTATGATTTGCTATGATGTCATTTTACTTTGAGCATCTCCAGCAAGATTCGGTCTGCTGACTTATAAACACAGTTTACTCTGCTTGTCAACATGCTGTAGTCACGCAGGAGCAGGATTGGCTCACGCCGTCCCTATGATGAAGTGGTGCAGTAAACAAGTAAACAACCGTGTTTGGGTTGGCGTTTGTTGTGATGCTGTATGCAAATGAGCCACATCATGGAGGAGAAGGGAGGAGTCTACAGCTGCTGCTCTGGTGGAGGGAGGAGTCTACAGCTGCTGCTCTGGAGGGGGGAGGAGTCTACAGCTGCTGCTCTGGTGGAGGGAGGAGTCTACAGCTGCTGCTCTGGTTGGAATGAGGTGACACGCAGGTCTTCATGGCAGACGAGGGCTGCACATCTGCTTCTGATGTTCTTCATCTCTCCATCACTGCTTTCTGGCACATGGAGAGGGAGAGGAGCAGAGGAGAGGAGAGGGGAGGGGAGGGGAGGAAAGAGGAGAGGGGAGGAGAGGGGAGGGGAGGAGAGGAGGGGGGAGGGAAAGAGAGGGGAGGAGAGGGGAGGGGAGGAGTAGAGAGGGGAGGAGTGGAGCCCCACACGGACTCACGCATGCTTCACTCTGGCCCCGCCCCACACGGACTCACGCATGCTTCACTCTGGCCCCGCCCCACAGGGACTCACGCATGCTTCACTCTGGCCCCGCCCCACAGGGACTCACGCATGCTTCACTCTGGCCCCGCCCCACAGGGACTCACCCATGCTTCTCTCTGGCCCCGCCCCCAGAGGGACTCACACATGCTTCACTCTGGCCCCACCCCACAGGGACTCACACATGCTTCACTCTGGCCCCGCCCCACAGGGACTCACGCATGCTTCACTCTGGCCCCGCCCCACAGGGACTCACACATGCTTCACTTTGGCCCCCGGCCCACAGGGACTCACGCATGCTTCACTCTGGCCCCGCCCCACAGGGACTCACGCATGCTTCACTCTGGCCCCGCCCCACAGGGACTCACACATGCTTCACTTTGGCCCCCGGCCCACAGGGACTCATGCATGCTTCTCTCTGGCCCCGCCCCACAGGGACTCATGCATGCTTCTCTCTGGCCCCGCCCCACAGGGACTCATGCATGCTTCACTCTGGCCCCGCCCCGCAGGGACGATGCGGCTGGCGGGACCTTGTTTATGATGTCATTATCGCAGACGAGCGAGGTCACCGGAGCCAGTGCATGCTCCACTCCGAGAGTTGACGTGGCAACGTAGGCCAAGGCCATAGCAACAGCTGTCAACATCGTTTATAGTGGCTGTGAAACATTTTGAAGCGTTTCGCTTGCGTCCCAAGCACAGAGCAGCTTCATTCCCCACGAGCACATATCTGCTTCCTGTATTTCAAGGTTTATGAATTGGCTTAGGATTATGAATCTTCCCTCAGTTATGTTTTTCATATTATTTTTGAAGTCTCACCATAACTTTCAGGCTCCAGACATTAACAGCATAGCCACTGCTGTAATACACACCTT
>JAGXOD010000128.1:770000-785000 GCA_020368025.1 Brachyhypopomus occidentalis
TCCGACCCTAACCCTAACCCTAGCCCCGCCTACAGCTGCTTAGCGGAACGTTAAAGGTACGGGCTCACTCAGGACTCTGACCCTTACCCCAACCCTAACAGAATAACACTAGACTGAACAAACACTCAATTAACCCTGAACTGAACTAACCCTCATCAGCTAGACTGTACTCACATTCATCAACTAACCCTCGACTGGACTAACAGTCATTAGCTAGACCTAGACCTCCCCTCTGACAAAAAGCATCACAGCACAGTGGATCAGTAGCACCAGAGTAGCCAGTTTGCCCCAGTGAGCTGTGTAATGCATACATGTAGCAGTTCCCTACAGAAGAAAGCCTGCTGTCTACACCTTTTCTACACCTTTTCTACAACATAACCAGCTGGCATTAACCAATCAGAGGATCAGGAGCCGTCACGTCTTGACTGAATTCTACATCATTTTATAACCTTTCCACTTCACTATGGGAAATCCAAGGTCCAGCCCAACCTTTTACATGTGACATTTACAGTACAGATTTAGCTTTGGCCATGGCCATCGTGTAGGGAGGGGCTAGACCATTTCTGGCTTTATAGGCAGGTGTCAAGGTTTTATATGTGACGCACGCAGCAGTGGAGTGACGTGAACTTCTCCATATGTTGCAGAGGAGAAATTTGCAGGATCTGGTGAGCTATGAAACATCTGGTCAGTGTTGAGAAGGACAACTGGTTGTACAACGTTACACCCAGGCTTCTGTTTCTGATGGTGTTAACAGGGTGTTATGGGTTGAGCTTCAGGTGGTGAGCGGTCATCCATGAAGCAATATCCACCAAGCATGCTGAGATACGCCCAGAAACCTGGGTGTCAGAATGTGGGAAGCAAAGAATTAGCTGGGTGTCATCAGCACAGCCATGACAGGAGAAACCATGAGAGATAAGGGAACGAGTGTACAAGGAGAAGAGAAGAGGGACTAGGACTGAGCTTTGGGGAACTGGGGGAGAGGACTGACCTGATAGGACCAGAACCAGTCCCATGCATTTCCAACAGAGAGACCAGGTCCAGCGTAACAGAGAGAGACCAGGTCCAGCCCAACATAGAGAGACCAGGTCCAGCCTGACAGAGAGACCAGGTCCAGCCTGACAGAGAGAGACCAGGTCCAGCCTGACAGAGAGACCAGGTCCAGCCTGACAGAGAGAGACCAGGTCCAGCCTGAGAGAGAGACCAGGTCCAGCCTGACAGAGAGACCAGGTCCAGCCTGACAGAGAGAGACCAGGTCCAGCCTGAGAGAGAGACCAGGTCCAGCCTGACAGAGAGAGACCAGGTCCAGCCTGAGAGAGAGACCAGGTCCAGCCTGACAGAGAGAGACCAGGTCCAGCCTGACAGAGAGAGACCAGGTCCAGCCTGAGAGAGAGACCAGTTCCAGCCTGACAGAGAGAGACCAGGTCCAGCCTGAGAGAGAGACCAGGTCCAGCCTGACAGAGAGAGACCAGGTCCAGCCTGACAGAGAGACCAGGTCCAGCCTGAGAGAGCCAGCCAGGCTGAGACAGTGACATTTGGCAGGAGCTACATGTGTTACCATGACAAAGGCTAAAATAAATCCACTGCTTCTGTGTAAAACTGTTACCACGGACACCTGACTTAGATTGTTGCTTAGTTTACTCACACACACAAACTACTCCAGTTTTACATCACTCCCCACCCCCACTGTAGTATATTCTTGTGAAGGCCATGTGTGTCCTTCATTATCAATACCCCTTGTGTGTGTGTGCGCCCAAATCTTCACTCTGCCCCTCCCCCACTGTCTGCAGGTGTAACCTCACCAGGGCCTGTGCGGCTCCGCTAGGCCCCTGGGGCCTCAGCTACACGTGGGCCGTCAGTGGGCCGTCTGAAGCCTCGTCTTTACTTATTTACATGCTGTCATTGGAGATCACACGGATTGGTTAGTCTAAAACTGCTGCCCAATCGGCAGATGGAATCCAGCTAAACAAAGTGACCATAAGCAATAGAGAGTCTGGACTCTGGAGTGATATAAGAGGCCTTGAGTTTGTGCAAGGTCTGCTTGTTCAGCGTAAAAGGGGCAGTGGGCTTGTGTGGTAGTTCTTCTGTCTCCTGAGGGTTTAGCTGGTTTTCTGCTGCGATGCATCTTGGGCCACGTGGCCGTCAAGCACACGCAGGATCACAGACCTGGTCCCCAACGATGGGCTCACGTTCTCACGTTCAGTGACGACTCAAGAGAAGAGGAGCTATTTTCTCGCCCTTTAATTACAGTCATGTTCAAACTACACCACTCTGTACAGGATGGAGGGTCTCATAAGCCCAGAGAGGAACCACCACCAGCATCTCCACCCACCGCACACCCTGGGTATACACAAGCTGAACACGATTCACCGCACCCCCTCACCATATGCAGATCCACACACCACAGTTTTCTTTGCATTAAGAGAATTAGCCAAAAACAAAAAAAAGCTAAATGAACATCTTTTTACAAAGCGCTCTGGTAATGACCTTAATGACACCATTAACGCTAATTAACACTAAATAGCATTTGCACCCTTCACAGCATTGGAAACAAGGTCACCGAAATGACCTGAGCATTGATTGTATGTGTACAAAAATACAGAATCAGTACAAAAAAAAAAAAATTATTACAGATGAAGAAAACATGGCAGATGACCTGCAGGTTCAAACCCAAAATCCTGTCCCACACCTGCAGAACCAGCCAGACCGATTCAAATGAGCCAATAGCAGAGCTGGATACGCGGTGTGTGTGTGTGTGTGTGTGTGTGTGTGTGTGTGTGTGTGTGTGTGTGTGCTTCTGTCAGGCCCTGATATCACAAAAGAACTTCCGGAATATTCCAGCAGGACTCCCATGTCAGATGTATTTCTTCCTAATCTTGCTTTGCCTTGGTAATCTTACGATGGGGTGTGAACACTCTGCAGTGATTCTCTGTAGTTGGGGTGTGAACACTCTGCAGTGATCCTCTGTAGTTGGGGTGTGAACACTCTGCAGTGATCCTCTGTAGTTAAGAGAGAGAAGTCTGGAGGATGCAGAAGGTGCATTGGCGCCGCCCTACAGACTGGCTGTGGCAGACACACTGTGGCAGACACACTGTGGCAGACCAGCTGTGGCAGACTGTGTCTTGTGGTGTGCTGAGCTTCCTGAATGGTCTTCCTGTGCACACACACACACCAGCCTTGCTCCTTTCACTCAGCTCTAATGACATTGGAGTGTGAGCCCTAATCTGACCTTAGCCTGCACACACACACACACACACACACACACACACACGCAGACCCCAAGGTCAGGCTACAGGAGGAGAGTGTCTGGGAGTTAACTCACATGTGCAAGCATGCACACACATACGCAAGCATGCACAAAGACACACACACACACACACACACACCCCTTATCTGTGCAAACGATGTCTATCGATCCAGCTGTGTAGGGCAAGATATCAGTGTTGAACCTACGAGATCAGCAGAGCAGAGCAGGCATGTTCATAACTGCACAAGACCATCAGTACAACACCAGTGTCCCGTCATCTACTGAACACTGAGAACATATATACACTTCTCTATCTCTCTTCCGCCCTCACTCAGTCCCTCAAACACACACACACACACACAGTGCTGGTGCTCCACTGAAGGCACTTGGATGGTGGATCGTTGAACGTGTCGGACACACAACACTCTGGGTCTTCTAGCCAGCCGCTGACTGGGATCATATCTTTGGTCTGTAAACAGCCGCTGGTCTCACTGTGGTCCTGGTGATACCAACAAGGCTGGTGATACCAACAAGGTTCCGTGTGTCACAGTATCATCTGTCACATCGGCCTTTCAGGAGAGCCGTTTACACGCCTGGGTACAATATTAAACATGTCTTCAGGCCTTTATGCACACCCTAAATACAAATCAGGACTTTTCCTCTCACCCACTCCCTTTCCATCTCTCTCTTCCTCTCTCTCTCTTCCTGTTTCTCTCCTCTCTCTCTTTCTCCATCTTTCTCTCTTACAAATGAAGTCAAAGATTACAGCCTGTTGCCCGTGGAGGCCATGTTGGTTCTTATGTGATGATTCTTCATGTGTGGTCACAGTGTCCCTGAACACCTCAGCCAACATGAATGCCAGCAAGACCAGGACCAAGTCATATCTCTCCTCCCCTCCTCCCCCCGATCCTCCCCTCCCCTTCTCCTCCCTCCTTCCCTCTCTCCTCCCCTCTCTCCTTCCCTCTCTCCTCCCCTCCCCTCCCCTCTCCTCCCCTTCTCCTCCTTCTTTCCCTCTCTCCTCCCTCCTTCCCTTTCTCCTCCCCTCTCTCCTCCCTCCTCCCCTCTCTCCTCCTCTCCCTCCATATCCTTCACATTTTTCTGTAGTCGGCTCTTGTTTGAACTCAACACAGGAAAAAAAAAAAAAAACAAACAAACAAAACATCCCAAAAACCAACAACCCAACAAATGAAACCCGTCCCGATCGCCCAGACCCGCCTCCATCGTCCTCCCCGGCTGCCGATTGGCCAGGCTCAGTTGCAGGGGAGCCAGGGGGAGGCGGCGTGGGCGGGGCAGTGGCCGTAGAAGGGCTGCACCTGCGCCACGTAGTAGTTGCTGAAGTTGCCGTCGGCGACGTAGGGCGCGGGCTGGTAGTAGCAGGTGACGGCGGCGGCGTTGGGGATGGCGTTGCGCTCGGTCAGCGTGCGCACGGCCAGCGCGCTGATGAGGCCCAGAGCCTGCCGCCGCTCGTGGCCCATCAGGCACACGGTGCTCTCGCTCACCACGCCGTGCAGCGTGCTCAGGTACTCGTAGCGCTGCTCCTCCACGCCCACCAGGTGGCTGGCCAGGTAGCCCTCCAGCTTCCGCCGCTGCTCCACCACGTCGGGGAAGTCGATGAAGAAGCGCGAGCACATGTAGCGCTGCAGCTGCTTCATCTCGGGGGCGGAGGCCGCGCGGAAGCCCCGCACCAGCAGGTGGCAGTACTTCAGGAGCCCGCCGCCGCGGATCTCCTCGGGCCGCCGCGTGCGGATCAGGCGCATGCGCAGGTGCTCCAGCGCCTCGGCGAAGTCTCCGTACACGCTGTGCGCCACCACCGACGGGTGGAAGGAGGCCGTCATGGCGTGGGACGAGCACTCGTGGAAGAGCAGCAGCGAGTCCAGGCGGATCTGGAAGGAGTCGACGCTGAACTGGAACTGCCGGCGCAGGGAGCCCACGAACTTCAGCTCCACGTTCTTCCCACTGTTGTTGGACAGGGAGATGAGGCTCCAGCGGTCTGAGTCACTGCAGACCTTCACCATCTTCTGCACATATGCCTCCTACCCAGGGGGGGAAGGGGGGGGGGCATGAATCATTATTATTGAAGACTATACACTTCATATTTCATTACTTTAGTCTTATTAGGGCTATCAAGCATTTACATCAAGTCGGATTATCCAAATTGTAATTCTAGTGCTTTGGCAAAACTGTAGAGGGAAGAGATGTGTACAAATGTCCCATCTGTGATCACTTTTTAACAGCCATGTGTACTAATGTCCCATATGTGATCACTTTTTCAGTGCGATGTCTACAAATGTCTCATCTGAGATCTAGACGAACTTTAAGAAAGCTTTGATAGAGAAGTATGTTAAAAACTGAACCGGAGATCTTAGACAGACATTACACTAACAGACCGTTACTGTCGCTATGTGCTGCTCATTCATTTCCTAAAGACACTGTTTGACATTGACGGTGTTAATAGTCAGTGGAAGAAGTGATCTTAGGAGCAGAGCGAATGCGCTTCGCATCGTTAATGCAGATGACACAGATGTTCCAGTTGCATTAGCTTATGCACCGATATAACGATCCGTTAATGCTTTGCATCTCAATCCATGACGCCGATAACGACGCAAAAACGCTCATAAACGCAGTTCTATCTACCTTCATTTGCAGTTGCTCTGCAGACACTTAAGTGAAATCAGATCTTAGGTAAATAGATTTAGAGAAATCCTCATTGTACTATAAACTAACCTTTTACTACCAACACCTTCTTCCGCGGCGTCACCCTAGGGAGCTGTTAATACACTACGACTGCGCAGCATCGTCAAGTAACGTTTGTGAAAATACGTCCAGAATGCATTAAAGTATATTTAGATAAAAAACACAGTTGTGTTACATACATTGCATCGACTTGAGGATATTACCTTTAAAGTCACTGGCGTTATCTTCTCCTTGTTCACGCCTTCAGGAAGGAAGTCCAGAAGCGAATCAAGAACTATATCCTTCACCATCTGGAATTCCAGTTCACCTTTCAAGTCTGCGCAAAATATCAGGTCAAGGTCCTTGTACCCTAAACCACTGTCCTCGTGCAGGACGTGGCTCGCAGCTGAGCCGTTTAAACGGACCTCGTGCACGTTCATCTTTCTCTCTTCCATGCGACATCGTACTACCTTCACAATGTCCCGAGGCTTCATTTCCAACGTCGGGAAGTTCCATTTACCGTGTATTGGTATGGACTCCGCCATAATACTGTCCAATCGCTGAACCTGTTCCCAGTTTAAAACGCTGAAACTTGTGGAGTTTCCGTCCGAACCGGTCCCGCTGTTGCCGTGATGCGCACGGTCTCCCATGTTGATTAGAGGTGGATGTCTAAAACCAACTGTCAAAGTTGGATCTTAACCATGTCTGCAAACCCGTCGACCCAGGAAGGACCCGCCGCGACATTTGAGCGTAAAATTGTTACATTTTGCCACATAAGATAATACGACGTTTAATCTCAGAAAGTATCTGAGAATATAATATCTGCAAATGAAACGATTTTCTAGAAGATTGGCAGCGTACGGATGCGCGAGGCTGGAACTCCGACGGCTTAACTTCCGCGCGCAGGAGCTCTCATCTGCGCGTTCAGCGCGCGTACAAAAGTTCCGTGCGCCTCGGTCACGGCGGCTGATCGATGTGGGTCCCGCGGATCTCCGTGAGGATCAGAGTCCCGCGATCAACTGAATAGCGAGACGATTTCAGTTAAGTGACTTCGCAGACGGAGGACACGCCTTCAGTTAGAGTAAATATCAAACAGCTCCTGGTTCACTCCTGGTTTTCTCTTTTACTCGAGTTCAGGTAGAGAAGAAACCTTTCTAGGCTTGGCCAGCTGTTCTGTAAAAAAACTAAAAGAGTAAAAAAATTAACCATAACAAAATGTTCAACCATAACAAAATGTGACGACTGTCCTCTAAAAGCAACACGCTCAACCACCAACACAAATAAACGGTAACTGGTAGTGCGTTTCAACCACCCACCCATTTAAGGTCGCAGTGCTTGGCAAAGGCGGACAGGTCCGCGCGTCATCGCGGGTGCGCTTCAGGGTTAACCGCACGCTCCAGCAGACAGGGCCGTTATCTAGAGCACGAGGAACGCTGTATATGAGTGACAGCTGAGCAAGCCAATATCACACACTGAGAGTAGCCACCGCCCACTCCTTTGTAGCAAGGCAAAAGCGTTTGATCTTGAAGATACTACGTTAATCCTGAAGATACTACGCCACAGAAAAAAACATTTACTCTTAGGTTATTTTTTTGCTTTGCAAAAACGTTACCTTCTCTGTATGCAAATTTTAAAACCTCTGTGTGACTGTATAGAAAGCACATTTATTTTAGTTTCTAAAAACTTAAAATTCATGGCTTCATGTAAAACAAAGCATTTTGAGCCACTGACACACAGCATGAACGTTTTCCATCCGCTCAGTAAAATACGCGATATGCTTCACCTATGCCCCCTAGAGGATACAAGCGGTCCTGCTATGGGGAACGTTGGTGAGAAAGAGCAGACGTGTGCGCGTGTGTCTTTTGGGGCGTCGTGGGGGAGGGAGATTACGATGGGTCAGCGGGCCTGTGACTGACAGGGGTCCTAAACATTTATTACATTAGGTCGTTTTTTTTTATATTTGGGCCTGATGTGATATCTTCTCATGGGGGTCAAACCCCTAACTATGCTTGTGTGTGTGTGTTGTGCAGCATCTATTACAGTGCACAATGTCACAAAGGAGTTTTACTGGGTTCTGGGGCAAAGCAAAACAACTCCAGGGGATGAGAGACAGATATAAAACCCAGCGGACCCCCCGGGTTCTGGTCAGCCCGGCTCGGAGCCTGTGGTCAGTGTGGGGAGGGACGGGTGCACAGAACAAGGCCTGGACAGAGATTCTTAATCCCTCCTGCCCAGAACTTGTTGTTTGGGGGGAAGATTGTTAATGTTGCAGTGGATAGTATCGTTGCTTTAGAGACAGACCGGCTGACCTCTGGCCTAGGGAACCCTGTCAGCTCTGTAAGGGTGTAGCTCACCTCCGCCTGTCTCTGGAACCTCCACCTCCACCAGGGATCATACACTACCAGCTCCACTGTTTTGCTCCATTAGTGTTTACACTTTATATCTGGTATATATGTCTTCTGGTTTTGTGTTATTGACTTATTTCTACTACATCTGATCAGTTTGAGTTGCTGTAAATTTTCACCTGAATTGAACCAAATTCAACTGAATTAAACTAGAAAATGTGGGAATAGATTAAGACTAGATCAGCAAGTGTCTTAACAAAAGACTAGATCAGCAAGTGTGTCTGTGTGTGAGAGATAGATTGACAGAGAGAGAGGGAGAGATGCAAACAAAAAGGAGGTGGGACTGTAGAGGGATCAGTGAGAGATGTGAAGGGGACCAGATCAGGCTAAGGTGTCACCCAAAACCCATCACCATGTAGTAGATGTGCGTCACTACACAACAGCCAGTAATCCAGGATTACACCAGATTACCCTGGGGCTGTGTGTGTGTGTGTGTGTGTATGTGTGTGTGTGCACATATGCATCTTCTATGCTGCAGCATACTTACTGTGTCCTCTATAAGCCCCCATCCCCCATCACCATCACTAACACCGCCACCACTGTCATCCCGTCTTCATCCCAGCATGCATCAGGATACTGGACATTAGCTTTGGTGTTAGCATTCATGCTCCACTTACCCTTAGAAGAAAGGCTGACACGGTAGTGTCTTCACTCAAGTTTAGCTTCTCATGTAGTTCTAATGCAGAAGGAAAAAAGAAATTAAAAAGGCCTTAAAAGTGTAAAGACCACAACACTAAAACCACACTGCTTAGATGTGTGTGTGTGTGTGTGTGTGTGTGTGTGTGTGTGTGTGTGTGTGTGTGTGTGAGACAGGGGAGCGATTCTCTTTACCCACAATTCATTTCTTCAGAAATGGGCTCACTCCAGTGATTAGTGCCTTGCAGGTCAGCAGCTGTCCTGAAGAGGATGCTTGTCAAAAGTGAGACACTTGTGGTCCTTCTCAGGAAGATGAGACACTTCAGGAAGGAGGTCCTGAGGACCAGACTCCGCCCACAGACCCGTTACTCTCACCACCCCTCCCTCAGGGTGCGTCCTGCCAGAGTGCCTTGATGGATTCCAGGCTAAGCAATTGTTCAATATCTTCCCAAAGGCATATAAAATGTCAGATGTATTGCATCAGTAATAGAAATATGATATGGCAACATGACAGAAGCATTTTCTCATGATCAGAGAAATTTAGAAAACTCCCCTGTTCTCTGGACCGTGGGTAATTTTTCCAGTCTGAATACTGTGGTATGCTCACTTATGCAATGTGACTTAGCAAATAAACTGTAAAATCAAATCTGTTTTCTTCTGCTAGACTACAAGTACCTACCACAACAGACTACAATTATCTACCTCAACAGACTACAATTATCTACCTCAACAGACTACAATTATCTACCACAACAGACTACAATTATCTACCACAACAGACTACAATTATCTACCACAACAGACTACAATTATCTACCACAACAGACTACAATTATCTACCTCAACAGACTACAATTATCTACCACAACAGACTACAATTATCTACCACTACAGACTACAATTATCTACCACAACAGACTACAAGTACCTACCTCAACAGACTACAATTATCTACCACAACAGACTACAATTATCTACCTCAACAGACTACAATTATCTACCACAACAGACTACAATTATCTACCACTACAGACTACAATTATCTACCACTAGACTACAATTATCTACCACAACAGATTACACCACAACATAGTTTACCATCAGTGGTACAACCTTCACACACACGTCAGATGGAATTGCTATGGTGATGGGCACCAACACCTCCATACCGACAAAATAAACACACACGGCCCTGGAGAGGAGCGTCTGACAAACGCAGCGAATGAAAACGGCTTCCCTTCAGCGTTGTGTCTGGGTTCAGCACTGGCTCCTCCACTAGAGGGAGCTGGAGACCCCTGGTCCAGCTCAGGGTGCCCAGCTCTGGGGACCAACGAGGGTTAACTGGTCCCAGTCAGGGCTGTGTGTCCCGGGTGTCAGGAAAGTCTTGGTCTCTGGAGCCAGTGACCAGTGAGATTGCTCCTTGGTATATATAGTCTTGTTTCACATTAAGAATCAGAGACAGAAATATTTTAACAATATATTTTTATATTTCGCATTTGCCTTGGTCAAAACATTGGTTGGGTCAGTGAACGACGAAACTAGTTGCTAACTGTTGCCAAAAGAGAGAGAAACTAAAGAACGGAATAAAGCTATCGTCCCCGGGCCCACACTACACCTGTTCTACAGGTAAAATATTAGGAGGCGTATACAGAAGGGTGTGCGGTCTAGGAGGCGTATACAGAAGGGTGTGCAGTCTAGGAGGCGTATACAGAAGGGTGTGCAGTCTAGGGGGCGTATACAGAAGGGTGTGCGGTCTAGGAGGCGTATACAGAAGGGTGTGCGGTCTAGGAGGCGTATACAGAAGGGTGTGCAGTCTAGGAGGCGTATACAGAAGGGTGTGCAGTCTAGGAGGCGTATACAGAAGGGTGTGCGGTCTAGGAGGCGTATACAGAAGGGTGTGCAGTCTAGGAGGCGTATACAGAAGGGTGTGCAGTCTAGGAGGCGTATACAGAACAGAAGGGTCTGTATACAGGTCTAGGGTATACAGAAGGGTGTGCAGTCTAGGAGGCGTATACAGAAGGGTGTGCGGCGTATACAGAGGCAGTCTAGGAGGCGTATACAGAAGGGTGTGCAGTCTAGGAGGCGTATACAGAAGGGTGTGCAGTCTAGGAGGCGTATACAGAAGGGTGTGCAGTCTAGGAGGCGTATACAGAAGGGTGTGCAGTCTAGGAGGCGTATACAGAAGGGTGTGCAGTCAGTCTAGGAGGCGTATACAGAAGGGGGTGCAGTCTGGGGGGAAGGGTGTGCATACAGAAGGGTGTGCAGTCTAGGAGGCGTCTACAGAAGGGTGTGCAGTCTAGGAGGAGGCGTATACAGAAGGGTGTGCAGTCTAGGAGGCGTATACAGAAGGGTGTGCGGTCTAGGAGGGCGTATACAGAAGGGTGTGCAGTCTAGAGGCGTATACAGAAGGGTGTGCGGTCTAGGAGGCGTATACAGAAGGGTGTGCAGTCTAGGAGGCGTATACAGAAGGGTGTGCAGCGGTCTGTGCAGGAGGCGTATACAGAAGGGTGTGCAGTCTAGGAGGCGTATACAGAAGGGTGTGCAGTCTAGAGGGTATACAGAAGGCGTCTATACAGAAGGGTGTGCAGTCTAGGGGAGGCTGTATACAGAAGGGTGTGCAGTCTAGGAGGCGTATACAGAAGGGTGTGCAGTCTAGGAGGCGTATACAGAAGGGTGTGCAGTCGTATACAGAAGGGTGTGCAGTCTAGGAGGCGTATACAGAAGGGTGTGCAGTCTAGGAGGCGTATACAGAAGGGTGTGCAGTCTAGGAGGCGTATACAGAAGGGTGTGCGGTCTAGGAGGCGTATACAGAAGGGTGTGCGGTCTAGGAGGCGTATACAGAAGGGTGTGCGGTCTAGGAGGCGTATACAGAAGGGTGTGCAGTCTAGGGGGCGTATACAGAAGGGTGTGCAGTCTAGGGGGCGTATACAGAAGGGTGTGCAGTCTAGGAGGCGTATACAGAAGGGTGTGCAGTCTAGGAGGCGTATACAGAAGGGTGTCCAGAATGAGACATTTTTGAAGAAGCTAAAATGTGGGCATGATTGTTATTTGATCTTTGATCTCACTTAAGAGAACACAACGTTTCTGTTTGACTGTCATGTGGTCTGCTCTGTTCAGATGTGTTGCTGAACGCTTGCAGCTCACAAACACAACCTAAACCACAAGCACAAACACAACCTAAACCACAAGCACAAACTGTGCTCTGAACTTACTGCAAAAGATGAAATCGGAAAAATATTTCATCAGGAGTTAGTAATATAATTGAGTTGGTAATATAATTGAGTTAGTAATATAATTGAGTTGGTAATATAATTGAGTTAGTAATATAATTGAGTTGGCAATAAAACACACACACATAAATACACACAAGTTTCTACTGAATGCTGTCAGATCTCAAATGTACTATATAAATGTTTTGAATATTTAATAGCATTATTAGAGACTGATAATTTTGCTAAAGAATAATTTATATTAAATACTACATGCTAGTCCTTTACAACATATATACATTAAGCATTGTGCATGGAATGACCTTGTGTTAAACATTAAACACCCATAGGAATAAAACCCATAGCCTCAGTTCCACAGGCCTGATGGGGCCATGAGAGATATACTGATATACTGATCTCTATGTCTGATATACTGATCTCTATGTACTGGTATACTGATATACTGATCTCTATGTACTGATATACTGATCTCTATGTACTGGTATACTGATCTCTATATATGAGAGATATACTGATATACTGATCTCTATGTACTGATATACTGATCTCTATGTACTGATATACTGATCTCTACATACTGGTATACTGATATACTGATCTCTATGTACTGTTATACTGGTATACTGATCTCTATGTACTGGTATACTGATCTCTATATATGAGAGATATACTGATATACTGATCTCTATGTACTGATATACTGATCTCTATGTACTGATATACTGATATACTGATCTCTACATACTGGTATACTGATATACTGATCTCTATGTACTGGTATACTGGTATACTGATCTCTATGTACTGATATACTGATCTCTATGTACTGGTATACTGGTATACTGATCTCTATGTACTGATATACTGATATACTGATCTCTATGTACTGATATACTGGTATACTGATATACTGATCTCTATATACTGATATACTGATCTCTATGTACTGATATACTGGTATACTGATCTCTATGTACTGATATACTGATATACTGATCTCTATGTACTGATATACTGGTATACTGATATACTGATCTCTATATACGGATATACTGATCTCTCTATATACTGATATACTGATCTCTATATACTGGTATACTGATCTCTATATACTGATATAGTGATATACTGATCTCTATATATACTGATATACTGATATACTGATCTCTATATACTGGTATACTGATATACTGATCTCTATATACTGGTATACTGATATACTGATCTCTATATACTGATATAGTGATATACTGATCTCTACATACTGGTATACTGATCTCCTGGGAGTGAAGGCAATAGTGAGCAGGCATAAAATAAACAAACAGTTATATTAAAAAAATGCAAGATAACAGGAAATAGCAGGTTGTTGAGCGTCATTACACTTCAGTCACATCCACAGACACCACACACACACACACATGCATGATTCAGTGTGCATTCTCACAGTGGTTGGAACACTTCAGAGGTTCAGACATGTATTCTGGATCATGCCTCAGCACCATCAGCACATACGTGTGTGTGTGCGCATGTAAGCATGTGAATCTACACCTGTGTGTGTGCATGTAAGCGTGTGAATCTACATGCATGTGTGTGCATGTAAGCATGTGAATCTACATGCATGTGTGTGCATGTAAGCATGTGAATCTACATGCATGTTTGTGCATGTAAGCATGTGAATCTACATGCATGTGTGTGCATGTAAGCATGTGAATCTACATGCATGTGTGTGCATGTAAGCATGTGAATCTACCATGCATGTGTGTGTGCACACACAAACACACACCTGAACATGTGCGCACACACACACACAGGAACATTTGCAGACACACAAACATGCGTACACACACACACACACACACCAGTGGTGGACTATACACAGAGTATAGTTGAGTGGACTGTCAGCATTCAAAACATCTAAGCAATCCTTGCTGCTGTTACCAAGTTCCCATGGTAACAGGGAGAGGAAGTAAAATGCCGTCATAGGTTTTGCTGAATTAGCATTGTTCTCACCAGACAGTTTCCTGAAAGAGTATGGTTTAATACACACACACACACACACACACACACGATATCTAAGATGTTATTTGGTTACTTTATATTGTCTACACTGGTGAACAAAGCCTTGGTTTGAAGTTTTCCGACATTTTCAGAAGTACTTGTTCAACCCCACACACACCACACACCACACACCACACATCACACACCACACATCACACACCACACACCACACACCACACACACACACACACACACACACACACACACACACACACACACACACACACCACACATCACACATCACACATCACACACCACACATCACACATCACACACCACACACCACACACCACACATCACACACCACACACCACACACCACACACCACACATCACACACCACACATCACACACACACACACACACACACACACACACACACACACACACACACACACACACACACCACACACCACACACCACACACCACACACCACACACCACACACCACACACCACACACCACACACCACACACCACACACCACACATCACACACACACACACACACACACCACACACCACACACCACACACCACACACACATCACACACCACACACACACACACACACACACACACACACACACACATCACACACACACACACACACACACACACACACACACACACACACACACACACACACACACACACACACATCACACACCACACACCACACATCACACACCACACACCACACCATCACACACCACACACCACACACACACACATCACACACCACACACCACACACCA
>JAGXOD010000128.1:792500-820000 GCA_020368025.1 Brachyhypopomus occidentalis
TAGGTGGGGTGTGCATCAGAATAAAAACATCCAAAGCTTTGCTTATTCAAGGGTGTAACCTTATGTGATGATCAAAACCTCATCACAGACTTGGATCTTGTGTAAAGAGTGAAACTGATGTAAGAGTGAATGAGTAGAAGAAATGCCTGAGAACAGAAGCAGAATAACACAGGGGCAAGAAGCTCTTTCACCCTCTGGTGCCCTCAGCGCAGACACGATCACAAACCTTCCCTCAGTACAGACACAATCACAAACCTTCCCTCGGCACAGACGCGATCACAAACCTTCCTTCAGCACAGACACAATCACAAACCTTCCCTCGGCACAGACACAATCACAAACCTTCCCTCAGCGCAGACACGATCACAAATCTTCCCTCAGCGCAGACACAATCACAAACCTTCCCTCAGCGCAGACACAATCACAAACCTTCCCTCAGCGCAGACACAATCACAAACCTTCCCTCGGCGCAGACACGATCACAAACCTTCCCTCGGCGCAGACGCGATCACAAACCTTCCCTCGGCACAGACGCGATCACAAACCTTCCCTCGGCACAGACACAATCACAAACCTTCCCTCAGCACAGACACAATCACAAACCTTCCCTCAGCATCCGCACAATCAGAACATGACAGAAAAACACTCTCAAACATGGCAGAAAGCAGCTCCTTACACACTCATGGGGAAAATAACTGCAAAGAAATCATGAATGCACATGCACACAGACACACACACACCTGTATTCACTCCCAACACTGTCTCTCTCCATCCCTTTCCCAACAACCCGTTTCCATAAACAACGCATTCTGTTTAACTGGTTTATTTACACAAGTTTGAAAGCATGCTAGAGATTGTGCCAGAGAGAGGGAGAGATACAGAGAAAGAGATGGATGGAGAGAAAGAGGGAGGGAAGCAGGGGAAGAGGGAGAAAGAAAAAATGATTGTTCTTGCACACAGAACTTTCCAGAACTATCATGACCTTTGCCCTCCTGCGCTCCTGTGGAGTAGTGGTCCATCTATTCTTCGTGACATGAATTTAAAAGACACAAACCAGACACACTAACATGAAGGAGAGGGCTGAATCTGCATACTTCATCGTGTAATGCTGAGACTAGCAGGAATCACCCAGCTAGGATCACCCAGCCAGGATTACTCATTCAAGACCACCCAGCCAAGATCGCTCACTCAAGATCACCCAGCCAGGATCACCCCAGCCAGGATCACCCCAGCCAGGATCACCCAGCCAGGATCACCCCAGCCAGGATCACCCAGCCAGGATCACCCCAGCCAGGATCACCCAGCCAGGATCACCCCAGCCAGGATCACCCAGCCAGGATCACCCAGCCAGGATCACCCCAGCCAGGATCACCCAGCCAGGATCACCCAGCCAGGATCACCCCAGCCAGGATCACCCAGCCAGGATCACCCAGCCAGGATCACCCCAGCCATAAACCCCACACTCACAGGGTTTTGTACAGCCAGAGTTGTGGCCTGTTTAAGGACCCGCCAGAGTTCTGCTTTGATGCAGAACTTCCCCATAAATGGAGTGTGTGGCTGCACTAAATGGAGTGTGTGGCTGCACTAAATGGAGTGTGTGGCTGCACTAAATGGAGTGTGTGGCTGCACTAAGTGGAGTGTGTGGCTGCACTAAATGGAGTGTGTGGCTGCACTAAATGGAGTGTGTGGCTCACACCAAGGTATATCAATCGAACCCAGAGCACAGAATGAAACACACAGCTACAGAGCTTCTGTTGCTGCTCTAAACTCAACGGACCTAACACGGACATCACCAAGGTATATCAATCGAGCCCAGAGCTAGTAAAATCTATTACAAACAGAAGCAGTGTGTGTGTGTGTGTGTGTGTGTGTGTGTGTGCAAGCCTGAACGTGGCACTTGGCTTTGTCACAAACCTGTGTCTAAATTTACACGATGTGTGCAGCACAAGTGAAGCAACAGAGCAGGGGGCGGGGGGGGTCTGGGACTGAGAGAGAGAGAGAGAGAGAGGGATGGGGAGGGAGAGAGAGAGAGGGGAAGGGAGGGAGAGAGAGAGAGGGAGAGGGGGAGAGAGAGAGAGAGAGAGAGAGAGAGAGAGAGAGAGAGAGAGAGAGGGATGGGGAGGGAGAGAGAGAGAGGGAGAGGGAGGGAGAGAGAGAGAGGGGAAGGGAGGGAGAGAGAGAGAGAGAGAGAGAGAGAGGGAGAGAACTATCTATGTGGTTAGCAAGATTGATTCTGTCCCTGACAGAAAGGTTATTAGGCTTTATTTGCAGCTAACTTGCTAAAGTCTACACGCAGGAAAATATGGCACACATTAACATTCAAAAAACAGCACACAGAGCAATGATGTTTCAAAGTCCTCTGGAGGAGATACACACACCAGCCACTGTGTTTCAACCACCTTGCTAGTGCCTTCAGAACTGCCTTGGTTCTTCATGGCAGATTCAACAAGGTTCTGGAAACATTCCTCAGAGGTCCTGGTCCATACTGACAATCACAGCATCGTGCAGCTGCTGCAGATTGATGAGATGGAGATCTTGTGACTGTGGAGGCTAACTGAGTGCAGTGAACTCAGAGGAACTGGTTTGAGAAGATCTGGGCTTTTTTGATGTGGTGTGTTATTCTGCTGTAGCCATGGACATGCTACAATCTAGACTCATCAGACCAGGTGATGTTTTTCCAATCGTCTCCTCCCCAGTTTTGGTGAGTCTGTGTGAGCTGTAGCCTCAGTTGCGTGTTCTTAGCTGACCTGGTGGGACCTTCTGCTGCTGTAGACCATCTGCTTGGAGGTTGGACGTGTTTTCAGAGCTGCTCGGATGTTACGGTGGTTATTGTTGCCTTTCTATCAGCTCCAACCAGTCTGGACATTCTCCCCTGACCTCTGACCTTTGGCAGCAACAAAGCATTTTTACCCAGTGAACTGCTCCTCACTGGATATTCCCTCTTTTTCAGACCATTCTCTGTAACCCCTAGAGATGGTTGTGCATGAAAATCCCAGCAGATCAGCAGATTCTGAAATACCCAGACCTGCCCGTCTGGCACCAACAACCACGTCACACTCAAATCCCATTAAATCTCCTTTCTTCCCTCCCCGACACTCGAGACGACCCCGGGTGGCGGCTCATCTTGACCCAATGCGCTACGTTGCAGAGCTGATTGATTACATTCAGCAGCAATTGAACAGGTGCACTTAATAAACCGGCCGCTATAAAGACCACTATACCCTGACATAACCAGCGCGGAAAAGCTGCCTCGTGTGTAATACCGTCACGAGGAATATGCTAGAGCAGTCGAAGTTCACTATGGTGGACATCAGACAATTGTCTGCATGGCTAAAGTTAAATTTCTGCTTTATATATTCACACATCCGGTCAGATCGCCACACGGACAACCGCATAACCTAATTTGCTGTGTTCTCTCATGTCTTTATCGAACTGGGTGTGTTTTCCAAACACTCTGTGACAGTTCTCGTGGTTCTCAGGTCACGCCTCCTGTTCTCCGTCAGCTCGCGGTGGACCATAAGAATAAGAACTTCTTCGGATGCTCTGCCCCGCGCGACACTAGAAACGGAACATCGCGCGCCCCTGCGCCTGCTCACTTCACCGCGTTCTCTTCTGGCGCGTGATGAAGAGAGGCGCGTGAGATACCGACACTGTCGCCTTCTGCCTGTTCGTCTTTATCCTCTGGCGAAGTTTTGCCCCACATTTCTGAAAGCACGAAGGTGAGTTTTACGCTCGATAAACTTTAATGTATGAAATATAATCATGTTTAAATTGCGTCGTAAATTTCATCTGAATGCAATGAACAAAACAATTCAGTACGTATAACATTGTTTACCTTTGCTGTTCTGAATGGGTAAAAAAATTTATCAGCGCAGCATATGTTTTTCCTTGCGGCCATCATTATAAAATATTTCGTGCAATAATATTTTCGGCTTTTGTGCCTTATAATGTGTTACTACACAATATGACTATTTAATGTACATACATTTACACCAGCAGTAATACCAATACATCTGCAGTCAGAGTAAACCACTGTTGCCGGACGGTCCTGCCACCGCTCGTGTGGGACTGAAACAACGGAGCAAAAAACAAATCAACAGCGCCCTCTTCAGGTCAGTACTCTACATAACATCAGGCCATGAACTTCCTCATGTTATGTCTCCGTGTTCACATCTTTCCAAAAACCTCTAGCACTGGGTCTACTGGCAGAAAAACAAGAAAACGAAACCTCTCTTCATGTCATATTGCATAACCAGCTAGGCCACTGAGAGCCTGGTACACAGGACTGGTTTAAATACCATGTGGGATGGCAGAGCCCAGAGGTGAATCTGGGGTGTGTTTACTATGATCACATAATTAACATAACGTTCTTACTTTCAGCGTTTTCCAGATGCTGTAATATCCGGTGGTGTGAAGGACGTTGGCCCTTAACCCCGCTGGTTCTCCTGGTGTTCTCTCTCCCTCAGGGTGAGGGGTCATGGGTCGTTTGGCTCTTCTGTGCTGCCTGGTGCTCCTGGCTTCCCATGATGCCCTGCAAGACGAAGCCAATGAGGAAGACTACAGCTGGCCTGGAGCTGCGGTGCCTCTGCTGACAGACAGATCCACCGTGCCGCTCCAGAGCCCAGAGTTCGAGGCCGCGCACCCCAGAGCCCCGGGCCCCATGTGCGGGATCGAGTGCCAGAGGAGCCTCCCTGGCACAGGACATGCTGAGCTGGAGCGGCTCCTGTCCTACGAGACGCTGTACGAGAACGGGACGCGCACGCTGACGGAGGTGGCTCTGCGGGACGCTGCACGCCCTGCCACTAGTGGCCGCCGCGCTGGGCTCGTGCGCAGGAAGAGGCAGGTGTACGGTGCGGATGGGCGCTTTGTGATCGCCGACGAGCACTTCGTCACCAACTACCCGTTCGCGGCGTCCGTGAAGATCTCCACGGGCTGCTCGGGGATCCTGGTGTCACCGCAGCACGCTCTGACCGCCGCCCACTGCGTCCACGACGGCCGGGACTACTTGCGCGGGAGCAGCCGCCTACGTGTGGGTGTGATGAAGCGCCGCTCCAGAGGGCGGGGTTTAGGGAGGGGCGGGGCAAGGGGAGTGGAGAGAGGCCACGCCCCTGGAGGCAGGGATGGGAAGAGAAAGAGAAAGAAGGAAAGTAGGCGGGGCAGGGTGCCTCGGGGTGTGGCGGCTGGGGCGGAGCCTAAACGTCCAGTTCTGTGCTGGACGCGTGTCCAGCAGACGTACATCCCCAAGGGCTGGATGAATGATGTGGGCGGCCAGGTCGCCCCCGACTACGACTACGCCCTGCTGAAGCTGAAGCGGTCGCCCCGGGTGAAGCCCATGGACCTGGTCATGGCTCCGCCCCTCGAAAGCACCCTGGGCGGTCGGGTCCACTTCTCCGGCTTCGACGACGACCACCCAGGGAAAGTGGTGTACCGGTTCTGTTCGGTGTCCCAGGAGTCCGGGGAGCTGATGTACCAGTACTGCGATGCCCAGGAAGGGTCCAGTGGTGCAGGTGTCTACGTCAGGCTCCTGGAGCCAGGTGGGTGGAGGAGGAAGGTGATCGGCGTCTTCACCGGACACAGGTGGGTGGATGTGAATGGCACACTACTGGACTACAACGTGGCTGTCCGGATCACTCCAGCGAAGTTCGCCCAGATATGTCACTGGATCCACGGGGACTCCAACCGGTGCACGCCGGTCTGAGCCGGACTGGAGAACAGACCCTACAGCTGAGCTTAACATGATGACGCTTGAGCAGAAATATAGTCTAGAGAGTGGTCGAGGAAGAGGGAGGACATTTACATGCAGATTAGTGCAGTGTTTCTCAACGATCTCCACATTCTCGCTCTAACTCAAAGGCAGTTATCAGCTGGCTGGGACACAGCTTGGAGTTTGAGTGTGCGGAGATCTGGGCGGAGAAACACTGCATTAGAAAATCACCGTTACTTGGAGTAAATTAGCAACAATACTCGTGCTTATCGAGATGGTCAATATGATTCAGACACTGATGGGCCAGAATGTTGTGTCAAGTCGATTTTAAACTTTGCCACTTTGGAGCACAAACTGGTTCATCTGATGACTACAGAGATTTGATTCTCCATCTCAGACAAGCTGCACTTCATAGAAATAATGTCAAAATAATACTTCTAGTTTGCTACTTTATGATGGTAAAAATTACTCACTGCTCCTTTAGCATAATTGTTACACAGATACCATTTGTAGAGCTGCAGTACTCGGCTGCACCATGTACGTATGGAACAGGAAACGCAAGCAGAGAACCACCGCCACCTGTCCCAACACACACGTGGGCTTCAACACGCTTAACACGCCTTTAACATGCGTAATCAGTCCAACACACAGGCTTCTCAACCCCAACTTAGTTTTCACATTAGTCCTTAACTGTAGACTCCAGGGATTTAAAGCGGATGGTGAAACAGAGCTGTGTATGAGAACAGGAGGCAGCTTTGGATTTGTGGTGCTGTTTCATATTTTACTGCCAAGAACAATGAAACTTGGTGCTGGTCTACTAAATTTTGTGTGTTACTGTTAACGTTTCTCTCACCTTTACAAAATAAAAGCCCTTCAGTTTGGTGGATCCACTCCTTTTGACCAGGTACTGTACTCAGTGTTTGTGTATAAAAGCAAATGGAATAATTATTTAATCAAACAATTTCAGTCATATATAACGGTTTATTTCCTTTTAAGAGACCAAAAACGTATTGTTAGGTACAGTTCCCATAGCAACTGCCATGTTGCTATGACAGCAAAAACAGAAACACAAGCAAAGTGCATGGACTACACTACAACTCAATCTCGGGATCTCCATAAATACAGACGGCTTAGTGGGGTGTCCCCAAATCCAGCCAATAGCAATTAGGTGGAGGTGGGCTTTAGCCGTCCAGCGAACCCGATTGGACGGCATCCTGGTAAGAGGGACCGCCTTCTTTCTGCTCGGGGAAGAGCTTGATGAGGTCATCGATGCGGAGGATGGTTATGGCCGCCTCGGTGGCAAACTTCAGACTCTTGGTTTTGACCATGGTGGGCTCATACACACCGGCCTGTTTGTTATCTCTGGGCTTCCCGTTGACCAGGTCCAGACCAATCCTGCGCACGCACACACACACACACGTTCAGTCACAGACTCTCTACCAGAGTTTAAAAGTCACACGTAAGCAGCGCTGGAGAGGACGCTGTCGTGTTGGCATGGTGGTGTGTCAGCCCAGTGCTGCGCCCTGCTGTTCCAGTGGGAACCTGTCAGCAGATAGCAGCTCTGGACAGCAGCGACAAACATCCACCAGGCATCTTACAACCACAGGAGTCAATGATAAACGTGTTTAACCCGGAGCCTGAGTTAGTGGCGAGGGCTGCACAGTACTGACTAACCCTCCAGTGTGATTATACACCACACCTGGGCCTGTAATGCACCACACCTGGGCCTGGGCCTGTAATGCACCACACCTGGGCCTGGGCCTGTAATGCACCACACCTGGGCCTGGGCCTGTAATGCACCACACCTGGGCCTGTAATACACCACACCTGGGCCTGTAATGCACCACACCTGGGCCTGTAATGCACCACACCTGGGCCTGGGCCTGTAATGCACCACACCTGGGCCTGTAATACACCACACCTGGGCCTGTAATGCACCACACCTGGGCCTGGGCCTGTAATGCACCACACCTGGGCCTGGGCCTGTAATGCACCACACCTGGGCCTGGGCCTGTAATACAACACCATCCAGAGTCACATGGTCAGACCTGGTCATTTGAATACTGTGGTTCATCAGTCATGTGGAGCGCCTGACCTGCATGATCCGTGGACACAGCAAACTAGGGTTCATCTGTGTGTCCTTCCACATATTACAGCCTTGTGTGTGTGTACTGGTGCCTGGGGTGTGTACGTGCATGTGTGTGTGTGTGAGGAGCTCACCACTTGAGGTTCTTGCGCTCAGGGTTGACCTGGGCCTCGTTATGGAAGGCCCTGAGCTTGGCCACCAGGTCTGTGGAGTCCTGCGCTGCGTTCACCGCCAGCGTCTTTGGGATCACCAGCAGAGAGCGGGCAAACTCAGCGATGGCCAGCTGCTCTCTGGAGCCCTACACACACACACAGACACACACAGACGCGGTTTCAAATACTGCCACATTCAACTCAAGAGGATTAAAAGTTGTTTACCAATTGTTTTCACACGCATCAACCTGGATTATCACTGCTTGGTGTATGTGAAATTTCACCCTGTGGAAAATGACCTGCTCATTTGGAGCACAAACATATTACTGCTTCTTCTTTAATTGACTACACAGGAGTGAGCTGCTGTGTGTGTTAAGCAGGGTTAGTGTGTGTGTGTGTCACCAGCAGCAGGGCTAGTGTGTGTGTGTGTCACCAGCAGCAGGGCTAGTGTGTGTGTGTGTCACCAGCAGCAGGGCTAGTGTGTGTGTGTGTCACCAGCAGCAGGGCTAGTGTGTGTGTGTGTGTCACCAGCAGCAGGGCTAGTGTGTGTGTGTGTGTCACCAGCAGCAGGGCTGTGTGTGTGTGTGTGTGTCACCAGCAGCAGGGCTAGTGTGTGTGTGTGTCACCAGCAGCAGGGCTAGTGTGTGTGTGTGTCACCAGCAGCAGGGCTAGTGTGTGTGTGTGTCACCAGCAGCAGGGCTGTAGCCCACAGGTGTGTAGCTGCCCACACTAACTGCTCATGACCAGCTTTCTGTCTCCCACGCGTATAACTGCACACGCCACCACACAGGCACTGCAGCAAATCAAATGGGAGCTCCAAGCCACGCCCCCCTCATGCCCTCACCACACCCACCCCACACCCTCACCACGCCCTCACCATGCTAGTGGCGTAGTTCTCCAGGTAAATGGACAGGGCTGCCTCTACAGCGCCCCCTCCTGGAACCACTGACTTGGACTCCAGAACCCTCTTCACCACACACAGGGCGTCGTGCAGGGAGCGCTCCATCTCATCACACATGAAGTCATTGGCTCCCCGCAGGATGATGGACGCAGACGTACGCGCCTTAGTACTGATGGAGGGGGGAGAGAGAGAGAGAGAAGGATGGAGGGAAAGGAGGAGAAACACAGAATAATGCATTAGAGCAAAGCCTTAGTCGTGGAGACCAAATAACCAAACACATGAGACTACTGGATCATTTTGCAGTGGCAACACTAGTGACAGAACTCCTAACAAGCCAAACAAGCCCGTGAGCTGCAGGACGCAGACGCAGGTCAGCGTGCCGAGTCGTGCTCTCACCTCTTGATGAGGATGAGCTCATCGTCACACACTCGCTCCTGCACCACCTCCTCCGCCTGGCCCAACATGGACGCCTCAAACGTCTCCTCACCCTCCAGGTTCGACAGAGACGAGCAGACGGTGGCTACGGGAGGACACCACAAACACCACGAGAACATCAGAGCAGGAAGCGTGGGCTCTTCACCACTGAACAGCTGCTACGCTTCCAAACCCAGGTCACGCCACCCAGGACCCCAACGACAGACCTGATCAAACAGCACAACTACTGATGGGCTTCAGGTGAAACTACTGAACCAGTGAAGCCAACACCCTTCAGTAGTCTATAAACATATTCTATACGGTGACAAGAATAAAAACAAGTTTACAGTGATAAACAAATGCATGCTAGTGGGTTGGGCTTACCGCCTGTTGCCTTGGCGATGCGTTTGAGGTCCTTCTTCAGTACCCGCCGAACTGCCATAGCTCCCACGTCCACAAAATACTTCAGGCACATGTCATCGATCCCGCCCGTCGTCAGGACGACAGTCGCCCCCGACGCCAGAATCTTCTGGATGCGTTCTTTGGTGATGTCCGACTCCCTAAGCCACGTGGGGGATGGTGGGCGGAGTTAGGGGATGTCCATGAATCTGACGCTACCCTTTATTCAGCACAGCTAATCTACAAACATGTCTTAGGCTCTAGAGGAAGACCACGCCCAGTGCAGGGGGGCGGGGCTGTTTTAGCTAGCAGTCTGAGCAGGGGATTATGGGAATGTGTGCAAGCAGAAACACTGCTGTTCAGCTGGAAACATACTGGGGTTGACCTCGGTATACTGGGGTCTGTACTGAACCACCAGTTAAACCCACGAGGCCACTAGCAATTCGTGAATGGTCAAGTCTTCAGAGACAGATGTGTATGAAACGTGTTTGGATATGTGACTGTGTACAGCCCAAACACACATCAGAAACACAAGTGTGTGTGTCTGTGAAGGAGGGTTCAGGCTGAGTGTGTTTTATCCCACGCGTATAACTACACACACTACCGCTAGTGTGGCAGCAATTGAAATGGGAATACAAACATGTCTGCAATGTGACCGTGTGCGAGTCTGATGTCCCCGGGTGTGAGTTTACCTCTGTCTGATCTGGTCGAGTTTCTCTGGGTCGCTGATCACCACCTGCACACCCAGCTTCATCTTGGTCTTCTGTAGGCTGAAGTCCAGGCAGGCGATCTTAGCATTCTGCACACGCTTCACCATACCTGAGAGCACACACACACACCATCACACACACACACACACACATTCCAGAGGTAGACGCTGTGTTAGAGGGCTGGTGTCAGGCTCAGTGGGGCGACCCCCCCGCTCAAACACGCCTCCGTGACTAGACTGAGTGGGCGTAGAGGACAAAAGCCCCACCCCTTAGCTGTAGCCCCACCTCCAGCACCACAAACCCCTACAGAAGCCCCACCCCTTAGCTGTAGCCCCACCTCCACCACCACAAACCCCTACAGAAGCCCCACCCCTTAGCTGTAGCCCCACCTCCAGCACCAGAGCCACAAACCCCTATAGAAGCCCCACCCCTTAGCTGTAGCCCCACCTCCAGCACCAGAGCCACAAACCCCTATAGAAGCCCCACCCCTTAGCTGTAGCCCCGCCTCCAGCACCAGAGCCACAAACCCCTACAGCAGCTCAAACACACAGAGCCATCAGCCACCTTGGGAGCCCACGGTGCAGTTGAGGGCGTAGCCGTTGACCAGGAAGCTCTCCTTCTGGCTCCGCCCATGAGCCTTCAGCACGTTCACAGAGTTGATGGGATAGCGGGCCACGCCCTTCCCGTCCACAAACTTCACCGCCATGGCAGCGTCCACCACCATGTTGGCAAAGAAGTCTGCGTCACTGAGAGGCCAGAGGTCAAGGGTCAACAGAGACATTAACACTCAGTCAAACTGAAGACGCTGACATCACTACAGCACAAAACAGCATCTACATCCACTTCTTCTGCAGCAGAGAGGTGGACCCATCACTGGGGCTTAGCATGGTGGCTCAGTGTAGCTGCGGCCACAGAGCTGCAGCAGAGAGGATACACTCCGATGATCTTGGAGGACATGGAGGTCTTGGCCGAGTTAACCAGGCACTCCCTGCCCAGGTCGTCTGTGCCAATGGTGAGATTCTCGTTGATGTAACGAACTGCTTCCCTGAAATCAGAAAAAGGTAGAGGGGGTGGGGGTTACAGAAGGAATCGACTTCGGTTGTGACGAGCCTTCCCCAGATAGGGGGGGCGTGCTTGGGGGGGGCAGCAGAAGAGGGCGCGTCTCACTTGCAGGCCAGTCTGTATCCACTGATGATGGAGGTGGGGTGGATCTTCTGCTTCACCAGCTCGTCCGCGTTCTTCAGCAGCTCTGCAGCGATGATCACCTGCTCACACGCGCCGCCAGGAAACAGGGAGTCACCAGCACATACCTGCAGGGCCTGAGAAGACTCTGGCACTGAGCTAGTAATGTCCCATCAGTTCATATAGAGGAGGCAGGAGGGAGACTGCAGACCCCTTCAGACTCTGACAGAGTTCTTCTACCCTGTTAGCATAGCCACACGTCCTGACTGGGAGCAGGGGGGTGGTACTAAAACAGGACACGCGCCTAAGCTGACAGACCAGCCAATGGTATAACAGCACGCAGCCTGACATCATCAGGGCACGACACAGGTCCTCCATGTTCCTCGCATCGCCGCAAGTTGTCAAGCGTCTCTGAACAAGTGTTAAACGGATGACGCAACTACAGTAACAGACCTCTCCCATACTGGTGATGTGGATGGAGGGGATCCCTAGTGAACTATGACCTGGTCTTGGCAAAGGCTAAAGGAGCAGGTGCCTCACCACAGACGTGGTCCCGTCGCCGACCTCCTTGTCCTGCAGGTCCGCCAGCTCGCACAGGACCTTGGCTGCGGGATGCTCCACCTCCAGCAGCTTCAGAATGGTGGCGCCGTCGTTCGTAATGGTCACATCCTGGAGCAGGTGGGACAAAAACGACCTTTACAGCCAGGGTTACGAGGAGAGACAGTTACACAGCAGTGGTCCGAGACCAGCGGTACCGGACAAGATGGCGTTGGGTTTACGACTGCATATCGGGAATAGGAGCGTTTCTGTACTTACGCCGATGTCGTCAACCAACATCTTATCGAGTCCCACGGGACCCAGGGAGCTCTTGACAATGTTGGCGATAGAAGCTGCCGCCATGACTACAATGGAGAGAAACGGACGAGAGAATAAAACAATATTATCAAAAATCAAACTGCTAGCTGGCCACGACAGTAGCATCGTGCAGCAGTAACATCCATCTTGCCCATCCATTAAATTCATAACGCGGTACCGTGCTAACATATCGACCAGCCTGGCACCGCACACCACTAAAACTCGGTAACGACCAACATCAGAGAGAGTTAGGGAGGCTAGCGGCTAACTGGCAGAATACCTGCTTTAAATACCAACAATTTTATCTTATTGGCTAGCTAGCTTTGACTTTAGTGGATCCAAAAACTTACAATACAATACCACCTAGCTAGATTCGGTCTAAACAACCAATTAATAGAGAAATAGCATAGCATAGCATAACTAACGTGAGGAGACCGTTCCGCACGTGCAGCCGCTTTCACGCGCGCTTGTGAGCCCGTTAGCTTGAGATTAGTTGCCTTAAAAACCGCTCGGACGTTTATTCTTTATGCCACTTTGTTTACAGAAAAAAACAACCGTACCAATTTCATACACTTACCATTTTGTGTCCGGACGGACTCGCCCGTCGTTCTCTGGCCGAGAACATTTAGCGGACCGTCTAGCATCGACATCTTGGACCACTACTTCACGAAAGAAGAAAGAGAGATGCGCGCTGCATTGTGGGTAAGCCGAACGGAAGGGCGCATGTGGAATGTTCGAGATAAATGAACCTGCTAGCTGAAGAAGCACAACCAAACTGGCTTAGCAGGAACATACACTAATGTAGGCTAAAAATAAAAACATTAGACGTTTATCTCTTGCTTGTTTTTGAATGGCTCATACAACAAAACGAACTTAGTAAAAAGTGAACTACAATTCCTAGGTACTTTCTGTAGTTCTCTTCCCTGTCTGGTCATATTCCTGGTCACAGTCCTCTAGTGGATAGGAGGGTTACTGCAGTGTCACGCCCTAAAAGATATTTTTTATTGAGGTTTATAACGTGTCTTCAATAACATATACGCAAGAATGTTTTTCTCTTTTCTCTTTTGTTTCTTTTTCTTATCATTTATATTGTATTTTATTTTATTTTTACTCGATGTTTAACATTGTCAGTTTTGGAAGCTGCCAACAAATCTTCTGAAACCATTCATCCTAAATGAAAGTATTCCGTGTCTGATTAACATGTCTGATTAAGTCATTAACATGGATTCAAGATTCAGTCTGGAGATCAGTCCACTGAGTTAAACCATGACAAACTGACAACTGCCACAAACAGGTTTTAAATGAACATTTATTTATAGCCTCCATTACATTTGTTTCATTGAGCAGTTACAACTAAGCAGTTAAAAAATGAAAAGTACATTTAATTTAAAATTAAGACCATAGAGAGCAAACCTATGACAACACGTATATCCTAAAATGTACATCTTTACAGAGTGTTTACAAATTAAAAAATGTTGAAAATAAAAGTCTAAAAAGTGCAAAATAAAGAATTTCAATGAATGATACCAGCCCCCACTAGTATAACAGGAATGAATGATACCAGTCCCCACCAGTATAGCAGGAATGAATGATACCAGTCCCCACCAGTATAGCAGGAAGCCACATGTACAAACGGTACAAACAAAATATGCATAAAAAAGAAACTTATAAACATACTTCATATTAATTATTAATTTAGGTATATTTACATTGAAATTAACAATAGGCCATGTTGTTTGAGAGTTTTATTCCAATAAGGTAATAACTTTCAACAGTGCTCATGGAAAAACCAGAAATTACCTCAGTAAACACCAAATTTCTGAAAATAATCCCAGCTGTGTATAAAACAGCCATTTCAGAATCTCTTACATCAGATGTGGAACCTTACAGAAGGTATCATAAACAAGGTGTCTCTAAAATGCAAATAAATAAAAATCAGAAATATTCTAAAGAATGAAAGTGACCGTGAAAACAATGGACAAGGTGTGTGTGAACCAACCAGTGTATGTTCCCTACAGTGTATCCAACGCTAAACTGCCATAATTGTCAACAGTGAGTGGGTGGTACTGTTTGACTCAATCAATTGTTAAACATTACACCAGCAAATGTAAAATACTGGAATGAAATATACATCTAATTCTAATATTTTTTAAGTAAAACACTAGCTAACATGGTGCTTTTGTACATGATCAAAATAGCCTAAAATTACAATTTATCATTAATTTATGAAAATGCTCATTCTTTGCTTATGACATTTCACTTGTAACAGTTTGAATCTATTTAGCACATTGGAAACAAACTTAATAAATACATTTGTGCTGTGGATGATGACTGTAGATCCTTTAAAGTTACCACTAGTATTCTTCAGAAGTGCGATGTGGCTTGTCTAGTTGACTTAGAGGGGAGAAATTAACCTGTATCCAACCAATGGTAAGCATAGCTAAGCGTTCTGGTCAAACTATCTAAAATATATCTATAAGTTGTATACAATCTGGAGAATTTATATCAATTCCTACTGTACAGCATAGTAAAATATATATTTATAGGTGTGTGTTTGTGTGTAAAGCAATTTTTTGGCAGCTGAAGAAATTGTGATGTAACCAATCAAGGACCAAACCATCACCAGTTGATATTCAATTTTCACTGGGTAGTTACTCGTAAAGCAGCTGTTTACATGTGAGACCAACAGATGCCATTTTCACCGATGTTCGAACGCTAACTTCAAGCTGTGCTTCAAGTTGGAGAAACACGTTAAAGTCCTTCAACGGCTATACTGAAGGTTTCTATGGCAACGTAACAGCGTCCACATCAACCGCTGGACTGAGAAAGATGGCAATGCGTTTAGAAGCTGGAGCGCTGATATTACAAGCACCTACATACGTGTGAGATGGGAATATAACCAGCACCTGAAATCTGATCCCTTTATACATTAAATTCCACTCAGGCTGCAGCCTTTGGCATCCCAAAGTTCAGAATGCGGACCGGCCGTTGGCCCTCTGGGTGAGACCAAGACAAAAAGAGGATTGTGCGATAAACAAATATTTAAATAGGGAAAGTTTATTTATTTATTTTTTTGC
The DNA here is from genome assembly GCA_020368025.1 of Brachyhypopomus occidentalis. Taxonomy (NCBI): domain Eukaryota; kingdom Metazoa; phylum Chordata; class Actinopteri; order Gymnotiformes; family Hypopomidae; genus Brachyhypopomus; species Brachyhypopomus occidentalis. The sequence continues at coordinate 807,981 of JAGXOD010000128.1, forward strand.
ATTACTCTGAAACTTGTATTTAAAACACGTCAGAAGCTATAGCGAAGGCTGAAGACAGGTCCGACGTGCAAGTGCCGTAGTGAGACTTCACGCAAAACAACAACGGAGGTCCCATTCTTGATTTGCTTGGTCTGTGTGTTTAGTGCTTTGCTAAGTTCCACTGAAGCCATGATGTGAAATTTGTAACTTTATGTTTAACTATGTTCAACACGATCAAGCATTATTGTAAAGCATTACTGTAAAGCATTATTGTAAAGCATTATTTACACCTCAGCTTGCTGTAATCCATAAATGTGCTTTGTGCTGTTGCACATGTGTAACATTTCACCATGTGGTAGTTCATATGTGCTGTGCTTTCTCCATGCTGAGTCACTCCCATGTCCCTGCTCCTTACACGATGCTGCTGGTACCGAGACACTGGAACTTGTCCCGCAGCGACTGGACGATTTTGGGCTGACCGAGGGCTTGCTCGTCGTCATCCGGACTGCTCCACGTGTAGTCTTGCAGGGCTGAGTCGGGGCTTGTCGTCACCTGCTGCGGTGCTGCCGGGCCGTGGGCATGGTTCTGTAAGGTGGTGGGCGGGTTCACGGGGCTACCGAGCCAGTTCTGCAGCTGCCCAGGTACAGGGGGCATAAGGTCTTGCATGTCACTCTCCTCCTCGGAGCGGATCTCGACGTAATCGTCATCGTCATCGCCGTTGTCTTTGAAGTTGGCCAGGTAGTTCTGGGTGGCATTGAGCGCATTAAAGGACGGCTGCCTATTCAGCACTAGGACTTGTTGCGAGTCCCTCAGTGTGAGGTCACATGATGGTGAGAGGTCAGAGGTTGCCTGGGCAGGACAGTCAGGGAGACTGTGCTGTCGAGGTCCCAGACCACGCCCCGCAGCACTGCTGACCCCTGGAAGACCTCCCAGATTACCCATAACCCCACTGTTCTCCTTCTCCTGCTGCTCAGCCAATGACGATGAGGACTGACAGCGGCTGTAGGGCGGAGATTTAACGTTGCGTTGCCCCACTGTGCTGTATATGTGTTCAGAGTCATCTTTACTGGGCGGAGTCACACAGTCACTCCAGCGCTGATTTGGCGGTGTGCACGGAGGAGGTGGGAGGTCCCTTAGGGCTGGAACGGAGGTAGCGGAGCTGAGCTTTTTATTAGGCGTGGAAGACCGCTCTCTGACTTCAGCAGGCCAGGACACAAAGTCAGCAAGTTCGCCATTGCTGTAGGTGCAGTTCATCCATTCGGCCTCCAGGGTGCTCTCAGGCAGGGAGGGCGATGAGGCCAAGAAGGAGCTGGAGCGTGAGGAGAGTGGGTGAGGCCCTGCGATGCTCAGAGAACACTTCAGTACTGGGGTAGTAGAAGGTTCTTTAAACGACACCTGACCATATAACTGAGAATACTCCGCTATTCTGGCACCTAATGTGAGATTGTTAACAAGAGAGAGAGAGAGAGAAAGAAAGAAAGATTCAGCAAACAAATATACTCTTAGTTAAACCCATAGAGTATGTGACAAACAATAACCATGGAAACAAGAGACTAAATGTCCCTGTCTGGTTCAGCTCACCTATAGCTGCTCCGCCTTGTTTCTTCTCCTCCAAAATGGCTGCCAGGTCTTTTGCTTTGTTTATTGTTCTAAGTCTTGTGCAACTGGGCTCATGGTCCATGCTCTTCATCTTCAGTAGCTGATTGGCCTTCTTGATCTTCTGGCTGTACTGCCTGGCCATGAGGAAGACTCTGTTCTTACCCTTCTCACCTAAATCAAATAGCTGGTCCTCAGTTAGTAGTAGACTAGAGGGTGCCAGTGGGAGGAGAGACTGGTCCAGCCCACTGAACAGTGCCTGGAGCTCAGGGTCCTTTGAGGGAGTGGGGTCTTCATCATCCATCCGGAAGCTTCCACTGCTAAGCCTGGCTAGTTTATTACGGATACTCTTGACTGTGCCGGGCTGGGGTTCAGGGCTGGTGTCTTGAGGAAGGGAAGGTGTAACAATTGAAGGTGTAGGAAGGGAAGGTGTAGGAAGGGAAGGCGTAACAACTGAAGGTGTAGGAAGGGAAGGGATAACAATTGAAGGTGTAGGAAGGGAAGGTGTAGGGAGGCGTAACAACTGAAGGTGTAGGAAGGGAAAGGATAACAGGTGAGGGAATGGGGGGTGTAGAAATTGAAGCTATAGGAATTGAAGGCGTAGGAAGGGATGGTGTAGGAAGGGAAGGTGTAGGAAGGGAAGGCGTAACAACTGAAGGTGTAGGAAGGGAAAGGATAACAGGTGAGGGAATGGGGGGTGTAGAAATGGAAGCTATAGGAATTGAAGGCGTAGGAAGGGATGGTGTAGGAATTGAAGGTGTAGGAAGGGAAGGTGTAGCAACTGAAGGTGTAGGATGGGAAGATGTAGGAAGGGAGGGTGTAGGTACTGAAGGTGTAGGAACTGAAGGGGTAGTTGAAGATGGAGGTGTAGGTGAAGATAGAGGTTCTTCAGGCTCGTCTATCTCAAATGTAGGTACTCGCATTAATTTGGGAACACTGAGGACTGGTATTTGGAAGGTGGGAATGGGTCTGGAAGCTGGAGAACTGGGTGAGGATCTGCTGACTTTCCGAGCACCTTCTGAGGGTGGCTTTAGGGGAGAGTCGACGGCCTTGCTTCCAGAAGCAGACTTCTTGCTGGAAGGTTCGTGTGCTTTGCGTGAGGAGTTTTGGGTTTTTTGTTGGGAGTCCTGCGTTTTGGGCTGAGACTTGCATACTTTGCTCGGAGAACTATGTGGCTTGTCTGGAGTGTTTTGTGTTTTGCGCTGTCCTTCGCGCATCTCTTGTGGTGATTCTGGTCCATTGACGGGGAAAGCAGCAGGAAGCCTATCTGGTTTCTTTTCATTATCCCTGATGTAGTTTTCCAGATCATTCCAGATCTCATCCACATGCTCGGACATGCACCCACCTCTAGACTGCTGAGAGGGCATATCTGTACTTATGGGTCCGCTGTCTATCTCAGTAATCGAAACAATGGGAATTTCAGGAAGGGGACGTTTAGCCATGTTGCCACTGTCCAGATTCTGTCTCTCTTCAGAAACAACAGTCGCTGTGTTCTGGGTAGAAGGCAGACGGCTCTCAGATGATGCCATTCTGTCCTGTTCAGCCGCTTGACCGTTGCCTCGTCCTGGCCCAGTGGAACTTGCTGGCAGTTCACGGAACACAATGGTATCATAGACGTTTTCTTCTTCCTCTGGTGTCTGCAGGTCACTGTGTTCAAACGGCGCCCCCTCTTGTCCTGATGACCTGTTGCTTTCAGATGAAGCGTCTGTTTCAACGGGAGAAACTAAAATTTGTGGAGGTACCATTGGGCTGATCTCTGCCACGCCTGAGGAGGCATGGTTAACCTCCTGCTCTTTCCGAATAAGTCCCATAGCCTGCAGTTCCTCATAGCTAATGTTGTCGTAAACATTCTCAATGTCATCAATCGTTAGCTGTTCAGCTGAGGAAGAGCCGGATATCTCGTTACTTGACGACTCTGTGTTAATATGTTCATCTTCCTCATGGACAGGCCGTTTTGTAGGGCTTTGCCGCTCGCTTTGATTCTCTCCGACGCTACTAGCCCTACGCAACACTCTGCCCCCGCTGGCCGGAAGGTGCAACTGCATCGACTGGGTCTGTTCCACGTGCCAGCTGCAGGGTCGCCCGGGGCGATCGCCAGTGGTCTCGTGATCGCTTTCTGCCTCGTGCCCACTCATGTCGTTCTCAGTCGGCACAAACATCTGATAGATGTCTTCGTCATCTTCAATCTGAACAGTCTTTTGACGGGTGGGAAACATGGCGCGCCGCACCCTATGGTCTGCCCATATGTTTGGGACAGAATGGCCACTGCCCGTTCCCAGGAAGTGGGAGATGTGCTCGTGTGGCTGAGTGTCAGGAGGACAGGTCACCTGCAGGATGGGCGTGTGCACAGACTCCTTCTGCAGAGACTCTTTCGCCGTCTGTGAGAAAATGAACGAGACAAGAATGTAGCACTGCACACATGACGCAGACTCAAACTTTCTTGCAACAGTAAAGATGGGTTCTGAGGGTCCTAACAGTAAAGGTGGGTTCTAAGGGTTCTAACAGTAAAGATGGGTTCTAAGGGTCCTAACAGTAAAGATGGGTTCTAAGGGTTCTAACAGTAAAGATGGGTTCTTAGGGTTCTAACAGTAAAGATGGGTTCTAAGGGTTCTAACAGTAAAGGTGGGTTCTAAGGGTTCTAACAGTAAAGATGGGTTCTAAGGGTCCTAACAGTAAAGATGGGTTCTGAGGGTCCTAACAGTAAAGGTGGGTTCTAAGGGTTCTAACAGTAAAGATGGGTTCTGAGGGTCCTAACAGTAAAGGTGGGTTCTAAGGGTTCTAACAGTAAAGGTGGGTTCTAAGGGTTCTAACAGTAAAGGTGGGTTCTAAGGGTTCTAACAGTAAAGGTGGGTTCTAAGGGTTCTAACAGTAAAGATGGGTTCTAAGGGTTCTAACAGTAAAGATGGGTTCTGAGGGTCCTAACAGTAAAGGTGGGTTCTAAGGGTTCTAACAGTAAAGGTGGGTTCTAAGGGTTCTAACAGTAAAGATGGGTTCTAAGGGTTCTAACAGTAAAGATGGGTTCTAAGGGTTCTAACAGTAAAGATGGGTTCTAAGGGTTCTAACAGTAAAGATGGGTTCTAAGGGTTCTAACAGTAAAGGTGGGTTCTAAGGGTTCTAACAGTAAAGATGGGTTCTAAGTTGCATACACTAAAAGCGACATACTCCAAATAAAGGGCTGGTTCCATGGACAGGGACTAGTTCTGGACTAAATTGTTAATGACTACTGGAAAATCTTTACATTCTACTTTAATCTGGGTCTGGAAAGCCAGCCTATCTGGTATCCTAAACATAGTGTGTATAATTTTATTTTTTGCAACACTCATTCCCAGGAGCAGGGTTAAGCCCTGAAGTGCAGGGTAGATGGGGAGAGGGGGCCATAGTCACTATGAGCCAGGCACACCTGTAGATCAGCATGTTCAAGGTTGTGGTTCTTCCAGTGCTCAATGCTATCCACAGACACCTGGGGGTTCAGCCTCTTTCTGCTGCTCTTTCCTGGCACACGCAGCTTCCCTCCAGAGCCCTAGACACACACACAGGCACACATATGTATAGTGTTACATCCTAAATCTTACCACACGACTGCAGAGGCCAAAGGTCAAACAGACTTACCAATCCACTGTCATCCTCATCATCAGCATCCTGTGGATGCAGACCATCATCTATGTCACTGTGGTCGCCATGGTCACCAGGGTCTAGCGACTCCTGTGATTGGCTGACCAGGCTGCGGGATCGGCCAATAGTGCCCAGATGGACCACTGGAGATAGCAGGGTGGCCCCAAAACTGCTCCGCTGCGATGGTCCCAAAACAAACAGCACCATGACTCATCCTACACGTAACACTTGTTATGTTTGAGTAATGTTTTATGCTGGCTTTTATGATCTGTACATGGGTCATTGTGCAGACGTTTCAATCGAGATCAAGGGCCATACCTTCTGGATGTCTGGACTGGATACTGTGGAGAAAAGAGAGGCTCTCAATAACACTCTCAAGACATTACAAATGTCATTCATGTGAACAATGACAATAATAATAGTAATAGTGATTATTCACAAACAAAACAGACATTTGCAGTTTGACTTACTTGCATGTTTGTTTTTCAGCAATTTGGATAACGGTTCTGGGCAGAAAGAGCAAGAACATTAGTATAAGGTAAACCTAGTCGGCCAGGTTACACGTTCTTCTACTTCCTGTGAGTCTCACCTGCCTTCCTCCGGGCACGCCTGGGGGAGGGGCCTTCTTTCATGTTGATTCTGTTATGGCCCTCTGGGCTACACTGAAAGCTCGGCTGGTCTACACGGACACAAGGCAAACAGATGTTCCAATTCTTCATCTCTCATGCAGACCAATCAAAGAGCACTGATCTCATGGGTCTTATTTCAAGAATTCTTTTTTGCTTCTGTAAAAAAATCAAACAAGTAGCGCTACAGTGCAGGTGCCAGCCCTGTGCGTCAGTAGGAATAGCACTCATACTTACGCACATCCATTTCCAGAATGGCCTTTTTAGCCTGTAGAACAAATAACAAGACATGAACCAAACAGGAAGAAACTCTTTTCTTTCCCACACAGCTGCAATATTACCACACCTTCCTCTTCTCCACCTGTAGCGTAAGCCCTGCACTCATTCACCTCTGTGGAGTCTTGGTCGACAAAACTTTCGTCTACAGCCAGACTTAGCCACTGGCCTGGAAACCTACCCCTGCGACACACTTGCGAGGGCAGAGTTTATGTGGGACACTTCCTCTGTTAAGTTTAGAGGACTTTACTTGCGTCAGGGGAGTCTTACATTTAAATTCAGAACGGGGTCGGATCAACTGGGTTAGACTAGTCTATAAAAAGGCTTGTGTTTTAACGCAGTGATCCAGTCTCTAATGCCGCATATGACTCGACACGTTTTGCCCAGAGTTTTTTAGTTAATAAATGCCTAAGAATCCAGTAGGAGCAATGTGTACTAGGACTCCTGACTTCTCCTGCAGGACTACAGACGTTTTCAACAAGATCAAATGGCTCCTACAGGTTTGCAGGGAAGTTTTGAGGACATTTTTCCCCACAACTGATTTAGGACCAGAGCAGTGAAAGTTTGTTTGTTTATTAAGAAAGTTTGTGTTCATATGTTTGCGTCTTCCGACCTTGGCTGGGATTTTCGCAGGATGGTTCTCCAGAATGAGTCTCTTCAGGTGCTGAATCCATGTTCGCTTGTCCGGTTGTGACTTGGCCTGCAGGGGGAAGCAGAGAGCAAACATTGCAGGCTTCAGAACCTAACACAGTTGCCTTCAGCCATAACAAAAGCACAACCTGGCATGGAAAACAGACTCAGCACATCAGCGTAAACCAGTGTGTCCCTGTCGGTGAGACCCAGCCGTTCTGATTCATCCAAAAGCCAGCTAAACAGAAAGATAAAGGGACAGAATACATGGCACACAGGAAATGGAGAGGAAGCTCAAATGGGTGTGGAAAACCTCTACAGGCCAACCATGATGACCAAAACAGTATCTGTAAAGCAAAAATGGTCTCGTTTTACATAATTTACACTTTACACTTTACACAATCTGCACATAACTGTTTAAAATAAACAAGATACATTAATATTATGCTATTGATTGATCTTATAGCTTTATTGGTGTTGGCTTTTGTGATGATGCAAAGTTGCAGCTGTTCTAATGTATGTGAGGTTTTCAAATGTTACTGCTGTGACACACAGAGCTGCACACTTGATCAGAGTGACTTCCCACCCAAAATCACCCCCCACAGTTACCTAGACATGGGAGCACAACCCCCCCCAACCACACACACCCACTCACACCCACACACACCCACTCACAGAGGGGTGTGGTGTTACTAGGCTAAAGTTCACTTGTCCATCCAGCAGAAGGCTCCCCCAGGCAGGGCATTCCACTGTACATGTGTGGGTGTAGGGGGCTGGGAGTGTGTGTGTGTGTGTGTGTGTGATATGTGTTTTAACCTGTACTGTGAGTGGAGGAGTGTGTAAATATGGGTTTTTACATATACAGTGTGTGTGTGTGTGTGTGTGTGTGTGGTCTTACATGTACTGTGTGTGTGTGTTTACCTGTACTGTGTGTGTGTGTGTGTGTGTGTTTACCTGTACTGTGTGTGTGTGTGTGTGTGTTTACCTGTACTGTGTGTGTGTGTGTGTTTACCTGTACTGTGTGTGTGTGTGTGTGTGTGTGTTTACCTGTACTGTGTGTGTGTGTGTGTGTGTGTGTTTACCTGTACTGTGTGTGTGTGTGTGTGTGTGTTTACCTGTGTGTGTGTGTGTGTGTGTGTGTGTGTGTTTACCTGTACTGTGTGCTGCAGTTTGGGGTTCTTATAGTGAAAGACACTGAAGCTGAGGGGCTCCTTAGGGATGACTTCTACCAGCATCAGATTACAACACTACACAGGGAGAGGGGGAGAGAGTGAGAGGAAGAGGGAGAGAGAGAGAGAGAGAGAGAGAGAGAGACACCAATAGCACTATTACCATGATTTGATAGAATAAGAGTGTGTCGTGAGTGTGTGTGTTCTTGTGTGTTTGTGCAGAGAGGCCATGTGCACCAGAACCAGAATACTGGACTTGTCTTCCACTATCAGGGCTGTTCTGACAGATCATCTACTGTGCTGCAGTGATTAATATGGTTAAATGCAACAGAGTCACCTGAACCTTTAAAAATCAAATAAAGAGCCCTGAATATGGGCATTAGCAATGCAGTTCCTACCGCACCTGTAAGGTGTGTCTACCATATGGGTTATGGAAAATACTTACGTCTGTTGTATGGTGTATGCTTGGGAGTCTGGGAGTGTGTGAGACACTACGACAGTGTATGTAAGAATTTAAGAGTTGTGGATGAGACTATGTGACATGTATGAAGGTGTGTGTGTATGATGGTGTGTATATGATGGGGTGTGTGTGACTATGATAGTGTGTGAGCTCTATGATGGTGTGTAGGTGTGGAAGTACGTCAAATACGAACAATGGCCTGTGTCTGTGTGTGTCTTGCATTCTCACCAGAATATGGGCCTTATACGTGTAGGTTTCCTCGCGTTTTTTGGTGATGAGGAGCAGTTTGTCAAAGAGGAAGAGCGTCCTCTCATTCTTCACCCTCTGGATCCGGAAGGTTCCCTCCAGAACCAGCTCCCCATAGCCAATCAGATCAGGACCCTGCCAGTTCGTTAGCAAGCTCTGGATCTCCTGGTAGAGAGACACAGAGACAGACAAAGAGAGAGACAGAGAGACAGCGAGACAGACAAAGAGAGTGAGAGAGACAGAGAGACAGCGAGACAGCGAGACAGACAAAGAGAGTGAGAGAGACAGAGACAGACAAAGAGAGTGAGAGAGACAGAGAGACAGCGAGACAGACAAAGAGAGTGAGAGAGACAGAGAGACAGCGAGACAGACAAAGAGAGTGAGAGAGACAGAGAGACAGAGACAGACAGAGAGAGAGAGAGACAGAGAGAGACAAAGAGAGAGAGAGACAGAGACAGACAAAGAGAGTGAGAGAGACAGAGAGACAGAGACAGACAAAGAGAGTGAGAGAGACAGAGAGACAGACAAAGAGAGTGAGAGAGACAGAGAGACAGACAAAGAGAGTGAGAGAGACAGAGAGACAGAGAGACAGACAAAGAGAGTGAGAGAGAGAGACAGAGAGACAGAGAGACAGCGAGACAGAGAGAGAAAAGAATGAGAAAGTGTGACTTCAGAAGTCTGGTTTCCACTAACACCAGGCATTAGTCATGATGAGCAGAGCTCCTCCCCCACACAGCTGAGTGACAGCTGAGGGGGCGGATCCACACCATTATCGTGCACAAGGTTGGCATGGCGACTGAGGCTCTGAGTGGGAATCCAAGTGGGCACAGGTGTTCAACACTAGCAGCACCGTGGCAGGATGTAGTCACACAGCCAGAGTGGTGTTCACCATGACACACAACTCCACTGTAGTGAGTGTGTGAATGTGTTTATGTATGTGTGTGTGTGTAGTATGTGTGGGCGTGGGTGTGTGGTCCTTGTGTATGGTTGAAGCCTGAGGTAAATCACACACACACACCCTGTAGCCTGCATGTCTGTACACAAAGGAGTCTGTCCTAACAATATGAGTGAGTGACTGTGTGTGTGTGTGTGTGTGTGTGTGGTCTGTGGTAAGAAAAGAGAACCCAACCAAGGCAGACACAGAATAATAGACGCATTCATGTTTGTGTGAGTGTGTGAGTGAGTGAGTATACATGCGGTGTGATTTTATGTTTCTATTTTCGTGATGTTTATATGTTTATGAATGAAACTGTGTGCATGTGTATGTTTGTGAGTGTGTGTGTGTGTGTGTATGTATGTGAGTGTGCGTGTGTGTGTGTGTGCGCGAATGTGTGTGTGTGGGTGTGCACGCGAGTGCGTGTGAGTGTGTGTCTGCACGTGAGCGTGTGTGTGTGTGTGTGTGTGTGTGTGTGTGTGTGTGTGTGTGTGTGTGTATGTGCATTACCTGCCGTCGGACTGTGTTTTCGTGCTTCCTCTTCATGTCGTTGATGTGCCAAGCAACCCTCTGCATGGTGTCAATGGCCTCCGCTACTACCTGGTGCCTCTCGGAGTCTTTCTCCAGGTGAGTGGCGATCTCCTGCACAGCAAAGGCAGCAGGAGATGGTATTTGAGGATCCTCTGGATCCTGTGTGTGTGTGTGTGTGTACTCACGTGCAGCAGTAGGTGGTATTTGAGGATCCTCTGGATCCTGTGTGTGTGTGTGCGTATGTGAGACACATGCAGCAGTAAGTGGAATTTAAAGATCCTCTGGATCCTGCATGTGTGTGTGTGTGTACATGTGTGTGTGTGCGCGCACTCACGTGCAGCAGTAGGGGGTATTTGAGGATCCTCAGGATCGTGTGTGTGTGTGTGTGTGTGTGTGTGTGTGTGTGTGTGTGTGTGTGTGTGTGTGTGTGTGTGTGTGTGTGTGTGTGTGTGTGTGTGTGTGTGTGTGTGTGTGTGTGTGTGTGTGTGTGTGTGTGTGTGTGTGTGTGTGCGTGTGTGCGCTCACGTGCAGCAGCAGGTGGTATTTGAGTGTGTGTGTGTGTGTGTGTGTGTGTGTGTGTGTGTGTGTGTGTGTGTGTGTGTGTGTGTGTGTGTGTGTGTGTGTGTGTGTGTGTGTGTGTGTGTGTGTGTGTGTGTGTGTGTGTGTGTGTGTGTGTGTGTGTGTGTGTGTGTGTGTGTGTGTGTGTGTGTGTGTGTGTGTGTGTGTGTGTGTGTGTGTGTGCGCTCACGTGCAGCAGCAGGTGGTATTTGAGGATCCTCTGGACGGGTTTGAGCAGATAGGAACCCAGAGGCAGGGAGTGGCTCAGACTCTCCTGACGCTCACGCAGAAACTTCACCACAACCTTATTCTTCATACACTCACTGAGCACCGCCACGGATCTACACACACACACACACACAGGGTCATTCCTCATGAATTTTAAGCACACACTTCCTCTGAACACACATAGATGTCTACACATACACACACACCCTCGGAGGCCAACAAGAGGTCAGGCCCTAGTGCTAATGGCCAGATTTTACTGCTTGCTGGATCTGCTCACTGAGTCGACATGCCTCACCAGCCAACTGCGTGTGTGTGTGTGTGTGTGTGTGCGCATTCCAGTGTCCTATACACAGACACCACATTGTCCCAGTTGGAAATCTGACCTGAGCATTACTCAGATAAAGCTAGTCTCTTCAGAGCACTGTACTTGTGTGTGTGTGTGTGTGTATGTGTGTGTGTGTGTGTGTGTGAGTGCGCCACGTGACCTTGGATAGGGTCACCAGCTGTGCAAGGGTGCGGCGTCAGAGTCTCTGTGGTCCAGACAAGAGACAATTCACACAACCCATACCCCCCCACCCCACATACATACACACACACACACCCCCACACAACCCACACACACACCCACACCAATAAAGAGCTGCTATAGCTGACCCTGACGCTATCTACAGGACACGCATCTTGTATGCTAATGTGCATCCTGTATGCTAATACGATGTAACACGTACATTAACCCGTTAATGACTTATTTACTGGCCACACAGCTGCAACATCAGGAAGACAGACAGATGGAGAGAGAGAGGGAGCGAGATGGAAATGGAGAGTGAGAGAGTGAATGAAAGAGAGAAAGAGAAGGGGACAGAGACATGAAGGGCATGAGGTAAAAGATTCATTGACTCCTATGGAGCTATAATTTACTATAGAACACACACACACACACACACACACACACACACTGCAGATGATATATAAGACCTCTTCAAACTGTTAGACTCGAGAGTGTGTCTGTGCGTCCACCAATGTGTGTGTGTGTCTGTGTGTGCTCCCATGTGTGTGTTAATGTGTGTGTGTGTTAATGGCACATGTGCTTTGTGTGTGTACCCATGTGTGTGCGTGTACCCATGTGTAAGTGTGTGTACGTCTGTTTGTGTGTTCCCATATGTGGGTAAGTGTGT
>JAGXOD010000128.1:825000-920193 GCA_020368025.1 Brachyhypopomus occidentalis
CCGCCACGCCCACCCACAGCCACACCCACCAATCAGCACCTCCCCCCGCCCCGCCTCCACCCACAGCCACACCCAGTCCCACAGCTGATGGGGATGAGTGTGTTTAAGCTCCCCTCCCCCTTCCTGCCACTGAAATATAACCACCCTGTGTCTACTCCAAAACACACAAATAGACTCACTCACACACACTCACTCACTAATACTCACACACACACACACAAATACACACTCACACACACACACACACACACACACACACAAATACACACAGTCAAGCACAAGCCCTGTCTGTCAGTGTGTGCATGCAGGCTTCCTGTCTGTTCTGTCCAACCTGCAGGTCAAAGGTTATAAGTCATAGGTGATGTGTGTGTGCAGCGGCAGGCTGGTGGCCCCAGGTGAGTTTTCACACACACATGCTCCACCACACCAGTGTAATGGGAACTCCAGCAGGGCCGTCCAGCCTCACACCAGCACACACACTCTGACAATACACCATCCCCACATTAAACAGCATTCTCAGGTCAACCAGCATCACCAGAGCCGAGAGCTCTGTCAGATCTTCCAGCATTCCTAGATGTGATTTCCCAGATCTTCCAGCATTCCCAGATCCGACGACATTCCCAGACCTGAGAATATTTCCCAGCATTCAAAGATGGGACATTCCACAGAGCCGAGAGTATCCGGTCACTCCTAATGGCCGACTGATTCCACAGCACTTCTCCTCAGCTCTACACTCTCAAATAATGTCAGATGAATTAACAAAACAGCAAACACCAATCTTTAAAACCAGAATTCTGCTGAACCTTTACAGATCCTAGTTCCTTAGATGCTTATTAGCCCTGGCAGACACACAGGTGACAGTTAGACACACCCAATGGCCTGATGACAGATCTGACAAAGGCACATAACGGTCAGTGCAAACGTTTGTGTCTAGCTAAAACGTCTGTGTGTTTGTGTCTCAATTCGGCAAAGCTTTACTGACAGGAATGTTAAACGTCACGTTATAGCCAAAACAAAAGACCGTAACCACGAGAGGGGAACAGACAGCAAAACAACAGAACAGAATAACAGAAAGTACCCACAAACCAACCTTCTCTCCTCTGTGCATGTGTAGTATAGTGTAGTGTGTGTGTATGTGGTTAAAGGGGTTATAAGGGGGACTTTCCTCTCCTTTAAAGGGGGTTATAAGGGATTATAAGGGGGATAAAGGAGTTATAAGGGGTTATAAGGGGGATAAAGGAGTTATAAGGGGTTATAAGGGGTTATAAGGGGGATAAAGGAGTTATAAGGGGTTATAAGGGGGATAAAGGAGTTATAAGGGGTTATAAGGGGGATAAAGGAGTTATAAGGGGTTATAAGGGAATTATAAAGGATAAAGGAGTTATAAGGGGGATAAAGGAGTTATAAGGGGTTATAAGGGATTATAAGGGGGATAAAGGAGTTATAAGGGGTTATAAGGGGGATAAAGGAGTTATAAGGGGTTATAAGGGGATAAAGGAGTTATAAGGGGTTATAAGGGGGATAAAGGAGTTATAAGGGGTTATAAGGGGGATAAAGGAGTTATAAGGGGTTATAAGGGGGATAAAGGAGTTATAAGGGGTTATAAGGGGGATAAAGGAGTTATAAGGGGTTATAAGGGGGATAAAGGAGTTATAAGGGGTTATAAGGGGGATAAAGGAGTTATAAGGGATTATAAGGGGGATAAAGGAGTTATAAGGGGTTATAAGGGGGATAAAGGAGTTATAAGGGGTTATAAGGGGGATAAAGGAGGTTGTGCCAGACCCTCACAGGTTCTGTCAGTTTGCAGGATCTGAGTCTCAGCAGGCTACTTCATAGACCACACACCCCATACACACCTCACACACTTCACCCACATAGACCTCACACCCCATACACACCTCACACACTTCACCCACATAGACCTCACACCCCATACACTTCACCCACATAGACCTCACACCCCATACACACCTCACACACTTCACCCACATAGACCTCACACCCCATACACACCTCACCCACATCATAAACCTCGTATACCTCACACAGCTCTGGCAGATCATAGACCTCACACACCTCACCTATATGAAGGGAGGGAGAGAGGGAGAGAGTGAGAGAAGGGGAGAGTGAGAGAGTGCGAGTGGGGACGGGGGGATCAGAATCTGGGTGAGAGGATGTGTGTCTGGGGTCAAATTTCATATTTCATCCACTCTTCCTTCCTGGGTCAGACTGTAGATATGTATGCCTAACATTACATACCAACATAAATCTCTTTCTCTCACACATACACACACACACAGACACACAGTGTATCTACTATTATGATATCCCTTATTTACTTTAATTTCTTCCCACACTGGTTTCAATTTGGTACTGTGTCAATATCTGTAGAAGATGTCCAGGTCACCACTGTGCCGTATGAACACTGGATGGTGACCAGATCACACATCTGTGTCACACATCACCCTCAGCCACATGGAGCTCCAGTAGGGCCTTTAAATCACGGTGACATCTGAGCTGACCTCTGTGACCTGTGACTGTAAATACTCTTAGCTATAAATCAGCAAGATCTAGAAATTCAGAAACACATCTGATCTGCTCACTTCACAGGTGAACTCTAAAACCCCAGAAACACAGGTGATCTGGGAAACCCCAGAAACACAGGTGAACTCCAAACCCCAGAAACACAGGTGAACTCCAAAGCCCAGAAACACAGGTGAACTCCAAACCCCAGAAACACAGGTGAACTCCAAACCCCAGAAACACAAACTCCCAGAAACACAGGTGAACTCTATGTAGAAAATGTCCAGGGACAGTGTGGGAAATGTACAAGCACTATGTAGAAAATGTGCAGGGAAACCATGTGACACTGACAGATTCCAGTAGGTCTGCCTTATGGGAAGAAGGCATCCAATGTTACCCTTTCTTACCCTTTCCCCTGGGAAACGGGATATTACAGGGGATCAGCTATTAGCAGGGAGTCTCTCTGGGAGGATCAGGTACCCTACGGGCTTCTCAGGTCTATCAATCTCCTGTGACAGCAGGTTCACGCTAAGACCAAAACTTTAAAACTGCTTTTAAATATAATTTTGAGCTTCTTGAAGGGTTTTAAGTGTATGAGGGTTTTTTTTGCTTGGTCTATAATCATGACAAACTACAGTTTCTTGGAAGAAAAGCTCGGATCGCTCTCTTCTACCCATCTTCCACCCTCTCCATCCCTCCATCTCTCCCTTTCCTTCTTTCTTTCTCTCTTCCAACACTGGGTGAAATGTTTTTACATCTGCATAGTACATCTGAATGTACAAACCTCATCTAAGCACAGCTGTTCTTAAATGTTCTATCCACATCCACATGGCTACACTGTCTCTCTCCCTCTCTCCCTCTCTCTCCCTCTCTCTCTCTCTCTCTCCCTCCCTCCCTCTCTCTCTCCCTCTCTCTCTCTCTCTCTCTCTCTCTCTCTCTCTCTCTCTCCCTCTCTCTCTCTCCCTCTCTCTCTCTCTCCCTCTCTCTCTCTCTCGCTCTCCCTCTCTCTCCCTCTTACCTGAACGATACTTTGCAGGTCTTGTACGTAGGTTTTCTCCGTTTCCAGGATCTCCTGCACCACTCTGTCCACGTAAGGGACTTTCCGCCCCTCTCCTGACTGACAGTTGTCCGCGTCGTCCTGATTCATCGGCACAGGCGTCCGTCTTCCCGTCTCTGCCTCCTCCAGCTGACGGGCGGGCACAAGCTCCAATCGGATGGCCCCGGAGTCATGATCCCGCTCAGAGGCAGAGCCTGAAACTGCACGCCCCCCCAGAGAGCAGTGGCTGTCCCGGGAGGAGGAGGAGGAGGAGGTGGAGCCATAGCTGATTGGTCGGTCACTGCAGTGCGAGGAGTCCATGCTGTGCGAGGAGAAGTATCTAATGGTGGAGTTTTTGACAGGGCCGACAACTCGGCTTATGACTGCCCCTTCAACAGCGGGGATCTCCGGCAGCGGGGGTAAGACATCAGCGGAGAATGGGTACTCTTCTGAGAGAGGGAGGGAGGGAGGGGGGAGGGGGGGAGAGAGAGAGAGAGAGAAAACTGAAGTTAGTCATACATATAGGAGTGCTAATTTAGTCCAAACAATAACCTACTTAGAACATTTACATAAGTACATCACTCACTAAAAGTTCAGGAAAAAGAGTCTTAAGAAGAAAGAGGAGATATCAGACTTCTGCACAGAATCAAAATGACTCCCTGCCAACAAGGAACCAATCAATCTGTGCAATGACTTTAAACAAACAAAGCTCCTATTTCTCTCTCTCTCACACACACACACACACAACTACTGTTTAGCTATGTTGTGTGTGTGTGTGTGTGTGCACACGCACACAGGGCAGGGCTTAAAAAGACAGGGTTTAATAGCCAGAAAACCCAATGTAAGAGACATTTTTCTCTCTGGGAGAAAGAGATTTGTGTGAGTGTGTGTGTGTACACATTTATGAATGAGTATACGTTCGTGTGTGTGTGCACATCATGGCAGTCTATCTGGAGACTCACAGTCTGTAAGCATCTCTCTCAGTGTTCAGAAGAATCAGTCAAATACCCAATCTAAGCTCAATCTATGCTCAATCTAAGATCAACCCTAAGCACAAGATAAACTCAGTATAAGCTCAATCTAAGGTCAATCTAAGATCAATCTAAGGTCAATCTGAGCGTATAATGGACAGAATCCCACAGGTTTCTGACTCTCTTCACAGCAGTTTCACGCTGGGACATGTTAACCAATCCAGCCACCAATGAGAATAAACGGACCGCTGTGTCCCTCCCTGCCAGGGTTACACCACAGCTGTGGGCTGTCAGTCAGGGCGGGGCTCCAGAGCTCCAACACCATTGGCCCTCTGCTGTCCAGGCCTGCGCCTGATTGGCCCACTCCCAGTGTTTACACTCTCAGGCACTGAGCCATTAGCAACCATTCAATGTGGTACGGATATGCACCGAAACACCAACACAATCCCTCATTCCAACACACACTCACACACACAAAACCTGTTATCTGTTGGTCTTTGATCATCTGGCTCCTGCTCAAATCTTTAATCTTAATCTTAAACTGCTATCAGTACAGTAATTGGCATTATCTTTCGCTTTTGACTGCCTTGTTTGTGTTGCTTTTATGGTGCAAACGATGAGCTGTTGAAGCCTTGGTAGGCGCGTGTTAGAAAAGCTGGTTTAGAAGCCCAACACAAACCTCAGACTGGCGTTCACAGGTATTAACTAGCTGAAATCTCTTGCAGTTCAGAAATGATCTATGTAAGCTATTCTGATGGAAGCAGAAAACCAGTGGAGAACCAGTAGAGTCTGGTGAACCAGTGCCTCGGCTAACTGGGGTAGTTCAGGGTAGTTCAGGGTAGTTCAGGGTAAGAACAGTAGGAGTGACTCCATGAGCCTGATTCATAACACTATAGGCTACACGCCATTACATGATCAGTGTGTCACTGGTAAACATGCAGTTTAACACTGTAATAGTTGTGTGGTGGTTGAACATGACACCCCAGGCCTGGTCCACATGCTGGGGGTTGGCGGCAGACACAGGTCCAGGATCAGTCTGTGTACGGTGGACATGCACATCATGGAGGAGACGGAGCTGATGAGGGCCTAATGGTCCCGACCAGCCAGGAAGCAGGGCTCAGCTCACAAGTGTGTGTGTGTGCGCCCAACTTTCCAAATCCTGCACACAGAACACACACCCCTCATTACACTCCCTCTAATAATACAGTGTAGTTTGGGTCCAGTACAAAGTGATTCTTTCTCTTTCATTTTCTCATACCTACACAAAAACAGAAACACACACATGTGGGTGTGTGTGAGAAAGTGAGTGAGAGGAGGAGATCATGTTCTCTCTGATCTTTACAAACGAACCCAATTAGAGCCGTGACATTCACACGCAGGTCTATATCACAGCACAGACCCACAGGTACACTGCATGCAGTCCAGGTATATATACACTGCATGCAGTCTGTACAGGACAGGTACAGTATATCATAGTAGGACAGTCCATAGTACAGTCCTAGAGTAAGGTCCTTACACTGCAAGCAGTCTATTGGACAGGTCTACCTCATAGTACAGTCCTACAGTAAGGTCCTTACACTGCATATAGTCTGTAGTACAGGTCTATATCATAGTACAGTCCTACAGTAAGGTCCTTACACTGCAAGC
This sequence comes from Brachyhypopomus occidentalis, assembly GCA_020368025.1. Lineage (NCBI taxonomy): Eukaryota > Metazoa > Chordata > Actinopteri > Gymnotiformes > Hypopomidae > Brachyhypopomus > Brachyhypopomus occidentalis. The sequence goes on from JAGXOD010000128.1 coordinate 831,178, forward strand.
AGTCTGTAGGACAGGTCTACATCATAGTACAGTCCTACAGTAAGGTCCTTTCACTACATACAGTCTGTAGGACAGGTCTACATCTCAGCACAGACCCTTACACTTCCTTAAGGTCCTTACACTTCGGATTCAGTCTGTAGGGCAGGTCTATATCACAGCACAGCCTTCTTCTCTTTATAGTAAGAACCTTCTTCTTGCAGCCAGTGGTGGAGACACCAGACACTACCATTATAACAAATAAACAACTATTGTATAATAAAGAACTGAAGGAAAGGTTTACTCCCACACCACGATGGATTTATGAATGTTTATTGCAACACTGTGACTTACTGGCACTATAAACTTTATTAAGCACAGACAAGTTCCGCTTCTCACACAGAACGAGTTATTTATTTATTTGGTTATCTTCTTTCTTTCTGTCTTTGTTTATTTTCGCATAGGGAAGTCCAGCTGAGACCTGAGTGTCTCTCCCAGTGGGTTTGCATACACCCCTCACACACACACACACACACACACACACACACGACAGGAGCACTCAGAAAGCCCTATGACACTTAAAAAACAGCCCTAATCCCAGGAGGGATTATACTGGGATTAAAAGGCACAGTGGGAATAGTTGTGTTACAGCTTTCTGAACAGACACAGCACACACACAGCACACACACACAGGAGACATCATGACACAGCACACACACACAGGAGACATCATGACACAGCACACACACACAGGAGCTGAAATCATGGACATCATGCCATGGTTGTGTGTTTGGCATCAAAATATAAACACACACAGACTGACTTCTCTTCATCAGCGAAAGACACAAGGGAATAGTGAAAAGTTGGAGAAAGAGAGAGAGGGGGGGGGGAGAGAGAAAGGTATGGAGAGAGAGAGAGAGAGAGGGAGAGAGAGGGAGAGAGAGGGCGAGCACATTCCCCCACTGCTGAGAAACACAATATAATCCAAAACAGCAGACAGAACAAAAGCACCGTCTCTCTCTCCTTATGTCTCTCTCTCCTTATGTCTCCCTCTCCTTATGTCTCTCGAAAACATCAGAGAATCAGACAGACATCAAAGTTTGTGCATATTCCCATCACATGGACTACCCCATTTCACATTTACATCAGTGGGGATGAAGTGCAAAGCAAACATGCACACACACACACACACACACACACACACAGGTGATGTAAGGTCAAGCCCTTCTGAACAGAGAGACAGGGAGAGGGAGAGAGAGAGGCTGAAATGTTTACTGGTATTCTCAACACAGAATACACACAGGTGCACACAGGTGATCAGGGCGTGGTAAATAACACACAGGTGATCAGGGCGTGGTAAATAAATCTGGAGTCTCATAGGTTTTCGCTTCTTTGTCAAAATTATATTTGTCTTAATATATTATTTAATATATTATTTTAAGTATAATCAATTAGATTGAAATGCTGTTTATTGTTAAACACACAAACATGTCAGTCAGGCGTGTCCACGGTTGTGTTTGTGAATAAAAGGTTGACGAAAGTAACCTCCAGCTGTGACATAACCAATGCAGTCATGTATCACACACACACACACTCACACACACAGTATATAGGAATGCTACAGATTCACGTCCTTCCTGTTAGGCTCAGTCATTATGAATTGTGTGACATCATCGAGTAGACCTGCTTTCTGATTGTGATGTCACAGACCCACCCTCTCCATCCTTAACCCTGCACCCCATTGATGTCTCCATGACGATGTGTGATTTACGCAGAGAACAGCTGCATGTCCATAGCAAATGGGATTAACTTTCCGAACTCTCCCTGACAACATGTGACTGGTCACAGACGGGGGCCAGACACCAGGAATGCGCTCCAAAATGTCCAACATTCCCAGAAGGCCCCATTTCCAAACAAATTACCAAATGCCCCAGAAGATTCTCTCACACAGCACATATTGATATTGCACAGGATCTGTGGACAGAGATGGCTATTATGGGTAATAATTCTATTATGGGTAATAATTCTATTATGGGTAATAATTCTGTTCATCACTTTAGCAACAATTAAAGCTATTTGATTAAAGCTAGTCTGTGTCAATTAAAGCTATTTGATTAAAGCTAGTCTGTGTCAATTAAAGCTATTTGAATTTGAATTCAAGACAGTCCATGACAACAACACCTTTTCCTCAACACACACACACACAGTCCACACAGTTAAATATATTAACATATTAACTAACATGGTGGTGATGGTGATGGTGGTGGTGATGGTGCTTTGTTTTAATGTAAAATGCTTTGGGGAGTTTGTACTTTGTACAGTCATAGTCACCTTGACTTGAGAGAGAGACAGAGAGAGAAAGTGAGGGAGGGGGAGAGGGGGAGGGAAAGAAGGAGAGAGAGGGGGGAGAGAGGGAGGGAGAGAGATGAAGGGAGGGAGATAGAGAGAGAAGGGGGCAGATGTATAACAGCATGGAACAGTAGCTTTTGTGATGAAATCTCCAAGAAACATCACTGATCAAATTAAAGGCAACCATCCAACCATCATGAGCGAGAGAGAGAGAGAGAGAGAGAGAGAGAGAGAGAGAGAGAGAGGGGAGAGGAGAGGAAGAGAGGGAGAGAGGGAGGGGAAGGAAAAACAGGGGAGAGAGAGATATGGGAGAGGAGAGAGAGAGAGGTCATTAGTCATGCCATTCTTCTTCAGAATTCTTTTCTTCTATCCCTCTCTCTACCTCATTCTCTCTCCCACTCTCTTTGACTCCGCCCCCTTATCTTTTGATCTTTCTCTAATGAGTCAGTCTTGCTCATGCTGCTATAAATATCTGGCCTACTCTCCCTTCTGCTCAGGAGTTCACATGGCCTCTCATCAGAAAGTCAGCTTCCTGGGCCGACCCAGTCCATAACCAGCCACAAGCCTGTGGTGATGGCAGAATCCCAGAACACACACACACTTTTTTTACTTTAATTGATTGTAGATTCAGTACAACTTTATCAACAGCAACAGTGACTGTGCAGATGGCCAGTGTGCACAGCTCCATAGGACTGAGGAATCCTGCTCTTTTCCAGACAGACATGCTTCCTACGGTGGCTGAGATGGGACAGTGTTTTGCCAGCTGTCTGGCCAATGGCCCTGTGCATTCCTTCAGAATGAAGTCCACGCACTGCCAAGACACACACGTCCAAGACTGCCAATCAGAGACAATCGGCTGACCTTTAAACCTACAGTGCCAATCATTAAACATTTGACAAGACGGATCCAAACAAACATCAGACATTCAACCAAATATTAGAGGCCAAAAAACAACCAACCACCAGCCAAACACCAGCCAGATACCAGCCAAACACCAGCCAAACACCAGCCAGATACCAACCAAACACCAGTCAGATACCAACCAAACACCAACCAAACACCAGCCAGATACCAACCAAACACCAGTCAGATACCAACCAAACACCAGTCAGATACCAACCAACCACCAACCAAACACCAGTCAGATACCAACCAAACACCAGCCAGATACCAACCAACCACCAACCAAACACCAGCCAGATACCAACCAAACACCAGCCAGATACCAGCCAAACACCAGTCAGATACCAACCAAACACCAGCCAGATACCAACCAAACACCAGCCAAACATGAACCAGACTACAAAAAGACACCAAACATCAACCAGACAGCAACCAAACACCAAACATCAACACCACGGCAGCCAAACACCAGCCAAACACCAAACATCAACACCACGGCAGCCAGTTTCCAATTAACTGCCATCCCATTATCATTATGAAGAGAACAGGGACTCCTGGCCTCAACACCACCCGCCTGATGGAGGCAGTGATGGAGGAGCAGGTTCTGACGGGTGGAGGTGGGTGTGTGCATGACGAACACATACGCTGGACGGAAAACGTGACCCAAGCTGGAGAGTCTGTAACGATCAGACTGGAGAGGCGGTTGAGGACAGGAGAGCAGAGAGTCTACAGTAGCCCCGCACACACACACACGGATACGCGGATACACACACGGATACACACACACCGTCAGTCACATCACCTACAGAGCGCTGTCTATTCTGAACGTCTGAACTGCGTCTGACCTGTCTAGATAGATTTTGCCTTTGTGTGTGTGTGTGTGTGTGGTGGTAGACACTAATGTATCCTGACCAATACAGCACCTACCGCTCAAGTTCATACAACACAACACAGGAGTTCATATAACACATTTATAATACAGTGAACATGAAGAGACTGAAAACTATGTAGGAAAAGGTAGGAATGGTACACACACACACACACACACACCGCAGTGGTAGCAGATGTGGCAAACCCAAGTAACGGAAACATCTACAAAAAGAAATCTGAGAAGGTGAAGAAATAGCAGGGACTGGGAGAGGAGCCACACCGTGGAGGGTCAACACCAGTGGTGACAGGGGCATTTGGGGTCGTGACCCCCACGCTGGAGTGGCGGCTACAACAGACCCCAGGAATGACAACACTGACCTCAGTCCAGAAGAGCGAAATCCCAGGAACAGCAAAAATACTCCACGGTGCTCTTAAACGCCCTCTAGGAGGGGGGCAGTGTGTGTACACACACACACACACACATTGGTAGAGGGCCCATGCATATTGTGATCATCTGTGATTCAGTATTGCTGAAGCCAGTATTGTGATAGCCAGTCACTAATGACACATCTCCTCCTGCCCGAGTGCTTCAACACGCAACCTTGACCAACTGACCTGCAGCTTTGAAGATTAGATTTCAGCGGGACAAATTTGATCTCTGTGAAACGTACACCTGCTCTTGAAATAGAACATATCTGTCTGGCACATACTCAAACAGACGCACCCAAATGCTAACACACACACACACACGCACACACACACGCATACGCACACACAATAACACTCATTACACTACAATAACACACCTCCTGTACACACATGCACACAGACATACACTTAGTGCAATGTTATATGCATTTAACACATTGATCGAAGGTGTGTGTGCACATGTATTGATCAATGTGTTATTGCATAAATATGATTCACTTATTAAATATTAATCATTTAGGTCAGCATGACTGGACAGTTTAGTCTAAAACTTGGATTGGAAGCCTGGCAGTTCTGACTAGTGTCTCTCTCTCTCTCTCTCTCTCCCTCCCCCTCTTTCTCTCTCTCTCTCTCCCTCTCTCTCTCTCTCTCTCTCCCTCCCCTCCCTCTCCTCTCTCTCCCTCCCTCTCTCTCTCCCCTCTTTCTCCTCTCTCTCTCTCTCTCCCTCTCTCTCCCCTCTCTCTCTCTCTCTCTCTCTCTCTCTCTCTCTCTCTCTCTCTCTCTCTCTCTCCCTCTCTCTGTCTCTCTCTCTCTCTCTCTCCCTCTCTCTGTCTCTCCCTCTCTCTCTCTCTCTCTCTCCTCTCTCTCTCTCTCTCTCTCTCTCTCTCTCTCTCTCTCTCTCTCTCTCCCTCTCTCTCCCTCTCTCTCTCCCTCTCTCTCTCTCCCCTCTCTCTCCCTCTCTCTCCTCTCTCTCTCTCTCTCTCTCTCTCTCTCTCTCTCTCTCTCCCCTCTCTCTCTCTCTCTCTCTCTCTCTCTCCCTCTCTCTCTCTCTCTCCCCCCCCCCTCTCTCCCCCTCTCTCCTCCCTCTCTCTCTCTGTCTCTCCCTCTCACTCCCTCTCCCTGTGGGCAGATGTCCCATTGGGGTGCTGGCATTGTCTAAAGTGTTCCTGAACTGCTATTATCCCACCACCAGGCCATAACCCCACATGCACACACACACACACACACACACACCCCCCATGGGAGACTAATTTAGGTCAGTGTAGATGAGAGGGGAGGGAGGGGGGATTGAATAATGATATGCATTCTTCAAGACAAAACAATCCATACAAATAAACTTCAGAGGAAAACCCCAACATGCAAAACACAGGAGACGAACTAGGAGCATCAGGAGTCTAGATGCTGCCCACAGACAACAGCAGCAAAGCCACCAGCACCCATTAAGACCTGCCAGCATCACACAGGCCAAGTGTGCCTCAAACGTAATCCTCCCTCACACACACACACACACACACACACACACACACACACACACACACACTCACTAACGACTAGTTTACTCTGCCTGAACACACACCGCATCAGTGAGAGAAGAGTTTAAAAGCAGTTGCTGTCCTTCAAACACACTCACACACAAAAACGTTGCTCTCCACACGTTCCCGGACTGCGGGATAGAACAAAGCGGACAGGACCGAACAACTACGAGGAGGCTCGCAAACGCAAACGCTCGACAAGCGCCTAACAAGGACAGACAGCGCGAGAACAGATGTGAAGCAGAATGAGGTCCTAGATGCTGTAGCTCCCCCATCGACATGACAGTGCGTGTGTGTGTGTGTGTGTAGCTGTGTGTCTGCAGCTCACCGGTTGGCATGGCTACGCGTGCGGCTACTGTGTGAGGTAGCCCGAGATTCCTCCGCGTCACAAAACACACTTAGTATTCCAGTGCAGTCTCAGTATCAGACCAGTTCGACTAATCCTCCACTCAGACACACACACACACACACCAGTCACACAGCACCGTGGCTGGAGTGTGTGCACATGCACACACTCACAAACTCAGTAATCCCCCAGTTTACATACACACATTTCTAATCCGTAGCAGCTGGAGTGAGATCAACCTCTCTGTCCAAGTGTCACTGGCAGACTGACTAACACTCACTCTCTCTCACACACACACACACACACGCACGCACACGCCCTCTCTCCGTAGCTCCACCCCTCCCTTTTCACAGAACTGCTCACTGCTTTTCTCTCTATCTCTTGCTTTCTCTTTCTCTCCCTCTATCTCTTGCTTTCACTCCTTCTATCTGTTTATCCTTCTTTATTCCAGTCTTTCTCTGTCTGGACATTCTGGTTCCAGGGTCTCAGGACCAGTTCTGAGGTTCTGATGGCCCAGCGGGTCTACTTAATCTCTCTTCCCCTCTCCACGCCTCATCGTCTCTCATGCGCAGATGTAGCGTAACTTCTTAAAACAGTTATGGTGTGTGTGTGTGTGTGTGTGTGTGGGTATGTCTACATTTGTAAGAATGTGACAAACACACACACAGGAGGTGAAGTTTTTTTTAGTAAGTCAGCTGGTTCATAGTAGCCACCACCCCCAACACACACACACATGCAGACACACACACACAGGCGCACACACCACACACACACACAGACAGTCTTTCTCTCTCTCCCTCTGAAACAGGAGTTTTATCTCTGATCAGTACCTGGACACCCCACATAAAGACCCTACTGCAGTTCCCACGTGAGCTGTGACGCCCTTGCCACCCAACACACACACACACACGTCATCCCAAAACACAACACACACATCATCCCAACACACACACACACACACGTCATCCCACACACACACACACACACACACACACACACACACACACACACACGTCATCCCACACACACACGTCATCCCAACACACACACACACACGTCATCCCAACACAGAAACAACCCCCCTGCCCATCTCACATGCACACATACACACACCCAACACACACACACGTCATCCCAACACACACACATACACACACCCAACACACACACGCATGACAAACACACAGCCTGTGTTAAGTGGGTGGAGTGTTGAGCAAGGCTTCATAATGACCCGAGTGCTGTAGTGCTAATGCTGCACTAGAAAGTAGAGGTGTGTGTGTGTGTGTGTGTATACTGACAAGCAGAGGGTGTTAAAGCCGTCGGGGTACTGACAGGCACATTTACAGTTTCACTCAGCTGGATGCGAACACTGTTCATACGCATTCACTTCCAAAGGAACAAGCACAAGCTCTTTCACACACACTCACACACACACTCACACACACACACACGCACAACTTTAGAGTGGTCAGTGTAACAATGCATGAACATAAGGGCTATTCATACCCACTGACCCAAATAAAACACCTCACAACCTCTGCATGCTGACCAACACACAAACACACACACAGTTGGAAGTGAAGTACAGCTGTTGCCATGTTTTGAATAACTTGATGGTGAATACAAATTAGCAAATTTCTTCATCAAAATTACACACAGCCAACCACAGCACAAGCCTGTCCAACACAGCACAAGCCTGTCCAACCACAGCACAAGCCTGTCCAACCACAGCACAAGCCTGTCCAACCACAGCACAAGCCTGTCCAACCACAGCACAAGCCTGTCCAACACAGCACAAGCCTGTCCAACACAGCACAAGCCTGTCCAACACAGCAAAGCCTGTCCAACACAGCAAAGCCTGTCCAAACACAGCAAAGCCTGTCCAACACAGCACAAGCCTGTCCAACACAGCAAAGCCTGTCCAACACAGCAAAGCCTGTCCAACCACAGCAAAGCCTGTCCAACCACAGCAAAGCCTGTCCAACCACAGCAAAGCCTGTCCAACCACAGCACAAGCCTGTCACAGCACAGCCTGTCCAAACACACAAAGCCTGCACAAAGCAAAGCCTGTCCAACCACAGCACAAAGCCTGTGCCTGTCCAACCACAAAGCCTGTCCAACCACAGCAAAGCCTGTCCAACCACAGCACAAGCCTGTCCAACCACAGCACAAGCCTGTCCAACACAGCACAAGCCTGTCCAACACAGCACAAGCCTGTCCAACACAGCAAAGCCTGTCCAACACAGCACAAGCCTGTCCAACCACAGCACAAGCCTGTCCAACACAGCACAAGCCTGTCCAACACAGCACAAGCCTGTCCAACACAGCACAAGCCTGTCCAACACAGCACAAGCCTGTCCAACACAGCAAAGCCTGTCCAACACAGCAAAGCCTGTCCAACACAGCACAAGCCTGTCCAACACAGCACAAGCCTGTCCAACACAGCACAAGCCTGTCCAACACAGCAAAGCCTGTCCAACACAGCAAAGCCTGTCCAACACAGCACAAGCCTGTCCAACACAGCAAAGCCTGTCCAACACAGCACAAGCCTGTCCAACACAGCAAAGCAACCATAAGCTGCCCGCGGAAACAGGAAGGCACAGGACAAAATGGTGGCCAGAGAGGACAGAATTTACACACACTGCAAATCAGGAGAGATAAAAACTGAGTCACTTCATTCTCTCATGTCCAAAATATGAAACTTTCAGAAACTCCTTTCTGCCCAAAATCTGTAACCAAATCCCCTCTTTGCCCAAACTGACTGATGTGGAAAAACACACTGTAGATTTAGCATGACAATTTATGCAGAACTGTCGTAAGATGAGAGATGTGTTACAGATCTGTTCACCACTATTTAGACTGGATATGATCTAATGTTACTGATACTAGTAACTACATTGGGCCACATTTTTGTTCAGACTTTGAAATGTCTGATGTCCTAGAAAAAAAACATTCTATCCTTTTACTCAACTGTATATTAATGATACACATATACTGTATGTACTGTATTGTATATTAATGATACACATATACTGTATGTACTGTATTGTATATTAATGATACACATATACTGTATGTACTGTATTGTATATATTAATGATACACATATACTGTATGTACTGTATTGTATATTAATGATACACATATACTGTATGTACTGTATTGTATATTAATGATACACATATACTGTATGTACTGTATTGTATATTAATGATACTTGTTGTATGTATTGTACTTGCTTTGACAACACTGGTGTTATCCTGGCATGCCAATAAAGCACATTTGATTTGAGAGAAAGAGACAGAGAGAGGGATATAGAGACAGATAGAGAGAGAGAGAGGGAGTGAGAGAGGATGGGGGAAAGAGAGAGAGACAGGGAGAGAGACCGAGAGAGAGAAAGAGAGAACAACGATTAGCCAGGTAGGAACCAGTGATGAGAACCAGTGTTGGGTAGCCCTAAACTCTAGCTGCACCCACACACGTGAATCATACACAGTGTTGGGTAAGCCTCTAGCTGCACCCACACACGTGAATCATACACAGTGTTGGGTAAGCCTCTAGCTGCACCCACACACGTGAATCATACACAGTGTTGGGTAAGCCTCCTGCACCCACACACCGTGAATCATACACAGTGTTGGGTAAGCCTCTAGCTGCACCCACACACGTGAATCATACACAGTGTTGGGTAAGCCTCTAGCTGCACCCACCACGTGAATCATACACAGTGTTGGGTAAGCCTCTAGCTGCACCCGTGAATCATACACAGTGTTGGGTAAGCCTCTAGCTGCACCCCACACGTGAATCATACACAGTGTTGGGTAAGCCTCTAGCTGCACCCACACCGTGAATCATACACAGTGTTGGGTAAGCCTCTGCACCCACACACGTGAATCATACACAGTGTTGGGTAAGCCTCTAGCTGCACCCACACACGTGAATCATACACAGTGTTGGGTAAGCCGTGAATCTACACAGTGCTGCACCCACACACGTGAATCATACACAGTGTTGGGTAAGCCTCTAGCTGCACCCACACACGTGAATCATACACAGTGTTGGGTAAGCCGTGAATCATACACAGTGTTGGGTAAGCCTCTGCACCCACACACGTGAATCATACACAGTGTTGGGTAAGCCTCTAGCTGCACCCACACACGTGAATCATACACAGTGTTGGGTAAGCCTCTAGCTGCACCCACACACGTGAATCATACACAGTGTTGGGTAAGCCTCTAGCTGCCTCTAGCTGCACCCACACACGTGAATCATACACAGTGTTGGGTGAATCATACACAGTGTTGTGTTAAGCCTCTAGCTGCACCCACACACGTGAATCATACACAGTGTTGGGTAAGCCTCTAGCTGCACCCACACACGTGAATCATACACAGTGTTGGGTAAGCCTCTAGCTGCACCCACACACGTGAATCATACACAGTGTTGGGTAAGCCTCTAGCTGCACCCACACAAGTGAATCATACACAGTGTTGGGTAAGCCTCTGCACCCAGCACGTGAATCATACACAGTGTTGGGTAAGCCTCTAGCCACCCACACAAGAGAATCATACACAGTGTTGGGTAAGCCTCTAGCTGCACCCACACACGTGAATCATACACAGTGTTGGGTAAGCCTCTAGCTGCACCCACTGCGTGAATCATACACAGTGTTGGGTAAGCCTCTAGCTGCACCACACACGTGAATCATACACAGTGTTGGGTAAGCCTCTAGCTGCACCCACACACGTGAATCATACACAGTGTTGGGTAAGCCTCTAGCTGCACCCACACACGTGAATCATACACAGTGTTGGGTAAGCCTCTAGCTGCACCCACACACGTGAATCATACACAGTGTTGGGTAAGCCTCTAGCTGCACCCACACACGTGAATCATACACAGTGTTGGGTAAGCCTCTAGCTGCACCCACACACGTGAATCATACACAGTGTTGGGTAAGCCTCTAGCTGCACCCACACACGTGAATCATACACAGTGTTGGGTAAGCCTCTAGCTGCACCCACACACGTGAATCATACACAGTGTTGGGTAAGCCTCTAGCTGCACCCACACACGTGAATCATACACAGTGTTGGGTAAGCCTCTAGCTGCACCCACACACGTGAATCATACACAGTGTTGGGTAAGCCTCTAGCTGCACCCACACACGTGAATCATACACAGTGTTGGGTAAGCCTCTAGCTGCACCCACACACGTGAATCATACACAGTGTTGGGCACCCACACACACGTGAATCATAAGGGTAAGCCTCTAGCTGCACCCACACACGTGAATCATACACAGTGTTGGGTAAGCCTCTAGCTGCACCCCACACGTGAATCATACACATCATGCACCCACACACGTGAATCATACACAGTGTTGGGTAAGCCTCTAGCTGCACCCACACACGTGAATCATACACAGTGTTGGGTAAGCCTCTAGCTGCACCCACACACGTGAATCATACACAGTGTTGGGTAAGCCTCTAGCTGCACCCACACACGTGAATCATACACAGTGTTGGGTAAGCCTCTAGCTGCACCCACACACGTGAATCATACACAGTGTTGGGTAAGCCTCTAGCTGCACTCACACGTGAATCATACACAGTGTTGGGTAAGCCTCTAGCTGCACCCACACGTGAATCATACACAGTGTTGGGTAGCTGCACCCCACGTGAATCATACACAGTGTTGGGTAAGCCTCTAGCTGCACCCACACACGTGAATCATACACAGTGTTGGGTAAGCCTCTAGCTGCACCCACACACGTGAATCATACACAGTGTTGGGTAAGCCTCTAGCTGCACCCACACACGTGAATCATACACAGTGTTGGGTAAGCCTCTAGCTGCACCCACACACGTGAATCATACACAGTGTTGGGTAAGCCTCTAGCTGCACCCACACACGTGAATCATACACAGTGTTGGGTAAGCCTCTAGCTGCACCCACACACGTGAATCATACACAGTGTTGGGTAAGCCTCTAGCTGCACCCACACCACACCTGCACCCACACACGTGAATCATACACAGTGTTGGGTAAGCCTCTAGCTGCACCCACACACGTGAATCATACACAGTGTTGGGTAAGCCTCTAGCTGCACCCACACGTGTGAATCATACACAGTGTTGGGTAAGCCTCTAGCTGCACCCACACACGTGAATCATACACAGTGTGGGTAAGCCTCTAGCTGCACACACACACGTGAATCATACACAGTGTTGGGTAAGCCTCTAGCTGCACCCACACACGTGAATCATACACAGTGTTGGGTAAGCCTCTAGCTGCACCCACACACGTGAATCATACACAGTGTTGGGTAAGCCTCTAGCTGCACCCACACACGTGAATCATACACAGTGTTGGGTAAGCCTCTAGCTGCACCCACACACGTGAATCATACACAGTGTTGGGTAAGCCTCTAGCTGCACCCACACACGTGAATCATACACAGTGTTGGGTAAGCCTCTAGCTGCACCCACACACGTGAATCATACACAGTGTTGGGTAAGCCTCTAGCTGCACCACACCGTGAATCATACACAGTGTTGGGTAAGCCTCTAGCTGCACCCACACACGTGAATCATACACAGTGTTGGGTAAGCCTCTAGCTGCACCCACACACGTGAATCATACACAGTGTTGGGTAAGCCTCTAGCTGCACCCACACACGTGAATCATACACAGTGTTGGGTAAGCCTCTAGCTGCACCCACACACGTGAATCATACACAGTGTTGAATCATACACAGTGTTGGGTAAGCCTCTAGCTGCACCCACACACGTGAATCATACACAGTGTTGGGTAAGCCTCTAGCTGCACCCACACACGTGAATCATACACAGTGTTGGGTAAGCCTCTAGCTGCACCCACACACGTGAATCATGCACCCACACACGTGAATCATACACAGTGTTGGGTAAGCCTCTAGCTGCACCCACACACGTGAATCATACACAGTGTTGGGTAAGCCTCTAGCTGCACCCACACACGTGAATCATACATTGTTGGGTAAGCCTCTAGCTGCACCCACACACGTGAATCATACACAGTGTTGGGTAAGCCTCTAGCTGCACCCACACACGTGAATCATACACAGTGTTGGGTAAGCCTCTAGCTGCACCCACACACGTGAATCATACACAGTGTTGGGTAAGCTGCACCCACACACGTAAATCATACACAGTGTAGCGTAAGCCTCTAGCTGCACCCACACACGTGAATCATACACAGTGTTGGGTAAGCCTCTAGCTGCACCCACACGTGAATCATACACAGTGTTGGGTAAGCCTCTAGCTGCACCCACACACGTGAATCATACACAGTGTTGGGTAAGCCTCTAGCCGCCCCCACACGTGAATCATACACAGTGTTGGGTAAGCCTCTAGCTGCACCCACACACGTGAATCATACACAGTGTTGGGTAAGCCTCTAGCTGCACCCACACACGTGAATCATACACAGTGTTGGGTAAGCCTCTAGCTGCACCCACACACGTGAATCATACACAGTGTTGGGTAAGCCTCTAGCTGCACACACACACGTGAATCATACACAGTGTTGGGTAAGCCTCTAGCTGCACCCACACACGTGAATCATACACAGTGTTGGGTAAGCCTCTAGCTGCACTCACACGGACTCATGAACACATAACCCAAGTCTGTTATCACTTCCTTCTAGTTGTATTGCAATTTTTAAAAATCACATCTTAAAATTTCTAATTGACTTTAATGAATTAATATGGCTTTAAAATGAATAAAACCTTTCCTGCGTGGCTGTGTTCCTGGCACAAGGCTGACAGTCTGATCTCATCTGATCCTGGATGATCTTATCTGATCTCATCTGATCCAATCAGATCTCTCATCTCTGCAGAGATCTTGCTGGTCTCAACGTTTTACCTGTTCTTGGTGAGATTAAGCTACAAGTGTTTTCGCTCTAACTCATAAGGTTTCAATCCTAGATTACGGTACATGAGGATTATCAGGATTATAAGGATCATACACTGGTTTACACCTTCAATTGTATTTAACGTTTTATTCCCCGTTTATTATGAAGTGTGTGTGAGTAAAGGTGTGTGTGGTCAGGTGACCGTACAACCATGGCAAGTGAAGGCCTGGTGTTATTACAAACAGGACGTAGCGTGTATATACCCTGCACTGCGTTGCTGATCTTAGAAACTCAACACTGTTTTACTGGCAAGTCTATGTTCAGTTACAGTATTCTCAAGACATCAATCTCTCTCTCTTTGTGTGTGTGTGTGTGTGTGCATGTGCGCGTGCGGCCCTCTGTGTTTGTCTAAATGCCTGACAATATTCTACAATGTGTATGAGACAATCGAGAGTCAACCTGTATTCTGCTTTGCAACCTGATAGAAGCAGGGTGGTCCTCTGTGTGTGTGTGTGTGTGTGTGTGGAGTGCTCTTACTTGTGTTGCATTGTCACTCCATGATGCAAATGCACATGTACTTATAATAACACCCACACACTCGCCTATATCAATGCAAATGCACATGTACTTATAATAACACCCACACACTCGCCTATATCAATGCAAATGCACATGTACTTATAATAACACCCACACACTCGCCTATATCAATGCAAATGCACATGTACTTATAATAACACCCACAACACATATCAATGCAAATGCACATATATCAATGCAAATGCACATGCAAATACATGTTATAATAACACCCACACACTCGCCTATATCGATGCAAACGCACATGTACTTATAATAACACCCACACACTCGCCTATATCAATGCAAACGCACATGTACTTATAATAACATATCAGCAAAACGCAGCTACAGTTCTGGGTCAGTGCTGATTCCTCATCTTAATCACTTCAACAGGATCACAGATCAGGGAGTCTTCAAACTCTATACAGTATACACCACATTATACAGTATACACCACCTACCGCCTCAAACACACCACATTATACAGTATACACCACCTACCACCTCAAACACACCACATTCCACAGCGACTGGTAACACTAGAGTGTTGCAGTATACAGCATGAAACACCACATGGTAACACCACATGGTAACACTGCATTGTTACACCCCATGGTAACACCACATGGTAACACTGCATTGTTACACCCCATGGTAACACCACATGGTAACACTGCATTGTTACACCCCATGGTAACACCACATGGTAACACCACATGGTAACACCACATGGTAACACTGCATTGTTACACCCCATGGTAACACTGCATTGTTACACCCCATGGTGACAGGGTGTATCGTAACAGTAATTAACTCCCGGACTCAGATGTTCACTGGTAGGTTTAAAAAAATGCAGGAAATGTTTATCATTAATATTATTTGATTGTTTATTTTTCTGCCAGACCAAATAAAGAGAAGCAAAGACGGAGGACCTGTGGAACTGCTCAGATCTTCAGATACTTCAGATTCAGATCTTCACATCAGGTGAAGAGGAACGATCAGGGAAAGACTAACAGGACTAACATGACAACAGACAGATCTCCGGCACCATGACACGTACAGATGATCACACCAGCTGAACAAACCTGAACACAGGAACACACACGCGCGCAGGACAGAAGCAGGACAGTTAAGATCTCCCTCCGTCCTCAACTGTGACGCAGTTAACACACACATACACACACACACACACACACAAATTATCGCACGCACACATACCAATATAGAATGTCCATATCTGCACTCACAGACAGCTTTTAGGTAGTTGAAACACACACTTTCAGTTAGTGGCATGTGTTTGTGTATACTTGTACACTGTGTGTGTGTGTGTGTGTGTGTGTGTGTGTGTGTGTGTGTAAGTCCAAAAGAGAATCACTTAAGACCAGAACTACAGAGTTACTGGAGGAGCTGGAGTGAGTGAGGTAAACTACCAACACTGACCAGTGTCCACAGAACTGAAGGGAGGGAACACTAGTCCCACGTTAAACTCAGCGTCCCGCTCAGATAACACTGGTCCTGCGCCATCTACACACACCTCTACCACTACACTCATCAGAAAGAGCGAGAGAAGGAGAGATGGACACACAGAGCCAAACGTGATACACTCTCCACCAGTCAGCACGGCTGTGTGCTCCTACACTGAAGCGCAGGAGGTAAACCTACCCCTGCAGCCCCCGGGTGAGTGCGCCGTCCGTCGCTGCGCCGCACAGTAAAATCCTCCTGAAGTTGCATTCCATGCTCGGCCGGTTGCCTGTCCCTCACATACTCCCCACACGCTCCTGCTGTTCTGCAACGTCTACCACGTCCACACCTCTATGAGATTAGCAGCGGAGTGACGGCCGAGAGAGATTGAGAGAGAGAGAGAGGGAGGGAGGGAGAGAGAGAGAGAGAGAGAGAGAGAGAGAGAGAGAGAGGGAGGGAGGGAGGAGGGAGAGGGAGAGAGGGAGGGAGGGAGAGAGAGAGAGAGAGAGAGAGAGAGAGAGAGAGAGAGAGAGAGAGAGAGAGAGAGAGAGAGAGAGAGAGAGAGAGAGAGAGAGAGAGAGAGAGAGAGGGAGGGAGGGAGAGAGAGCACATCCTGACCAACTACCAATTGAAAACTATGACACTCCACCCCCCCTCCGCTAAAACACACACACACACACATGCACGCACACACACGCACGCACACACCTGCCTGGAATATCTGGATCATGACCAATGCTGCAGGCAACAGAGATTATACGTATTACATGAGCGAGCAAGCAAATGAGTGTGAGTGAGAGAAAGAGCGTTCTGAATGAGGGGGAGGTATACATGCATGTGAATGGTGAATGAAGAACCTTAAAGAGACAGACAGACAGACAGACAGACAGACAGGCAGAGCTTGGGGGGACAGACTGTCTTTCTCCCTAAATACCCACAAGTGGGTCACTTTAAAGAGGTTAGTCTCTGTCTCTCTCACCAACACACACACACACACACACGCACACACACACACACACAGATGGAATAAGACTAGGGAGGGATATGATTTGTGGCCCTTCTGAATGCCTCTGTCTAAACACTCACATGCACACACACTTTACTGCAAGAAAAATGTGTGTAACTCTATCTTCACACTTAAGTGTGTAACAGTCCAGTGTGATGGTCTAAAATCAGTTGTATTGTTCGCCAGCTGAGAAACACACACACACACAAGTAAAAGGAAAGTCCCCTCTGTAATGTCCAGTATTCACTGCTAGTCAACACTTCCTGAGATTGAAGTTCAGACTTCATGCAAAGTGGGGGCTACACACACACACACACACTCTAATATTCCCTCTCACTCTGCTGAAAAACGAAAGTTTCTGTATCAATAACACCTCTTCTATTCACATTTTGCCAAAGGCAAAAGTATGGTAATGATATAACGTTGTGAGATTTAACTAGGACATGCTCCCATTATCTGAGTTTAAAAAGTTGATCCCTAAAACAATTATCTAATTTATAGAGGCACCTATTACACCTTTAATTACCAAACTAATTAAATCTAACATCACATTACAGTTTGTACTGTGTGGAAGTTGTGCTAATGTACGAGGTCAGCTGGAGACACGTTTGTGGCTGAGCAGTTGTGGCCACCTACAAGCATCAACACAAAAACTGCTGAAGAAGCTACTCCAACACCAGCAAACAAACAGAACAGAGCAGCTCCCCAAGACCTCCAGGGGGCAAGCGGTAAGTCCTGCTGAGCTCCTGAGGACCTGTCCTGTAGGTAGACCTGCTGTAAATTCCTTGATCCTGCAGTGTTTATGACATACGCTATCATGCTGGTCACCCTACCAAATCCAGAGGAATTCATACACAAACTCATTGTGACATCACAGTATGCACAAAAAGGACAGGCAGGAGGGTGGAGCTTCACAAGTGCCTGACCTTCCTGATTGGGTGTGATTCATGACCTGTCATGAGGGACTCAGCAATTATCAATTTGGAAACAAGGCCAAGCAACAGGTCATTATCCGGTATGAGCACTCTGATCACAGCACACATGACTACAGCAGCTGCACATTTTCCATAGAAACAGGAAACCCTTACTTCCTGCTCCGGATGTTTAGAGATTAGGCAGCAAACAGGATATGACATCACGCACTGGAGCAGTGAGTAAAGTGCAGTAATCAGAGTTGACTAAGGCAGCATATCCGCATCTTTAGCTACACAACATTTGAGCTGTTTGTGTCTTCAATACAAAACGCTTGATCTATCGCATCTACAAAACACCCGAGGCTCCTGTCCTCCTCAACAGAGGAACTGTGGAGATCTTTCCTGGACAAAGGACTGTTCAGTTCTTTCCTGGACGAGGAGCTATTCAGTTGTTTCTCATACAAGCGGCTGTTCGGTTGTTTCTCATGCATCTGTGTGGATCAGTTGTTCCTCGATGTAGACGTGGCGTTCTTGTAGCGACCATGGAAGGGTCAGGATCTATATAGCAGGCCACTGAGATACCCCACCTGGGGCAGCAGCACAGCCAAACATTTAGAGGCGTCATAATCAAGTGTTTGGTTGATGGAAGCCTTGATTACCCTGAAGGAAACTTTGTCTTGCACACAAGAGCCACATTAAACATTAAAACACAAACAACAAACACACCAACACATCCATGATGATGCGACACAACAATTTAGATCTATAATTCAAAAACTGCATAATCTGAAGTTTCCATAATCCTTTATCTACACTATTCAATAATTGAGTGATTCTCGGCACAAAGGATGAGACGGACCATTTTGTTTTTGTTTTGGGCTGGTTTTGTTTTTCTGTCGGGCTCTCTAGACCTACGTCCTGAGGGGAGAAGGGGTTGGGATGAACCGTCCCATCTCCCCAGATCACTGCTGATGGTCTCCTGCTCTGAAGATGCATTAAAACCAGCAGCCATCCGACTCGTTATCGTCACCTTTTCGAACATGTCATATTTTTACACAGTCGATAAAACGCACCCTTCTGGCACAGCCATACTGGTTATGACCTCATCAGTGGTGAACTAACCCTGTTAGTAAGTGCTGAGCCGCCCTATCTGTGCTGGATTCTGGCCCTCCAGCTGGGCCTCCCTGCACTTCAACATCCCTAGCATCAATTATAAACACACTGTGGTCTTGCACACACACACACAGGTTATAAATACACAGTGGTTAAGTTAGTACTGAGATTCCATGTGTTCATTATTAAAGTTGAAACCACAATCAGTAACATGGCCACTATGTGAGTGATAGTCTGTGTGTGTGTGGGGGGGGGGGGTGAGAGTGTGAGTGATAATTTATATGATTTTGTGTGTGAGAGAGTGATGGGTTGTGTGTGATTGTGTGCGAGTAATGCTGGGTGTGTGTGTGTATGTGTGTGTGTGTGAATGTGTGTGTGACTGATGGTGCGTATGTATGTGTGTGTGTGTGCGCGATGGTGTGTGTATGTGTGTCTTTTTGCTCACGCTCCTATGAGTGCAGTGATACTGGTGATACTGGGTAATGCTTGTTGTCAAACAGGTGTGTAAGAGTGGGCAGAAGTTTAATAAAAATGAGCTTTTGTTTGAAGCCTTGCCCAAACACACACACTTATCAACACAGCCAAGCCTCCACCAAAGCAGCCCTACAGTCGCCGTCAGAAACCCAGCCCTACAGTCGCCGTCAGAACCCCAGCCCTACAGTCGCCGTCAGAAACCCAGCCCCACAGTCGCCGTCAGAAACCCAGCCCCACAGTCGCCGTCAGAAACCCAGCCCCACAGTCGCCGTCAGAAACCCAGCCCCCAGTACAGAAACCCAGCCCCACCGGCCAGAACCCCAGCCCTACAGTCGCCGCCAGAACCCCAGAAACCCAGCCCTACAGTCGCCATCAGAACCCCGCCAGAACCCCAGCCCTACAGTCGCTATCAGAAACCCAACCCTACAGTCGCCGTCAGAAACCCAGCCCCACAGTCGCCGTCAGAAACCCAGCCCCACAGTCGCCGTCAGAAACCCAGCCCCACAGTCGCCGTCAGAAACCCAGCCCCCACAGAAACCCAGCCCCACAGAAACCCAGAAACCCAGCCCCCACCATCAGAACCCCAGCCAGAAACCCAGCCCCACAGTCGCTATCAGAAACCCAGCCCCACACAGCCAGAAACCCAGCCCCACAGCAGAAACCCAGCCCCACAGTCGCCGTCAGAAACCCAGCCCCACAGTCGCCGTCAGAAACCCAGCCCCACAGTCGCCGTCAGAAACCCAGCCCCACAGTCGCCGTCAGAAACCCAGCCCCACAGTCGCCGTCAGAACCCCAGCCCTACAGTCGCCGTCAGAAACCCAGCCCTACAGTCGCTATCAGAAACCCAGCCCTACAGTCGCTATCAGAACCCCAGCCCTACAGTCGCTATCAGAACCCCAGCCCTACAGTCGCTATCAGAAACCCAGCCCCACAGTCGCTACCAAACAAAAAAATTTTAAATTCCTTAAGACTTTACAATCAGCCATAAACAGCATCCATTGGTCAACAGGGCCGTCAGTCACCTGGAACCCAATCTAATTAGTGGCATTGTCATAACACCCTTCATAATCATAAACCTAAAACAATGAGGGACTTTCAAATCAATATGGGAACATTAACAGTTGGAGCAAATTTTTGCTGAGCTGTGTGGATATGAATGGTCATGAATCTCTCATGTCTTAAAACACGCACGCACACGTCTCACGCTGTGTCTCAGATCTGCTGCTGTAGTCCTGGGGTGGATGAGGGGGGGGAGTGAGAGAGAGAGGAAGGGAGAGAGTGAGAGAGAGAGGGAGGGAGAGAGAGAGAGAGAGGGAGAGAGAGAGAGTGAGAGATAGAGAAAGGGAGAGAGTGAGAGAGAGGGAGAGAATGACAGAGAGAGGGAGGGAGAGAGAGAGAGAGAGAGAGAGAGAGAGAGAGAGAGAGGGAGGGAGAGAGAGAGAGAGAGAGGGAGGGAGAGAGTGAGAGAGAGAGGGAGGGAGTGACAGAGAGAGGGAGAGAGAGAGAGAGAGAGAGAGAGAGAGAGAGAGAGAGAGAGAGAGAGGGAGAGAGAGAGAGAGAGAGAGAGAGAGAGAGAGAGAGAGGGAGGGAGAGAGAGAGAGAGAGAGAGAGAGAGAGAGAGAGAGAGAGAGAGAGAGAGAGAGAGAGAGAGAGAGGGAGGGAGAGAGAGAGTGAGAGATTCGTAGGTTATATAGGCTATAATCTTTTACTGCTGGCTGAATGACCCAAACCGTTAAACATGCAGGGACATGTCCATGTTGTGAAGACATGTCCATGTTGTGAAGGTTACCTGTGCTCTAACTCTACTTTAAGACATCACACATACATGCATGCACGCCCACACACACTCTCTCTCTCACACACACACACACACACACACACACACTCTGTTTTAATTGAGCCCAGGCTGTAAAATGGCAAGTGTGAATATGCTGGGGCAGAAGCCCTGACACAGCAGAACGGGGAGAGAAGATGATGAGCTGCCAGACGAAGGCCCAGACGCCCTCACACAACCACAGCTGCTCCAAACCTGTGCGGCCCGGCCCGGTCTGCACGGATCAGCACGGCCCGGTCTGCACGGATCAGCACGGCCCGGTTTGCACGGATCAGCACGGCCCCGGTCTGCACGGATCAGCACGGCCCGTTCCAGGCGCTGTCATGCTTCTACATCTCTATGGGACTCTAGCAGGAAAGCAGCATCACATGCCGCATGAAGATCAGTGGGAGACCCACCAAACATGTGTGGTCCTGTCTGGATGGTCCAATCAGGACAGACCCATCAGGACAGCCCCGTCAGGACAGCCCCGTCAGGAGGGTCCAATCAGAACAGCCGCGTCAGGACAGACCCGTCAGGACAGACCCATCTGAAGCCTGACCTGTAGTGTAGATGTTCACCCGCCATTGAGACACACGTCCTGTCAGTAAACAAGACTGTAAACATGTCGTACTGTTAACAGGATGGGTCGACGTTAGCAACTACAGGACAATGTTCTAGAGTACACATTATACTGGGAAGGAATGCGCGCGTGTGTGTGTGTGTGGATGTGTGTGTGTGTGTGTGTGTGTGTGTGTGTATGTGTGTCTGTGAGTGTGTGTGTGAGAGAGAGACAGAGAGAGTGGGTGAAACAGCTGTGTGATTATTGTGCAACAGATGTAATTCAGCTAATCACAGACACTTTCCTGGAATTCCTCACAAAATTAAAGGGTTAACAGTGTGTTAGAGCAGACAGGTGAGCCCATAACTTCACCCCTTCACAGGGCAGACAGGTGAGCCCATAACTTCACCCCTTCACAGGCAGAAGTGACAAACGAAACGATTTCAAATCTAAACTAGGCGTTGGCTAATATGGTCCAACACTGTTACGTCTATGTTTAAACCACAGGGGTGAGAAAGGCAGGTAGAAAGAGAGAGAGAGACAGACAGACAGAGACAGAGAGAGAGAGAGACAGACAGACAGACAGACAGACAGAGAACCACTGCATAACCCTTGGTTCTTGTTCTCCCGGGTTTAAAATGACTGCCACTTAGGAAGTCTCACACACACACACACACACACACACACACACACACACACACACCACCCCCTGTCTGACAGAGTGATAGGCACCTGGTTTCAGGTGTGAGGCTAAAGTGTGTGGCTAATATAGGCCATCTGAGTCTATCTAGCTCAAACAGCAACTCCCTCTATTCCTCCACCCCTCTCTCTCCATCTCTCTCTCTCTCTCTGTCTGTCTCCTCCAATCTCCCCCTTGAACCTTCTCTCTCCATCTGTGTCCCTCCACCCTCTTTACCTCCACCCCTCTGGTTCACCACCCCTCTGGTTCTCCACCCCTCTCTCCCTCCATCCCCCCATCTCTGTCTCTTTCTCTCCATCCTCCTCTCCCCGAGGTGCCGTCTGATCTAGGCCAGGGAGGAGAGAGAGAGTAACTGTTCTACATGATTCACCCTGTTCTTTCTTTAAATAAAACAAGTTTAAGACGCAATAGACACTCTGGACTCTAAAGATCTATCAGAACCCACACACACACACACACACGCACACACGGCCTTGTATATCTGCAGCGGTGGGACTAACCCAGGTGGGGAAAGTCATACACACACACAGAGCCAGTACACACAGCCCTATCTACCCAGTACACACACCCATATCACCCTCCAAACACACACATCAAAACACAAATGGAATTTACACAAAATTTATGAAGTAAACACTCCTCCAAACACAGCCACACACAGTCCTCTAAACACAGCCACACACAGTCCTCTAAACACAGCCACACACAGTCCTCTAAACAGTTTAGTTCTGCATATCTGCCCTTTGAACCCTATAGTTGGTTCATATGCCTCAAACAACCAGTGTGTGTGTGCGTGGGGTGTGTGTGGGGGTGTGTGTGTCCATGCGTGCATGTGTGTGCAGCATCAGAAACTCTGTAGGTTACACTCTGTAAGCATGGCGCATTATGTCATTGTAAACGTTTACAGTTCACAGCAATAGAACGTACTGGACACCACAAATGATCACAACAAACTCCTCTTCATTCCCTCCCTCCCTCCCTCCCTCCCTCCCTCCCTCCCTCTCCCCCCTCAGTGTTCTGGTTTCTTGTTTGGAGGGTTTGGCTTTTACAGATCTGCACCATCAGCAGTTTTACTTTTAATGCTAAACCTGATGTGTGTGTGTGTGTGTAAGAGATAATACTTCACACATCTCTTTCAATAACCTGCATGATCTGCATGTTGCAGTCTATACACTCTGGTATGTATTCTCTCTCTCTCTCACACACACACACACACAACTATTTATACACCATATCCTTTTATTTATCCAGTTCATTGTTTAACCAACATCTGCTGCAAGTCTGGAAAACAATGAACAGGCCACACACACACACATACACACTCATGCTCACACATGCGTGCACGAGCCTACAGACACATGCGCACACACGTGCACACCCCCACACACCCACCCCCACACAACCACCTACACCCCCCACACACACACATCCACACAAACACACATCCACACACACACATTCTTGCTCGTCCTCCTCCATTGTTCACAATTTCAATACATCTACTAGATGATACCAGCTGTTTACACACACACACACACACCACACACACACTCACACATGCACACACACGTGCACCCGCACACACACTCACACATGCACACACACGCACACACATGGTACAGTGGGGGAGGGGAGGGGGTTGTGCCATGCAAGTTCCCTGCTGTCCTCCCTCAGACAGGAAGTGGCCGTGGCTCACTGCCCCACATCAACACTGTTTCAAAAGGACTGGATCCAGCATCCAGAAGGATATGCCTCATTTCCCATGATCCTCTCTGCTTGCCAAATAGCAAAAACACACAGAGATGGGCAAGATGAACCAATCTACAAGTATAAACAAAAGGACACACACGCACACACACACACACACACCTCTATTCTCAGTCCCAGGCAGATAAGATCTGCTTGACCCCTTCAGTACAAGAGTGAGAGCATAACACACAGAAGACTGATCCCAGATCAGCACCCTGGACATGAGTGGCCCAGTATAACACACAGAAGACTGACCCCAGATCAGCACCCTGGATATGAGTGGCCCAGTATAACACACAGAAGACTGATCCCAGATCAGCACCCTGGGCATGAGTGGCCCAGTATAACACACAGAAGACTGACCCCAGATCAGCACCCTGGGCATGAGTGGCCCAGTATAACACACAGAAGACTGACCCCAGATCAGCACCCTGGGTATGAGTGGCACAGTAGAACACACAAAAGACTGACCCCAGATCAGCACCCTGGACATGAGTGGCCCAGTATAACACACAGAAGACTGATCCCAGATCAGCACCCTGGGCATGAGTGGCCCATGAGCTCCAGGACTCCAGGAGAAATGTGCAGATTCATTCAAACATTCATGCCAACATCTGGAGTGATCAAAGTTATCCAACTAAATATAGGAATGTTAAAGCTCAGCTCTCTCTCTCTTTCTTCCCTTTCTCTCTCCCTCCCCCCCCCTCTCTCCCTCCAGCTTATTCCAAATAAGGTCGCCACTTCCCCCCCCCCCCCATCTCATTGGACACCAAGTGTTTCACTAGACTTTGGACATTTTCTTGCTTTAAAATAACCTGCTGAATTCTTTCCCATTTTGTGTGCTGATATAAATGGGCAGTGAGGAGGATGGAGGACAAGGTCCTGTGGTCCTGTGGTCCTGCTCACCCCGCTGGTCCTGCTCACCCCACTGGTCCTGCTCACCCCACTGGTCCTGCTCACCCTGCTGGTCCTGCTCACCCTGCTCACCCTGCTGGTCCTGCTCACCCTGTTGGTCCTGCTCACCCTGTTGGTCCTGCTCACCCTGCTGGTCCTGCTCACCCTGCTCACCCTGTTGGTCCTGCTCACTCTGTTGGTCCTGCTCACCCTGTTGGTCCTGCTCACCCTGCTGGTCCTGCTCACCCTGCTCACCCTGTTGGTCCTGCTCACCCTGCTGGTCCTGCTCACCCTGCTGGTCCTGCTCACCCTGCTCACCCTGTTGGTCCTGCTCACCCCGCTGGTCCTGCTCACCCTGTTGGTCCTGCTCACCCTGCTGGTCCTGCTCACCCTGCTCACCCTGTTGGTCCTGCTCACTCCGTTGGTCCTGCTCACCCTGTTGGTCCTGCTCACCCCGCTGGTCCTGCTCACCCTGCTCACCCTGTTGGTCCTGCTCACCCTGCTGGTCCTGCTCAGTGGTGAAACCTTTTTCTTCAGGGTAAAGACCTGAGGTCATATCTCCCACAAACCAACCCCCACACCCCACACACACCCCACACACACCCCCACGTACACACACACATAAAAGCAGACAAACAGTATACACACACACAGATCAGATACACCATTCACACACACAGATCAGACACACCATTCACACACACAGATCACACACACCATTCACACATAGCTCTTCAATTCTGTACTTACACACACTTGCATTTTATATTAATTTAGTGGGTTTAGCTTGCATCTGTGATCAGTACTTTGAGCTGATGTCAGTGATTAGTGTGATTAGCTGGTGTCTGTGATTAGTGGCTTTACTTGGTGTCTGTGATTAGTGCTTTACTTGGTGTCTGTGATTAGTGGCTTTACTTGGTGTCTGCGATTAGTGGGTTTAGCTGGTGTCTGAGATTAGTGGGTTTAGCTGGTGTCTGTGATTAGTGGGTTTAGCTGGTGTCTGTGATTAGTGTGATTAGCTGGTGTCTGATTAGTGGCTTTACTTGGTGTCTGTGATTAGTGGGTTTAGCTGGTGTCTGTGATTAGTGGGTTTAGCTGGTGTCTGTGATTAGTGTGATTAGCTGGTGTCTGTGATTAGTGGCTTTACTTGGCGTCTGTGATTAGTGGCTTTACTTGGCGTCTGTGATTAGTGGCTTTACTTGGTGTCTGTGATTAGTGATGAATGACTTTCTTTCCTCTCATAACTGTAACCTTCACAGAGGCCAAATGCTCTGTGTTATAAGAATAGATTCCTTCCTTCCTGAGGGGAGATTCCAGTGAATCCACACACACACACCCATATACATTAGAAATATACCAAACACAGATGACAGAGGATGTGGGGTATAGAGGACAAGTGACCGATGAGGTAATGACAGGGAGGGGCCTTGTTTTGAGGACAGTTGCTACTTCCTGAAGCTCATTTTACTCACACACACACAGACTCACACTCACACAAACACACACAACCAAGTGCTGTATTAATGTCCACTAGTCTCCGTTGTCATGGTGTTGTGACTGTAGCACAGTTATTGGGTAACTGGACTCCAACTGCCACACCACAGCCTGCTTGACATCCACATTCGTTACTATAGTAACACGTGGCTTCCAACCATCACACCACACTGTAAGTTTTAGTTAATGTGCTAATTGGTGTTCCTCAGTCACAGCAGGTAACGTGGTGATCTCGGGGGGTGGCCATTACCCTTCAAACCTACCAATCACTGCTCAGATCCTGCTTATTTATGCAGCCTGTTACCACGACAATGAACAATGAAAACCCAGGGCGGGCCAGAAGTCTGCTTCGTTCAGCGCTTCATACAAAAAGCCTGATGTTCCTTGGGCAGTAGAACCGGTCTGATTGGACCAGTCAGAACCCCGCCCCTCCTGAAGCAGAAAACCTGGTGGGTGGAGCGTATTTGTATATGATATTAGGCAAAAGGAAAGTTTTGCATGCAGGGATTTCTTTCATGCACACACACCCAGATACACCTGCACACACACCCAGATACACCTGCACACACACACAGATACACCTGCACACACACACACACACACACACACACAGATACACACACACACACACACACACACACACACCCAGATACACCTGCACACACACACACACACACACACCCAGATACACCTGCACACACACACACCCAGATACACCTGCACACACACACACACACACACACACACACCCAGATACACCTGCACACACACACACACACACACACACACACACACACACACACACAGACACACACACACACACACACACACACACACACACACACACACCCAGATACACCTGCACACACACCCAGATACACCTGCACACACACACCCAGATACACCTGCACACACACACACACACACACACACACACACACACACACCCAGATACACCTGCACACACACCCAGATACACCTGCACACACACCCAGATACACCTGCACACACACACACACACACACCCAGATACACCTGCACACACACACACACACACACATTTACTCCCCGCGCTGGAACCTGAACCCTAAAGTGCTCTTGATGTTCCCAACAGCAGGAGGCAGCCCGCCCTCCTCCGATATCCCATCATGCCTCACGACACACGGCTCAGCCCGCCCTCCTCCGATATCCCATCATGCCTCACGACACACGGCTCAGCCCGCCCTCCTCCGATATCCCTCCATGCCTCACGACACACGGCTTCTTCCTCACGGACACATGGACACAGGAGGTGAAACCTTCGCACAGGGAAGGAAGAAAGTAGTCTTCCTCCTGTCATCCTGTATGGTGACCTAGGAGGGTCACAGCTGGAGAGGATGTGCTTCACACACACATATACACACACACGCACAAGATCTCTTAGACACACACTCCAGGACCCAAACACAACACATTTCACCGTCCATTTCAAAGAATACATGCACATACAGACACACACACACACATGTGCACACACTCTAGGACCCAAACACAACACCGTCCATTTCAAAGAATACATGCACATACAGACACACACACACACGTTCACACACTCCAGGAACCAAACACAACACTGCATGTTTCCACATGCACGCACAAACACACCAAGACCCAAACTGCCCCCCACGTACCCTCCCCTCCTCTCCCCACCCCCATGTACCCCCTCCTCCCCAGTGTATAACCTCTTAGCAGGAGGCATTAGAACAGGTGAAAGGTTACGACCTCTACACAAAGCCACACTTAGCTCTTGGTATGGGGGTGGGAACCTGGTACTTGGGCATCTCTACAAAGCAAGACACACACACACACACACACACTCTCTCACACACACACGTGAGCCTCACTCTCTCACAGGAGCTTCTCCGCAGTGGCAAACTCAAACACAGTGGATGCTTTATGAAGTGAGTGTTCGTTTTGTGTTAATATTGCACCGTCCTAGTTCTGATATCTCAGTGATCACACACAGATGGATGTCGCTCCTGTCATGAGCATGAGGGCATTTCTGCACACAGGAACACACTACTGAAGGGCGTTCAAGCAGGTCGGTCTTCAAACGCTACACCAAAATCCAATCAAATCCAGAACGCAAAAGATTCACAGCTGAATAGCTCTTCCATAGAAACAACCCCCCCCTAGACCCCGCTGTCACGCACACACACACACGCACACACACACACGCACACAATGTGTACTTCTGAGGCGTCTCCTCTGTCTCTAAAATAAAGGCACATGGAATATGCTCTGTTGTGAGTGTGTGTGTGTGTGTGTGTGTGTGTGTGTGTGTCTGCAGAACTTCCCCTTGGAACTCCTTCCTGTCGCTGAACCTTTCACCTCAAGCTTGTGGTCTGGAACTGATTAGCTGAAGAAACAGTGGAGATCCTTCATCTGCAGCTGCTCCCTGCTCAATCAGATAGCGTACGGGCGTAAGCGTGCGCACGCACACCTGTGGCAAAGGCGTAGGTGTGATGGAGGTCTGCAGAAAGGCCCTTCCCTGGCTGCAGGACTGCACCTGTGACTCCACCTGTCCATGGGGACACTCACCTGGGACTCCACCTGTCCCCGGGGACACTGACCTGGGACTCCACCTGTCCCCGGGGACACTGACCTGGGACTCCACCACACTGTTAACAGGGCACCTCAGTCACTTAGCAACAAGCAGTAGGTGTCCACTTTAAGTGCTGATATGTGGGGTGGGGGGGGGGGGTGGGGGGGGGGTAGCAGGGCCTTTGCTGGCATGACTAGCACCTGCCACGAAGTGTGTGAGAAGCACATCTCATATCTCACACACACAGCGGGGAAGATATGAAGGATACGAGTAGCGTGTGGACCGGGGTCTTTCATTATCGCTCTCTGCTTATGAACAGATATAAACACATTCACTCAGAGCACAATCTCCCTCTCAGCATGTCTGTCTGTGGGAGCTGCTGATTATGAAGACAGGCGGAAAGGAAAGAAAAGAGGGAGAGAGGGAGAGAGAGAGAGAAGGAGAGAGAAATAGTATAGAAAATTAAAGCTTTTCTGTGTTGATCAACTTTGATAAAGTTTAGAGGGCACAGTAGACTCGTCACTCATCTTGAGAGTAAGATTAAATTCAGCAGAGAACTTTCTGAAATCTTTCGGCCTTGCCGTCCGACGCGGACAGGTTTTCTGCGTAAGGTGAACTGCTCGGGCTGCAGTGTTGCAGGGTTACACCGCTCGAGCGCCCGTTCCAGCGCTCGTGGACTCTACACCCGCGGCCACTTAACAAAGAGCGCGCGCTCACCTTCTTTCCTCGTGGGTTTGTTTTGGGTGGCCGCCAATGTCGGTGCTCCGGGTCTGCTTCTCAAATCCAGCGCCGGGGAGAGGGTGGTCTTCATCCGCCCGCCTGCTTGTTGGAATTCCGGGTGCGACGGCGACGCCACTCGCACACAAACCGTCTTTAAGAGGCTTTGAAAAGATGCTATTGAGACGGGCTGGACGCTCGCCAGCGTCCGGGAGTGGGCTAACCGCGCGCTGCGCAGCAAAGCTCACAGTGTGCAGTGCGCGACGGGGGAATTCCGATAGGGGTGTCTGGGAATGCTGGCGAACGGAGACTGTTGTTTAGCAAGCCCTTTAAACGTTATTCTGTCTAACGTTATTTGATAAATACAATGTTTGTTTTTGCTGACGTGTGCACTGACTTGCGCAAACTTTGCGCTTCTTTCAGGCAATCACACGCAGGTACCACGTGGCTACTCTGAGCGACTAAAATATCCCTACAACCAATCCGACGTGTTTACGTCCCTCTCGTTTGATGTGCCGCATTAAGTTTTTTTCCACGACCGCCTGCTAGTTTCTTCGCGTGTCCGTTTGGATGTCAGTACCTCGGTCCTTTAGCTTCCTTCCAGATATACCTATGCATAAAAGAGAAATTACTCACTGGGTGTGTAATATGATAGACAGTTTACACCTCGGTGGAAAATAATCTACTCATTGTTGCGCATGTATGTCGTGGATTAGCAAAGGTGTTTCTCTGACGCGAGCAGCCCACAAAGCCACGTACACTTGGCTGTTCTGAGATCAGATGAGAGGACTCGGCGGCTCACAGTGCATTCAACACCCTTCGGACTCCCGGCACAGCAACACAGTGGTGACATCATACAAACCAAGGACCTACCGGGTGTGTCAGTAATCTGAGAGAGAGGGAGAGAGACGGGTTTCTTTATAAAGAATGGTTACAAGCCCAGTGGTTATGAGCAGTTGGCAGTAGGGGTGAACATAGCTGAACTCCAGAAGCCCTACCCACGGCCTTATTCAGGAACCTGTGTGTGTTCCACTACCAAATCAATATCAGACGTATCTAACATAGCTCAACAGCTACCTGAGGGTGTAAATAAACGTGTCAGAGTTTACAGTGTGTGTGTGTGTGTGTATCTCCTGAGTATGTAAATCCAGCCACATATTTACATGACAACATATTTTCACCATCCTTTTATTTCCTAATCCAGGTGTAAAGTAGTTATATTACCGATCCTATTAACTACCAGCAGTTACACTAACGTAGCATTTTATTGGACACTGCCTCATACATATGCATGAGCAGCAGTACTAACAGGTGAGCTCAGTTGCGCTACACCGCTGCTGTCAGCCATTGTACTGCAACCTCGTTGCTTGGCTACAGGCTAGAGCACCAGCCTGACGTCTTTCCATAACTGCCCCGCCCACGATTGCATCACAACGTCCAATGACAGTGAACTTAGAACCAAATAGAGCACGAGAAGGCGGGGCTAAAAGGCTCATGGTGTTCTACTTTAATTCATTGGCTTGAGACTTGAAAATAGCAAGAGAGAGGAGGAAATGGCATATTCCTGTTCACATTATACTGTACTCTTATACTCTTCTCCAGGGCCCAGAAGACCCCACATACACTAACTCTGTTCATTAATCAGCCCAGCGTCACAGTCCCCAAATGTGCTACACGCAAACACAGTACACAGTGTGTGTGTGTGTGTTTATTTAAGGAGCTCTTCTGAAGTCTTTCATTTCTGTCTTTAATTGCTGTCCCTGTGTTTCAGTCTGCTGTTGTCCTCAGCTGCTCACACACAGGAGAGAAACAGGTGTAGTGGAATCCATGTGATGGTGACCATGACAACAACGAGTTGGTGAAAGCAACACACACACACAAACACCCACACACACAAGCATACACACATGCACACATAAGCACGCACACACACACCCACTCATGCATGCCCACACACACACACACACATGCATGCGTGCACACACACACACAGTCTTTCTCTTTGGTAATTTAAGCCCATTACTTATCTTATCACTGCCATCAGAGGCCCTGTGTGAGAAAGTCTTCAGACGATGATGAGAACCTATTCACTCCATTTCTCTCTCTCTCTCTCTCTCTCTCTCCCCCCTCTCCCCATCTCTCTCTCTCTCTCACACACACACCACACACACACAGGAAATAGAGGAAATGCCACAGTGGGTGTGTAATGCCTCTACACACTCAACACAACACACTCACACAACACACACACACACACACAACACACTCACACACACACAACACACTCACACAACACACTCACACAACACACTCACACAACACACACACACAACACAACACACTCACACAACACAACACACACACTCCCACAACACAACACACTCACACAACACACACTCACACAACACAACACACTCACACACACACACTCACACAACACAACACACTCACACAACACACACACACACACACACACACACACACAACACACACACACACAACACAACACACTCACACAACACAACACACTCCGACAACACACTCACACAACACACTCACACAACACACTCACACAACACAACACACTCACACAACACAACACACAACACACACACACACACACACAACACACTCACACCAACACACTCCCACAACACAACACAACACAACACACTCACACAACACACACACACAACACACACACACACACACACACACACACACACACACACACACAACACACAACACAACACACTCACACAACACAACACACACACACACACAACACACTCACACAACACACTCACACAACACACTCACACAACACAACACACTCACACAACACACTCACACAACACAACACAACACACACAACACACACACACAACACAACACACTCACACAACACACTCACACAACACACTCCCACAACACAACACAACACACTTCTACAACACACACACACACAACACCCTTGCAAAACAAAACACACTCCCACAACACAACACACTCACACAACACACACACACAACACAACACACTCACACAACACACTCCCACAACACAACACACACAACACACACACACACAACACACACAACACAACACAACACACTCACACAACACACTCCCACAACACAACAAACACACACACACACACACACACAACACACTCACACAACACACACACTCACACACACAACACACTCACACAACACAACACACTCCCACAACACAACACACTCACACAACACAACACACTCACACAACACAACACACTCACACAACACAACAACACACTCACACAACACAACACACTCACAAACACACACACACAACACAACACACACACACAACACAACACACTCACACAACACACTCACACAACACACTCACACAACACAACACACTCACACAACACAACACACACAAAACACAACACACTCACACAACACAACACACTCACACAACACACTCACACAACACAACACCAGCAACTTCAAACTGGGTAATTTCCCAGTGTGACACAGAAGCAGAATCCCCCCTAACAAATCCAGCCATGATATATCTAATACATTTAGCCCTGGCTTGTCAAACACATCAGATCATACTAATCACATGTTACCTGTACAGGTGTGTAGTGCACAGTGTTACATGGACACACACCTCCTCTAATGGGTGTTTGGATTTCAGGACAGGTGTGACCCACCCCAGCTTAGCTTCATGACCAACGCTTATTACCCTTTATTACCCCCTATTATAACGCACGAAGCAAGAAGGGGCTTTAGAAACACTTAGAGACGCTGATGTTTGTGTGTGTGTGTCTGTGTGTGTATGAGTGTGTATGAGTGTGTAAGAGTGTGTACCCATCAGTGTCAGTAATGAGAAATAGTGAAATGTAAATCTGAATAGGAGGTCAATTTCTCCTAACAGAAGGCTTTTCAG
This sequence comes from Brachyhypopomus occidentalis, assembly GCA_020368025.1. NCBI lineage: Eukaryota > Metazoa > Chordata > Actinopteri > Gymnotiformes > Hypopomidae > Brachyhypopomus > Brachyhypopomus occidentalis. The sequence goes on from JAGXOD010000128.1 coordinate 865,487, forward strand.
CACACACACAATGGCTGTAATTATCCTGTCATGGTTGTAGTCTAACGACAAAACCAAGGCCTGGCATACGTGTGTATGTGTGTGTGTGTGTGTTACGTAATGTCTGAATAAAATGTTTTCAGGTCTGCTTATGTAAGATATTTTAAATCTGAAAACACAGGTTATACATGTATAACCAAGACCATGTACATCTGTGCATAAGTAATGTGTGTGAGTGAGAGTGTGTGTGTGTGTGTGAGTGTATGCATGAGTTTGTGTGTCAATGTGTGTGCGTGTTGTAAATGTAATGTGTGTGTGTGTGCATGCATGCGTGAGTGTGTGTGTGTGTGTGTGTGTGTGTGTGTCAGTGTGTGTGTGTGAGTGTGTGTGTAGTTGCTGAATGTTTGTACCCAGTCCTGAAGTCTGGTCACTGACACCTCAGCATGAGTATAAACAGTCCCACACATTTGCATAAAGGTCCTGATCCTTCTCTCTGACTGCAGTACTGTAAGTGTGTGTGTGTGTGTGTGTGTGTGAGTCTGTGTGTGTGAGTGTGACCTGCTTCCTTACATCATCGCCTTGTGATGCGTGATTGATGATGTCATCACTCTTTAGCAGTACACAGCCAGACAGGGAGCCAGACACTGACACTAATCCTTCTCTTCTTACTCTCTCTATCATTCTCATTCTCTTTCTCACTCTCTCTACCTCTCTCTCTTCTCACTGTCTCTCTCTACCTGTCTGCCTCTCTGCCCTCATGGGTGATGGTGCTGTGGGGTTGTTCGGCCGTCTGGGTGCCCACTAGCGAGGCTCCTGACTGGGCCTCGGCTGCTGGGTTCAGCCCTCAGGACCCAGCAGGGGGTGGAGGTCAGCAACTCCACTCAGTCAACCTTTCTCTCTCTCTCTCTCTCTCACACACACACACACACACACACACAACCTCCGCATTATGTCTCAAGAGCAGTTTGTGTCTCTCTGGCCTTGTTGTTTTCTGCTTTAAACTTCCAGCTCAGGTAGCATTGACAAACCAACTCACTCACAACCCCATATACTCTCTCTCTCTCTCTCTCCTATCCCCCTCTCCTTTCAATCTCTCTCTCTCTCCTTTCTACTCCTCTCCCTCTATCTCTCTGTCTCTCTCTCCCTCCCTCCCTCTCTCCCTCTCTCCCAGTAAGGAGGTGAGAGGAGGTGAGGGTTCTGGCGTGGTACCGTCACACATGGGCTCCTCCTTGCCTGATAGGAGAAACTGTGATGAGATTCAAGTTTCAGTTAAACACAATTACACAATACAGGCATATCAGACACACGCTCACACACAGGTGAGCAGGCTAACTGCCTCTTCTCTTCCTGTTATCACTGATCTCCCCCTCTCCCCCCTCTCTCTCTCCCTCTCTTTCTCTCTCTCTCCCCCCTCTCTTTCCCTCTCTCCCTCTCTCCCTGTCTCCTCCTCTCCCCCCCTCTCTCTCTCTCTTCAGCAGGGTTTTGTGTGTCTGTGTGTGTGTAACTCAGTCCCACATTTTTAAAGTGTCCCCTGATGGCAGATCTAGAACTGTGCGAACTGGGCGACAATGTTCCGCCCTCTGGGGGGTGGGGCTGTCCTGCTTCTGCCCCACCGCGCCTCTAAAGTTAGCCCTCTAATTAGCCCAGATGATAATTAGCCCAGGGATAATCAGAGCTTCCACTGATATGATGACTCCCCCCCACACACACAAATTATGGGAGGAGAGAGTTCTACATGAGCATGGCCTACCAACTTAAAGTAAAACATTAACACACACACACACACACACACACACACACTGTGGACTGAGGGAGCTGAGTATGAAACTCTCCAAGGAGACAGAGATATTTCCATCATGGCTGACCTCGTTGGACCAGCAGAACACACACACTCTGAACACACACACTCTGAACACACACACACACTCTGAACACACTCACTCTGAACACACACACACACACTCTGAACATAATACACTCTGAAGACACACTGAATACACCCACTCTGAGCACACACACTCTGAACACAAAGTGTGTGTGTGCATGTGTGTGCATGTGTGTGCGTGTGTGTGCGTGTGTGTGTGAGGGGGGGGGTGTGTGTGTGTGTGTGTGTGGGGGGATGTACTAGCTCTGGCCAAACTCCTTCCTGAAACCCAGGTGTAACCAAAAGCTTCCATTCAAGCTTTACAAAGGATCTCTCTCTCTACAGGTACAGCGAGACACACACACACACACACAAGCAAGCATAGTGACTTGCTGTGAGAATAACCCGGAGACCTATGTTATGCATCACACCTAACACTCACACAGCATTTGAATATCATTTACTCAGACCATGCAATATTAGAGTGTCAGTTAATGAGACCATGCAATATTAGAGTGTCAGTTAATGAGATCATACTATATCAGAGTATCATTTACTCAGACCATGCAATATTAGAGTGTCAGTTAATGTCATTTACTCAGACCATGCAATATTAGAGTGTCAGTTAATGAGATCATACTATATCAGAGTATCATTTACTCAGACCATGCAATATTAGAGTGTCAGTTAATGAGATCATACTATATCAGAGTATCATTTACTCAGACCATGCAATATTAGAGTGTCAGTTAATGAGATCATACTATATCAGAGTATCATTTACTCAGACCATGCAATATTAGAGTGTCAGTTAATGAGATCATACTATATCAGAGTATCATTTACTCAGACCATGCAATATTAGAGTGTCAGTTAATGAGATCATACTATATCAGAGTATCATTTACTCAGACCATGCAATATTAGAGTGTCAGTTAATGAGATCATACTATATCAGAGTATCATTTACTCAGACCATGCAATATTAGAGTGTCAGTTAATGAGATCATACTATATCAGAGTATCATTTACTCAGACCATGCAATATTAGAGTGTCAGTTAATGAGATCATACTATATCAGAGTATCATTTACTCAGACCATGCAATATTAGAGTGTCAGTTAATGAGATCATACTATATCAGAGTATCATTTCATCAGACCATGCAATATTAGAGTGTCAGTTAAGAGATCATACTATATCAGAGTATCATTTACTCAGACCATGCAATATTAGAGTGTCAGTTAATGAGATCATACTATATCAGAGTATCATTTACTCAGACCATGCAATATTAGAGTATCAGTTAATGAGATCATACTATATCAGAGTATCATTTACTCAGACCATGCAATATTAGAGTGTCAGTTAATGAGATCATACTATATCAGAGTATCATTTACTCAGACCATGCAATATTAGAGTATCAGTTAATGAGATCATACTATATCAGAGTATCATTTACTCAGACCATGCAATATTAGAGTATCAGTTAATGAGATCATACTATATCAGAGTATCATTTACTCAGACCATGCAATATTAGAGTATCAGTTAATGAGATCATACTATATCAGAGTATCATTTACTCAGACCATGCAATATTAGAGTGTCAGTTAATGAGATCATACTATATCAGAGTATCATTTACTCAGACCATGCAATATTAGAGTATCAGTTAATGAGATCATACTATATCAGAGTATCATTTACTCAGACCATGCAATATTAGAGTGTCAGTTAATGAGATCATACTATATCAGAGTATCATTTACTCAGACCATGCAATATTAGATCAGTTAATGAGATCATACTATATCAGAGTATCACTCAGACCATGCAATATTAGAGTGTCAGTTAATGAGATCATACTATATCAGAGTATCATTTACTCAGACCATGCAATATTAGAGTGTCAGTTAATGAGATCATACTATATCAGAGTATCATTTACTCAGACCATGCAATATTAGAGTGTCAGTTAATGAGATCATACTATATCAGAGTATCATTTACTCAGACCATGCAATATTAGAGTGTCAGTTAATGAGATCATACTATATCAGAGTATCATTTACTCAGACCATGCAATATTAGAGTGTCAGTTAATGAGATCATACTATATCAGAGTATCATTTACTCAGACCATGCAATATTAGAGTGTCAGTTAATGAGATCATACTATATCAGAGTATCATTTACTCAGACCATGCAATATTAGAGTGTCAGTTAATGAGATCATACTATATCAGAGTATCATTTACTCAGACCATGCAATATTAGTGTTAGCTATTCAGTCCACACAGACCGCAGTGTTTTAGAATTTCAGCGAATCAGACCACAATGATTAGAGTATCAGCTAATCAGACAATACAATATTAGAGTATCAGCTAATCAGACCACAGTGTATTAAGAGTATCAGCTAAGATGTATTAGAGTTTCAACTAATCAGACCATTCATTCAGTATTATGATACATTATTTTATACACAGATGTAGTAAAAACTGCAGCAAAGTACAAACTATTTCCAGGGCAACGGGACGTTTCAGGGCAACAGGACGTTTCAGGGCAACGGGACGTTTCAGGGCAACAGGACGTTTCAGACAGAGACCAATCATCTGTGCAAACAAAGTGCGGCTGAAGTTCTAGGAGGTGAAACCAGGTTATGTTTATATATAAGTTGCAGTGAAGCACACAAGGTTTGCAGGGAAACAGGACGTTTCAGACAGAGATCCTTATCAGCTGTGCAGGCAAAGTGCTTCTCGCCTGCAGGACTGCACTTAGGACGTCTGTCTGAAACGTCCAGCAGGTCTGCACTGAGGACGTCTGTCTAAAAACATCCTGCAGGACTGCACTTAGGACGTCTGTCTGAAACGTCCAGCAGGTCTGCACTGAGGACGTCTGTCTGAAACGTCCTGCAGGACTGCACTTAGGACGTCTGTCTGAAACGTCCTGCAGGTCTGCACTGAGGACGTCTGTCTGAAACGTCCTGCAGGCCTGCACTGAGGACGTCTGTCTGAAACGTCCTGCAGGTCTGCACTGAGGACGTCTGTCTGAAACGTCCTGCAGGTCTGCACTGAGGACGTCTGTCTGAAACGTCCTGCAGGTCTGCAGACCTTGTGTGTGTGAACCTCCACGTTTTACTACACTGCACAGCAGGACTGATCTTTCTGGGACTGCAGGAGTGTGTTTGTGAGGACCAACCTCAGTGAGATGCTCCACAACTCTCTCTGCCAGACACTGCCTCACCCCAACACAAGAAACCTCAACACAAACCTCCACACAAACTTCCAACAAACTTCAACGGGGTTCACAGGAGCATCAAACACTGACAGGCCTCGTGTGCGTGCAGTTTCTCAAATAAAAGGGCATGGCTTCTTTTTAAACGTAGGAGTGAGTGCTGAGAAAACACACACACCCAACCACACACACACACACACACACACACACACACACACACACACACACACACACTGCTCTCTGAACTCATGCCAAACACGGACGCATTTTGCATGAAACACTTGATCCTACAATCAGTCGGAGGCTTTCCTATAATACTACCGCTGCTCTCACACACACACGTAACACACACACACACACACACACACACACACATGCCCACAGCCCTAAAGAAGTAGCGTTTGCTTCTTGACATTCTTGGCAACTTCCTGGTCTCCCACAATGCAGAGAAAACTGCCTGTTTACAAAAATCTGTGACTACCAAGAGAATACTGATAAAGGGGGCGTTAGAGTCCCCAATCACACCCAAATCCCCCCCCCCCACACACACACGTGCTCATACATGGAGTAGCTCAAAGCTGTCATGGTAACCATGCTGTGGACATGACGGGGTGGGATTCAGAGCAGTGTTCTGATTGGTCCTGGAAGAGCCAACTAGATCACAGCTTGCTGCAGATGGCAGGTAAATAAAAGGGCAGAGGAAGTTCAGAGGGCTACTTCCTGTTGAACAGACACAGGTGACAGAACAAGAGCAGAACACACACACACACACACACACACACACACATCTCACAGACACACAAAACACACAACACATACATAAAAAAACACACAATTCAACACAAAATGTCTAGGCTTTGTGAGCGATACACACAAACAACACACACACACACACACACACACCCTTTTAATCTTTATGTTCAGGAACAGATGGAGCTCCATAAATCACCGTCACAAAGGAGTACATAGGCCCATGAAGACTGGAGGACGCTGGGGGCAGCAGCCAGTCGAAGCCCTGGTCTGGGCACCAGAAGGTCTGACAGGCCTGGACTCTCTAGAAGAGCTGCAGAACACGTGTGTGTGTGTGTGTGTGTGTGCGTGCGTGTGCGTGTGTGTGCGTGTGTGTGCGCGTGTGTGTGTGTGGTTTTGCTGCAGGACTGCTCAGTCATGGGTCATATGTATCATACAATTAAAAACACCAGAGCTCCGCTAGAGAGTTTATGTTTCACAAAGTACTGATCTGAGATCAGTTTCTGTCTTTCGTATTCTCAACATTTACACGGACGAGATCCGCTGCGTCTGCGTCAGCGCTCTCGCTGCGCGTTCACTCTCGCGCGCCTGCCTTTCACCTGAAGTCTACTTTCACGCGCGACTGCAGCTCCTCAATGACGCCCTCGGTGAGATAATCTACGAACTACGGAGTCCGCAAACACACACACACACACACACACAAGACAGAGAGCGAGAGACCTGATTTTGTGTGAACACAGAGGCATTAAAAAAAGACACAGGACTCAGAAAGCGGGTCATAAACTTGGCAGTTTCTGAAACTCAGCACTGCCATCGTGTGGCTGCGTGGAGAATGGCATGCCAGGTCTGAGCTGTTTACGAGGCTGTGAAGTACATAGCAGCTCATTATCACGTTGCCCAGTAAGTCCAGTTTATGGTGTGGGGCAAACTACGAGTTATTTGACCCTTCCTACTTTATTAAGGTACTTATTTTATTAAGTCTCTTACTTTATTAAGGTACTTATTTTATTAAGTCTCCTACTTTATTAAGGTACTTATTTTATTAAGTCTCCTACTTTATTAAGGTACTTATTTTATTAAGTCTCCTACTTTATTAAGGTGTTACATAAATTGTGTTATTCCAAGCCATTAGAAGTAGTTAAAAGTAGTTGTTAATAAACAATTGTAAAAAATAAGATATTGTATAAAATGATTGTTCAGACGATTGTTAAGATATGTTGTTGCAGTTGTTTTTACCTGCACTCCTGCTCAGTAGATGCCGTTAAACACAGTCTTCACATCATCAGTTTGTGAGAATCTTCAGAAAATCTTACATAGATTAGATGTGCTAGGTTATATGTTTTAATTAAGAACAGGTGAAGACAGGTAGGGCAAAATTAAGGTCGTCTTTCATATGTGCTGTAATCACCGTTGTGTGAATCTCTATGTTTATTTGTGCTAACTATTGTATTCGCTGCTGTGTTCACTACTGTGTTCATCTCTGTGTTCATCTCTGTGTTCATCTCTGTGTTCATGTCTGTGTTCATGTCTGTGTTCATCTATGTGTTCATCTCTGTGTTCATCTCTGTGTTCATCTCTGTGCTCATTCTGGGTTTTTTGAGTTAAAGAGTTTAAGGAAAAGTTATTTTGCTCTAATCCCAGATGGGTGAAGTAGTTTTGCTCTAATCCCAGATGGGTGAAGTAGTTTTGCTATAATCCCAGATGGGTGAAGTAGTTTTGCTATAATCCCAGATGGGTGAAGTAGACCCTACTGACACCCTCACTCTCCCGCGTTTCTTAAGAAACTTCCACTCCAAATCCACAACCACGGTGCAGAACACTTCTGCTCCTGATGCCAAATTCAGAAAGTATGTCGGGAAGATTATTTCAGAAGTGGAAAAACACAGAGCTCCAAAGCTCAGGGGAGCCGGTCCACGCCGTCAGCACCGAACAGTAACCCATGCTGCTCTCCAGCTGTGAGCAACATAAGTCATCCCTCTCCCTCTCAGTGACCCACAATCCCCTGCAGTACTGCTCATCAGTTCCCTCTGGAACTAACCCACCTGCACAGGTAACCTGAGATCACGGGAGCGAATGCAGGCACTTTTTAATGAATTCATTTTTAATCATCTGAAGTTTTCCTTTCTTTACAAGGTTACATTTAAGACAGCAAGCAGACCACTTACTTGACCAAGACTACCTCTCACACTTTAAGTTACCTATGCTCTAAGAACCAGGGACTTTTATCTAAAAACATTTTAGAAGCTCCCTTTCCAGGAGAGGAACCATCACTCCGTGGAGCCGCAGTGGAAAGAGGAGACATCTACAAGTACCTTGGACTCCACATCTCCACATCTCGCAGGCTTCAGCCATCCCAACCATGCCCGCTTCTCCTGGCAAACACAGAGAGGATGAGGACGAGCTTCTTTCCACAAGCCACCCGGGCCCTGAATCAGAATCAGGACCACCCATCACCATAGCACATCACACACAGGACTCTGCTCTGACCACTCTACAGACTGAACAGACTGCTCTGCTCTGACCCCTCTACAGACTGAACAGACTGCTCTGCTCTGACCACTCTACAGACTGAACAGACTGCCCTGCTCTGACCACTCTACAGACTGAACAGACTGCTCTGCTCTGGCCCCTCTACAGACTGAAGACTTCTCTGCTCTGGCCCCTCTACAGACTGAACAGACTGCCCTTGCACATACTTTTGCACTCCGCACTTTACACCACTGTTCATTATAGCTCTCATTTTGCACACTTTCTACACTGTTATTTCCTTCCATTTCTATTGTTTACTGTATATTTTATTTTCTTATTATTTATTTTTAAAATATTTTTATTAATATTTGTATTTTTTTAATTCCTAGTTTTACTTTTTGTACTTATTTCATTCTTTTTACTCTCATTGTTTCATGTGGGCGGAGAGCTGTCAGTGCATTTCACTGCTAGTACCGTGTACGACAAATGAAACTTGAAGCTAGTTTGCATTTACATATTAATACTGTTTGTGCATAAACATTTGAATTAAGTATAAACTAATATGCTATATATTATCAATTATAACATACACTATATATACTATATAATATACTATAAAGTATATAATATAGTATACATTATACTGTTAACTCTGCTATATATAGTATATACATATAAAGCTATGACCAAACACCCCACCCACAAATGCACACCCAAATCAACGCGTCAGCGAATTATTAAACATTTATTAGCTGAATCACCACGACGACGTTACATTAGCAACAAAAACGCAGTGCAAGACCAAAGCTGAAATAAAAAGCCCCGCTCTCGTGCACAGGCTCCAGCCGCTGCGCACGGTCCTGCTGTACGCGTGCGTACATGACATCCGCTGCACGAGCTACAGGAAAGAGAAGCTATACTTGGAATACCCCGATGCACCAGCAACGACTTTGGCCCCCGTTGCTCAAGTCCAACTGGGGTTGTTTAAATGATGAGATACGATCACTTCTTTAGAATGGATGTGCCATAGAGAACTAAATGCAAAAGGGTGGCGCGTCTTCAGCGTCACATACCTGCGGCGGCGCGAGCCCCAATGTGAAAGAAGCCGTCTCCGAGAGCTCGCGCCGAAACGGACAGAAGGGATGACGTGATGTGCGGACACTCCTGACCAATCAGAAATGCACACTGTAAACGTTATCCCACAATGCCAACGACACACAGCAATAAAAGGAGCACAGTGACCCTTTCCAAAAGTACACTGAAGTTAAAGAACTAGCTTATAGTTCCACCTCTACCTTCTTACCGCCGTCCGGATACAGGTATGTCTACGCCTGACTATATGGCGAGCATGTGTGTAGGTAAACTGATCAAAAGAACAACTGGCTAATAGAAAATATCACCACTAAATATCATCACTAGGTGAACTGATACTAAATGCAAACCTGTGGTGGCAGATTTTAAGGGGGAGACATTTATTGTGAGATTTGTGATGTTCCTGTGATTCTGCTTCCTGTGGTAAATGTTTGTTAAACAGTACACAAAATATGCGATGTGAAACTGGCTGTGAGTATATTTTCGAACAAAAAAGTACAATCACGGGCTTTAATTATATTAAAATGTACATGTATAATCTACAAGCTTTGGCTGTTATAAAAATGACAAAATCTTAATTAAAAATGTCAAACAGATTTTTTTTTAAGTGGCAGTATAAATGTGTCACTGTAATAGAAAGAATAAATCAAAACCCCATAACTGAGTCTGAGAGTCTGAACGAGTCCACCAACCTGCACAGGGATCACGCACAGTGGATCACACACAGTGGATCACACACAGTGGATCACACACAGATCCAGCCTGCATAGTAGAAAACACAAATTAGCTGTAACACAGATCAGTAATGCACAGATCAGCTGTAACACAGATCAGATGTAACACAGATCAGATGTAACACAGATCAGTAATGCACTGATCAGCTCTAACACAGATCAGTAATGCGCCGATCAGCTGTGGCCGTTGTCTTATAACATTGTCATCAGACACAGTTTCAGCCGGCATTGTAGAATACTAATATGTGGATCAGACACAATTCCCACCCGTATTGTATAACACTGTAATGTGGGATTAGACACAGATCCAACCTGTATCATAGAACACTGTACTGTGGGATCAGACACAGACCCAGCCTGTATCGTATAACACTGTAATGTGGGATCAGACACAGACCCAGCCTGTATCGTATAACACTGTAATGTGGGATCAGACACAGACCCAGCCTGTATCGTATAACACTGTAATGTGGGATCAGACACAGATCCAACCTGTATCGTATAACACTGTAATGTGGGATCAGACACAGATCCAACCTGTATCGTATAACACTGTACATGTGGGATCAGACACAGACCCAGCCTGTATCGTATAACACTGTAATGTGGGATCAGACACAGACCCAGCCTGTATCGTATAACACTGTGCATGTGGGATCAGACACAGACCCAGCCTGTATCGTATAACACTGTAATGTGGGATCAGACACAGATCCAACCTGTATCGTATAACACTGTGCATGTGGGATCAGACACAGACCCAGCCTGCATCGTTGAAACCCCTTTGTTGACTTTAACGCCTGTGTAGGACGTGGTTAAACATTGATGGTGATGATACGCTATCAGAACTGGCTGTAATATGTAATTGCTGATACGGTGTTTTCTTGTCAGTCAACAGGAGACATGGAGCCTTTGATGAGTGTATCATGGGGAGCAGCTGTGCGGTGGGTGGACGTGAAGTGTGTCCTCGTCTTTCTGTGTGTGACGCTGCTGCTGAAGTACCTGCGCTGCGTTCGTCCCAGGAACGCACCTCCCGGGCCCTGTCCTCTGCCCATCATAGGCAATCTACTGGATCTCAGCTTCCAGGATCCGGTGGGATCTTTTATGAAGGTTAGGATCTGTGATCTTGCCTCTTCAGCTGCAGGCAGCTTGTCCTAGACGTCTGGGAGACGCTCTTCGGGTGTTGTGTTAGGTGGATGCCGTGTGGATGTGCAGTGATGGAGCAGTGTGTTTGTAAACAGGTGCATGAGCGCTATGGCGACGTTAGCATGCTGTATCTTGGCAACCAGCCCTGCATTCTGCTCTCTGGATATAAGAGCTTTAAAGAAGCGTTTGTGGAACAAGCGGACATCTTTGCTGATCGAGCATACTACCCCCTGAACGACAGACTGTCCCGAGGACTGGGTAAACACAAACCACACAACACAATACAACGCTGCTTCAAACGTAATATTAAAATTAAGACTTTTATATTCTTAAAAACAAAGTTTAATGTAATAATCTAACAAAGTGAAAAAATTGAGTAAATGCCGTCAGATTTCCTGTTGGGTGTCTAGGTGGAAGGAATGCGTGTGGTTGCTTCCGTTTTAAAAGCCCATCCCCTGGGCAGAGTTGTCTCCTGGGCAGAGTTGTCCCCTGGGCAGTGTTGTCCCCTGGACAGAGTTGTCTCCTGGGCAGAGTTGTCCCCTGGACAGAGGTGTCGCCTGGGCAGAGTTGTCACATTTATCACATAATAAAATAACATCTTTTAACAAGTGAGCATGATAAATCAATCCCAGTGCGTGTTGGGCCGAGCAGGCCTGATAATCCCAGTGCGTGTTGGGCCGAGCAGGCCTGATAATCCCAGTGTGTGTTGGGCCGAGCAGGCCTGATAATCCCAGTGCGTGTTGGTCTGAGCAGGTCTGATAATCCCAGTGCGTGTTGGTCTGAGCAGGCCTGATAATCCCAGTGCGTGTTGGGCCGAGCAGGCCTGATAATCCCAGTGCGTGTTGGGCCGAGCAGGCCTGATAATCCCAGTGCGTGTTGGGCCGAGCAGGCCTGATAATCCCAGTGCGTGTTGGTCTGAGCAGGTCTGATAATCCCAGTGCGTGTTGGTCTGAGCAGGCCTGATAATCCCAGTGCGTGTTGGGCTAAGAAGGCCTGATAATCCCAGTGCGTGTTGGGCTGAGCAGGCCTGATAATCCCAGTGCGTGTTGGGCTGAGCAGGCCTGATAATCCCTGTGCGTGTTGGTCTGAGCAGGTCTGATAATCCCAGTGCGTGTTGGTCTGAGCAGGCCTGATAATCCCAGTGCGTGTTGGGCTGAGCAGGCCTGATAATCCCAGTGCGTGTTGGGCTGAGCAGGTCTGATAATCCCAGTGCGTGTTGGCCTGAGCAGGTCTGATAATCCCAGTGCGTGTTGGGCTGAGCAGGTCTGATAATCCCAGTGCGTGTTGGGCCGACCAGGCCTGATAATACCAGTGCGCGTTGGGCTGAGCAGGTCTGATCTCCTCGTGCGGCCGTCCATGGGTGCAGCACAGGCGCTTCACGCTGGCCGTGCTGAAGGATTGTGGTGTGGGGAGGCGGAGCCTAGAGGACGCCATCGTGCAGGAGAGCGGCTGGCTGTGTGACGCCATGCGCACTCACGAAGGTCAGGGCAGCTCTCACCTGCACACTAGCACACTGCACACTAGCACACTAGCACACTCTACTCTGCACACTAGCACTCTGCACACTAGCACACTGCACACTAGCACTCTGCAGACTAGCACACTAGCACACTGTGCACTAGCACACTAGCACACTCTACTCTGCACACTAGCACTCTGCACACTAGCACTATAGCACACTAGCACACTAACACACTAGCACTCTGCACACTAGCACTCTGCACACTAGCACTCTGCACACTAGCACACTAACACACTAGCACTCTGCACACTAGCACACTAACACACTAGCACTCTGCACACTAGCACTCTGCACACTAGCACTCTGCACACTAGCCCAGGCTACGGGCTGTAGGGTTCTATAGTCTGACTGCTGTAACATGCTGCTGTAGCCCTACTGGGTGCCAGTGACCCGTGGTACTTTAATATCTCAGGTCTGCCCTTTGACCCCGACCGTGTCCTAACCAACGCTGTGGCCAACATCATCTGTGGGCTGGTGTTCGGCCGCAGGTTCGAGTACGATGACCAAGACTTCCATCAGATCCTGCTGTACTTTGATGACGTGGTTCAGCTGCCTGCGAATGTCTGGGGTCAGGTAAGCAGCTCGAGAGGACGAGCTGAAATGGGAGTTTATCTTACGCCGCTTAACAAACTGCTGCTAATTGCCTCCTCTAATAGGCTTATCTAATTGCTTTATCAGTACGGCTATAAAGACTTAGTGATTGTGTGGTACAATTCTGCACTTTGCTCTTGCACAGATGTACAACCAGTTTCCCGCGCTCATGTCCTGGTTACCAGGGAAACACCAAACGGCCTTCAGCAGCCTGTCCAAGATCCAGCGCTTCATCCAGGACGAGATCCAGCGGCACAGGCGGGACAGAGACGCAGGCAGCCCCAGAGACTACATCGACTGCTACCTGCAGGAGATCCAGGAGGTGTATGCTGCACTTTGATATTTCAGTACATAATGCAACAAAAGTCTGATATATATAGTCAGAGTTTTTAGCCATTTTGTTTTGATGAACACTTGTGTTGCATTTTTATTGTTTTGTATTATTATATTATAAATGCCATGTAATGATTTGTCTAGAAAAGTCAAATGAATTAAAGTAAATATGTCAGGCACTCTTACATCTCTCTGGCCCTGTCGGCTTCTCCAGTACTGGCTTCTCACTTAGCCTAACCCCTAACCCTAACCCTAACCCTAACTCCCACCCCTAACCCCCTAACCCTAACCCCCTAACCCTAACCCCCCCTAACCCCTAACCCCTAACCCCTAACCCCTAACCCTAACCCTAACCCTAACCCCTAACCCCTAACCCCTAACCCAAACCCCTAACCCTTACCCCTAACCCTTAACCCCTAACCCCTAACCCCTAACCCTAACCCCTAACCCCTAACCCCTAACCCCTACCCCTAACCCTTAACCCCTAACCCCTAACCCTTAACCCCAACCCTAACCCCTAACCCTACCCCCTAACCCCTAACCCCTTGCCCTAACCCTAACCCCTTACCCTAACCCTAACCCTTAACCCCTAACCCCTAACCCTTAACCCCTAACCCCTAACCCTTAACCCCTAACCCTTAACCCCAACCCCTAACCCTAACCCTTACCCCTAACCCCCTAACCCCTAACCCCTTGCCCTAACCCTAACCCCTTACCCTAACCATAACCCTTAACCCCTAACCCCTAACCCCTAACCCTAACCCCTAACCCCTAACCCTAACCCCAACCCCAACCCTAACCCTAACCCCTAACCCTAACCCTAACCCCTAACCCCTAACCCCTAACCCTACCCCCCCCTAACCCTAACCCCTAACCCCAACCCTAAACCCCTAACCCCTAACCCCTACCCCCAACCCCAACCCTTAAACCCTAACCCCTAACCCCTAACCCTTAACCCCTAACCCTAACCCTAACCCCTAACCCTAACCCCTAACCCTAACCCTTAACCCCTAACCCTTAACCCCTAACCCTATCCCAGTGTAAGGACACAGAAGCTCAGTTCACAGCGGAGAACCTGGTCTACTGCGTGGTGGACCTGTTTGCAGCTGGGACAGAGACCACGTCCAACACCCTCCTGTGGGCCATGCTTTATATGGCTACATATCCCGCAGTGCAGGGTAGGACCACCCTACCCCGAACTTCTCATCATCCCGCACGTGTCCTGTATCCAGGCTCCTGAGGCGTCAAATCTAATAAACCAGAACAATCATACTGAATTTGATACTGTGAACTACAAATACAGGAACCATCCACCTTGAAGGCATGTGTGTGGTTGTGTGTGTGTGCTTTGACACACAGATTCAGTCCATGCAGAGATTGATCAGGTGATCGGACGGACGCGTGAGCCCTCTATGGCCGACCGAGCTCTCATGCCCTACACCTACGCAGTGGTCCATGAAGTTCTGCGAGCCGCAAACGCCCTCAACATCACTCCACCCAGAGTAGCCAGCAGAGACACTACAGTAGGGGGATACCTCATTCCTAAGGTGAGACCCCACAGTAGTGTGATACCTTATTTCTAAGGTGAGACCCCACAGTAGTGTGATACCTTATTTCTAAGGTGAGACCCCACAGTAGTGTAATACCTCATTCCTAAGGTGAGACCCTACAGTAGTACTATACCTCATTCCTAAGGTGAGACCCCACAGTAGTGTGATACCTCATTCCTAAGGTGAGACCGTTTCAGTCGGACTGCCCTCTCCTTCCCCTTCTGTAGGGAGTGACTGTGTTCCCCTTGGTGACACCGATCATGCAGGACAGGAAGGAGTTCAGAACACCAGACCAGTTCGATCCTGGTCACTTCCTGGATGAGAATGGCAGATTTCTGAAGAAAGAAAGCTTCATCCCTTTTTCTATAGGTAATGTTAGACAGTTTGGCATTTATACAACATTTCAATATTCAGCATTTTAACGAACTCACACACACACACACACACACACACACACACGCACAGCTCACCACACAGCAGATGCATGAATTTAAGTGCCAGACTGGAGTGAGTCAGCAAATGACATTTATGATGTGATTATTTATCATAATTTGTTTTCTTTAAATAAAAAGCAGCTCACTTAAGTGAAGTATAACCTTGTAGTGTTCAAATGAAGCAATTTGTGGTCTACAGAGCAACATCCTTTACTTTTGCTCCTTTTTGAGTGAGAGTTGTGTGTATGTGTGTCAGTTAAGTGGTGGTTAGGAACGGTGAGTGGTGTGTGTGTGTGTGTGTGTGTGTGTGTGTGTCTCAGCTAAGTGGTGGTCAGGGACAGTGAGGGTTGTGTGTGTCTGAGTTACGTGGTGGTGAGCGATGGCGAGTGTTACTCTACGTGTGTCAGAGAGGCTCTGATTCCCTGTGCTGTGTTCTGACAGGTAAGCGCACCTGTCCAGGTGAGCAGATGGTGCGTATGGAGCTCTTCCTCTTCTTCAGCTGTCTGATGCAGCGGTTCAGCTTTCACCCTCCTGACGGACACAGCCTGGTCTTAGCGGGAACAGTGGGCATCACCACGGCCCCTAAACCCTTCCAGATCCGTGCTGTGCCACGCTGATGCCGTCCACACCCCGGAGAACAATGCCATATTATTAACACTAGAATACCCTACACGAACACTAGATGGCAGCATTTAACCTCAGCGCGTTGTCCAAACCATTGTCAACAATGTGGAACAAAACAGGTATTTGTAGTCATCATACAAAATATACCATGAACAAATCAGCAAGTCATCCTTCTCATATATTTCCAATGCGTGAGAAAAACAAGATTTGCAGATGAAACTGAAATAATTTCAGTTGCAATCTGAGAGGCAAAATTACATCAATGCATTTGATTTTATTAAAAAGGAACCTGCGGATGAACTGCCAAGTAGATTCTGTCAATCAATGACTGAAATTTACTTTACTTTGTGTTATTATTCTACACCACCTTCCTTCTTGATCACCTTCTGACCATTTACTTTGTGTCATTATTCTACACCACCTTCTGACCATTTAGTTTGTGTCATTATTCTACACCACCTTCTGACCATTTAGTTTGTGTCATTATTCTACACCACCTTCTGACCATTTACTTTGTGTTATTATTCTACACCACCTTCTGACCATTTACTTTGTGTTATTATTCTACACCACCTTCTGACCATTTAGTTTGTGTCATTATTCTACACCTTCTGACCATTTACTTTGTTATTATTCTACACCATTTACCATTTAGTTTGTCATTATTCTACACCACCTTCTGACCATTTACATTGTTATTATTCTACACCACCTTCTGACCATTTACTTTGTGTTATTATTCTACACCACCTTCTGACCATTTACTTTGTGTTATTATTCTACACCACCTTCTGACCATTTAGTTTGTGTTATTATTCTACACCACCTTCTGACCATTTACTTTGTGTTATTATTCTACACCACCTTCTGATCATTTAGTTTGTGTTATTATTCTACACCACCTTCTGACCATTTACTTTGTGTTATTATTCTACACCACCTTCTGATCATTTACATTGTGTTATTATTCTACACCACCTTCTGACCATTTACTTTGTGTTATTATTCTACACCACCTTCTGATCATTTACATTGTGTTATTATTCTACACCACCTTCTGAACATTTACTTTATGTTTGTGACGACTGGGGCACAGGAGGAAGAGAAGGATCCATACGCAGAATATGCCATTAGTTTATTAAATGAATAAAATAGATATATATACACAAAGCCAACCCCAGAGGGGTATGAGCGGGCAGCAACCCGAGAGGGCGAGACGAGAGAGGAGTCGTCGTACAACAGGCAGGAGGTCACAATACCGGAGGAGCATACACACACGAGGCAGAGGTACAATAGGGCAATCCAGAGACCTAGTACAGAGAAAGCAGAGGTCAGAGACAAAAGGCAATCCGTAGGTAACTAGTACAAGGGTTGGTAATGACACGAGAGAACGAGGCAATACTTCGCACTGAGACTTGTGACTGTGGTCCTCAAGTAGTGCCGCTTAATTAGTGTAATAATATTCAGGTGAGTCAGTACGCGGGTGATGGCGCCCTCTGGCGGTCCTGGGAGGTACTCACTGATGGCGCCCTCTGGTGGTCACGGGTGCTGACCGCACCCCTGACATCACCCCCCCTCCAACAGTCGGCTCCAGCCGTCCGACCCGCTCGGAGGCGAGGCCGCCCTCGGGGCCGAGGTGCAGGGCGTCCGGGGTGAGCTGCGTGAAACGCCTGGATCAGCGCCGGATCCAGGATGTCGTGGGCATCCACCCAGCTCCTCTCTTCCGGCCCGTACCCCTTCCAGTCCACTAGGTACTGGAGTCGCCTTCTATGCCGACGAGAGTCCAGCAGCGTATTTACCTCGTATGCTGGGGACCCGTCAACATCCAGCGGTGGCGAAGGAGGCGGTGGGACATCTCGGTGTTTACGTCTGAAGACAGCAAGAGACCGTGCAGTCTCTTCAGCTACAACCCTAACCCTAACCCTAACCCTAACCCTAACCACAACCCTAACCCTAACCCTAACCCTAACCCTAACCCTAACCCTAACCCTAACCCAGTCTCTTCAGCTATAACCCTAACCCTAACCCTAACCCTAACCCTAACCCCCTAACCCTAACCCTAACCCTAACCCTAACCCTAACCCAGTCTCTTCAGCTAACCCTAACCCTAACCCTAACCCTAACCCTAACCCAGTCTCTTCAGCTATAACCCTAACCCTAACCCAGTCTCTTCAGCTATAACCCTAACCCTAACCCAGTCTCTTCAGCTATAACCCTAACCCTAACCCTAACCCTAACCCTAACCCTAACCCTAACCCTAACCCTAACCCTAACCCCTAACCCAGTCTCTTCAGCTATAACCCTAACCCTAACCCTAACCCAGTCTCTTCAGCCATCATCACTGATCATCACTACCATGATGCCCCACCCAGAATCAACTGGTCAAAATCAAATGCTAACTAGCATACAGAGCTATACAATGTTTAGGCACCCAATCATACGTTTGAGACCTGTATCTGCAGACATTTCAGTTCTCAAACAAACACTTCTGTGCTATTACTGTTGTACACACTTCTCTGTTCCTTTCTTTAACAGATTTAATGGCTTCTTCTTGACTTTCTCTGCTCTTTCGCTTATTTTCTGATTCATTTCCTCTATTTTCTTACTCATTTCTTTGATTTGCTCTCTTTGTTCACTACAGAGTTGATACGTTTCATACATTTTCTCTTGTGTCTCCTTCATCTCTTCATCCATTTCTTTTTTCAGCTCTTCTTGTCTCTCCTGAATCTCTTTTTCTACCTTCTCATATGTCTCGCTTGTGTAATGATCTACATGATTGGTGGTGATCATGTTCTTTATCTTATGTATCAGACTGGTGACCTGGGTGCGGTCTGCCATGTTCTCATTGTTGAAGACATGGTACCGCCCATCACACCTCTTCAGTAACTGCTTCAAGTCATCTCCTGCTTCTTCCAGGTATCTCTCTATGGTCTGGTTCTTTAGGCGGTCTGCTCCAGTGAAGAGGATTATGCTGTATCTGAACATACTACCTTCCGCTCCTCTTCAGTGTAGCGGTTCAGTGTGAGCACCAATAGGAACACGTGTGGTCCAGGGCAGGAGAGCACAATGCATTCAGCCAGCCTACTAGCCACTGTGGTCTCAGTCAGGTCTGTGTCTAACAAGCCTGGGGTGTCGACCACGGTCACTTTACAGTGGTCAACATCTGCTTTCTCTTTTATACAGTTCTTTGTCACTGACTGGGCAGAACAGGATACATCAAACACCTCTTTCCCCAGAATGGTGTTTCCTGAAGAGCTCTTTCCCACTCCAGTCTTCCCCACCATCACAATCCTCAGCTCAGACACTGGACACAGAAGGGGGAAAGATGACAAACATCCACTTTAAAAAGGATGGATTTGTGGATGGACAGATGAATATATTCATTCAGAAGCACTTTGCTTGCTGATGTAGGAGCTCTGTCTGAAACATCCTGTTTCTCAGGACACTTTGTGTATTAATTAATAATATTAATTATTAATCTTGCTCTCCCTCATTATATATATATATATATATATGCACACACACACACACACAAATATACATACACACACCGGCCCTTCAGTCCTTCAGTTAATAATCTAGACACTTTCTTCATGCGAATGTACATTAATCTTATATGAACAGTTGGGTACTTACTGATAGGTGGCTCATGAATACTGCGTGTGTCCTCTGCACCTTCAGCACATGGGAAGGCTGCAAAGAAAAAGCAATATTCTCTAATTATGGAAGCAGCAAGGCCTTGCAAGTTTGACCTCTCCTGTGTTTTATACCATCTAAACACTAGTCATCTATACTGGTAGATGCTGATAACTGATACAGTATGCATCAGAAGAAGCAGTACACTCATCAGTACACTCATCAGAAGCAGCAGTGATCTGATTGGTCAGCAGCTAGTCAGCATAGTGTATTAGAGTATAGCCTACACGTGAGAGTTTGTAAGTACTTTTAACGTGTTTTAACTTTAACTTTTAACGTTTACTTTTAACGTGTCAATACATGTTCATTGTTCAATAGTAGTAGTCTTCAGCCTTCTCCTGGGTAAGTTCATATAACATTATCTATTGTTTACCTTTACTGATACTTACGCCTATGCAGCTACACTAGATGATACATTTGCCATCAGAAGCCTACTTGCTGGGAAAATGATGCTGCATTTTGCATGCAAAATATCAAAAATGTGATATTCAAACGCCCGGTTCCACTGTCCCAGCTCCACCAGTAAAGGGTGTCCGTCTGTCCCCGTTTCCCAAAACGTTCGTAGCTCTAAGTACTTCGCAACCTCGTACTCAAGAATATTCTTAAATTTGCGAGTGTTTCCCGAAACTTTTCGTAACTTACGTCATACTTATAGTAGCCTAATCAAAGAGGCCCAGGTTTCCCTCTCCCCAGCCACCTCTTAAAGCTCTTCTGGGGGGATACCAAGGTGTAAGGAGTACCCATGACTCCTTAATCTGGACCAGCTGGGATGGTGCATGTGCTGGTGGATACATGTACTGGGTGGTAGCAGGTATCTACTCTGGAGATACGTTCTTACTCCTGCCTTGAATGACCAGGAGAGAATGACTTTGCCAGGCTGGCTTGGAAACACAAAGGCAAATGATGATAAGTTTTTGCCAAAACATTTTTTCATATAGTGATGTGTGTTTGTTGTTCGTTATATGTTGTAAACATTATATAGACTTCTATGAACTTGCATTCATTGGGGTGCAAGTTTTACATTCACTCACCACTTGAAAAATATATAAGGGAAATACAACACTGAAAAAAAATCTGTCTAGCAACTTTTTTATGTCCTATACTTTGTCTGTAGATGTTTTTCAACTTCTTCCAGTATTTGGGTGAGTTCGTCCAAAAATCCCGTTTGTGGTGCGGTTTGCAATGCTTCTGTACTGATGCATGAAACGTTAATTGTGTGCGCATTTAGGCTATAGGTATGGCGTCAAAATAGGTCCTAAAGTTTTGAGAATCAAAAACAGAATCCATAACCAATAAATGACATTTTGTAATTGAGAAAACTGTCGTTAATATTGAGAGTTAAAAAAGCAGGTTAGTAAACAGAATATTTATGTTTTTAATTGTCTATTTTGAGTTTAATATTCTTGAAGAATCCGTTTCCGTTTTTGTTGGCGCCTTTTCTCGCTCGCGCTTCTCAGTCTCACTCTTGCCTCCAGAAGTTTCTCGCTTTTGACAGATGAATATATTCATTCAGAAGCACTTTGCTTGCACAGCTGATGAAGGATCTCTGTCCAAAACATCCCTGTTTCTCAGGAAACTTCACTACAATTAATCACATTCACAGTTTTATTCCAGGTAAGGTGAAGGTAAAATGCACACATCCCAGCAAGCAATGGATGAGAGGAATATATTTTAGGCCATCAAAGAAGACCAGAATGGATTTGCAATAAGCTGTATTGCCAAAAGTATTCGGTCACCCATCCAAATGATGTGTTCCAATCACTTCCATGGCCACAGATGTATAAAAGTAAGCACCTAGGCATGCAGACTGTTTTTACAAACATTTGTGAAATAATGGGTCGCTCTCAGGAGCTCAGTGAATTCCAGCGTGGAACTGTGATAGGATGCCACCTGTGCAACAATTCTGGTCTTCGTTGATATGCTACATGACCACCTTCCCATTGGAAAACTTCCCCTTGAACCAGTATGGCGGCTTTCAAGATGGCGGCCATGTTCTGGACATAGCCTTAGAAATAAGCCCCTCTCATCCATTACCTGCTGGGGTATTCAGTCATTTTCCCTTTCTGTTCTGAAATAAAATGGTGCCCTATGACTTTTGACTCACCCTTTATATACATACATACACTGGCCCTTCAGTTAACAATCTACACTTTCTTCATTTTAATCTACTTATCTACTTTTCCTCGGATCCAAAAGAGAGTCTCTACAGGCGCTTAGGTTTGCCTTAGTTCTTGCTCGTAATAACATCCACGTAATCCGTTCTTTTCACCTTACAGCGGCGTGAAATCTGGATAAAATACAAACATACACATGACCAACACTCAAATACCAAATGTCTCAAATACCAAACACAATCATATACACAAACATACAAACTACACAGATACCTCGCTGCGCTCACCAAGGAATGCAAGTATACAACATAATAATCCTTGATCCGTCGTTTTCTTGCTACAAAATGCAGACCCGCAATAAGCCTCAGCATCTGAACTCGTAAATTCATTACGCACACCTGCCCTGCTGCTACGTTTATAGGACCTCCGCCCTGCTGCTACGTTTATAGCACCTCCGCCCTGCTGCTACGTTTATAGGACCTCCGCCCTGCGCAATCCATGCCATCCACAGCGAGACAAATTTAATTATACAAATACACAACAAAAAACACCCACATAGAATAGAATAGAATAGATATGTTAACACATTGAGACAACAACAACAGTCGTATATGAGCAGTTGGGTACTTACTGAGAGGTGGGTCATTAATACTGTGTGTGTCCTCTGCAGTCTTTTTATCGTATGCTGAAGGTGTAAAGAAATAGCATAAATGCATAATTATGGAAGCAGCAAAGCCTAGCAAATTTATGCTCTCCTGTGATTTATACCGTTTCAACATCAAAAGCAGTCGGCAGCTGCACTCAGGATGCAGTCAGCAGTGCGAAGTCACTACCATCTAGACAGGCTAACGAGTCTATACTGGTAGTAGCTGAGTCACTACCATCTAGACAGGCTAACGAGTCTATACTGGTAGTAGCTGAGTCACTACCATCTAGACAGGCTAACGAGTCTATACTGGTAGTAGCTGAGTCACTACCATCTAGACAGGCTAACGAGTCTATACTGGTAGTAGCTGAGTCACTACCATCTAGACAGGCTAACGAGTCTATACTGTTAGTAGCCGAGTCACTACCATCTAGACAGGCTAACGAGTCTATAGTAGTAGCTGAGTCACTACCATCTAGACTGAGTCTATACTGGTAGTAGCTGAGTCACTACCATCTAGACAGGCTAACGAGTCTATACTGGTAGTAGCTGAGTCACTACCATCTAGACAGGCTAACGAGTCTATACTGGTAGTAGCTGAGTCACTACCATCTAGACAGGCTAACTAGTCTATACTGGTAGTAGCTGAGTCACTACCATCTAGACAGGCTAACTAGTCTATACTGGTAGTAGCTGAGTCACTACCATCTAGACAGGCTAACTAGACAGTCTATACTGGTAGTAGCTGAGTCACTACCATCTAGACACAGTCTATACTGGTAGTAGCTGAGTCACTACCATACCATCTGGTAGCTAGTCTATACTGGTAGTAGCTGAGTCACTACCATCTAGACAGGCTAACTAGTCTATACTGGTAGTAGCTGAGTCACTACCATCTAGACAGGCTAACCATCTATACTGGTAGTAGCTGAGTCACTACCATCTAGACAGGCTAGTCTATACTGGTAGTAGCTGAGAGTCTATACTGGTAGTAGCTGAGTCACTACCATCTAGACAGGCTAACGAGTCTATACTGGTAGTAGCTGAGTCACTACCATCTAGACAGGCTAACGAGTCTATACTGGTAGTAGCTGAGTCACTACCATCTACACATCTAGCTGAGTCACTACCAGACAGGTCACTACCATCTAACAGGCTAACTAGTCTATACTGGTAGTAGCTGAGTCACTACCATCTAGACAGGCTAACTAGTCTATACTGGTAGTAGCTGAGTCACTACCATCTAGACAGGCTAACTAGTCTATACTGGTAGTAGCCGAGTCACTACCATCTACACAGGCTAACTAGTCTATACTGGTAGTAGCCGAGTCACTACCATCTAGACAGGCTAACTAGTCTATACTGGTAGTAGCCGAGTCACTACCATCTAGACAGGACAGGCTGGTAACTAGTCTATACTGGTAGTATACTGGTAGTAGAGTCACTACCATCTAGACAGGCTAACTAGTCTATACTGGTAGTAGCCGAGTCACTACCATAGTCTATACTGGTAGTAGCCGAGTCACTACCATCTAGACAGGCTAACTAGTCTATACTGGTAGTAGCCGAGTCACTACCATCTAGACAGGCTAACTAGTCTATACTGGTAGTAGCCGAGTCACTACCATCTAGACAGGCTAACTAGTCTATACTGGTAGTAGCCGAGTCACTACCATCTACACAGGCTAACTAGTCTATACTGGTAGTAGCCGAGTCACTACCATCTACACAGGCTAACTAGTCTATACTGGTAGTAGCCGAGTCACTACCATCTAGACAGGCTAACTAGTCTATACTGGTAGTAGCCGAGTCACTACCATCTAGACAGGCTAACTAGTCTATACTGGTAGTAGCCGAGTCACTACCATCTAGACAAGACACTAGTCATCTATACTGGTAGTTGCTGAGAGCTGATACAGTACATGTTAGAAGCAGTACACTGTCATCTGATTGGTCAGCAACTAGTCAGCATAGTGTGTAAGAGTATAGCCTACATGTCAGAGTTCTGAAGTACTTTTCAGTTTAGCATACAGTTTACTTTTAACATGTTATTACTCGTTAGTAATTACATGGTCAGTGTTCATTAGTAGCCCTCAGCCTGTCTGGATTTTGCGTGTTTAGGGGTTTTAGTTATATTTAACTACCCTACCTGCTTGCCTACCTGAGAAATACTGAGACGAGGAGAGACGAGCCTTTCCTGTTATCCACCCTGGACCTGCCACCTCCTTGCCTACAACCAAGGACGGAAATAGGTGCAGAATAAGGACTGACACGCAAAAAACGTAATAAAATATCTGACTCCAAATTATAGTTGGTAAGAATCTAAAAGAACTCACTTCTCAAATAGCTCAGTGCAGGTTATAGAATATACCTAACCAACTTTATAAAGCTCCTTGCTATAAACAATAGCTGCTTTGTCAGACTTTATCATAAACATGCGCAGCAGATGGGATACTTTATAGGGAATTGGTGTTAGCATTGATTTACCTTTATCTGATTCTAATAATGACTTCATCTGGCCCAGTATAGCTATAACCAAGGAAGACCGTGGCTACACAATTAACCAGATTTATTCAATATCCATTAAAATATAAACAATATCAGAACTATTCTAGATTAAAGAAACAAGGATAATACCTAATGGAAACAGAAATACAGACCGGTGCTGATTGCCTCACAGTGCCAAAGCAGAGGAAGGAACCTCCTGAACCATGTATAAAATGATGGTATAAAATGATGTTGGGCCTGGCTAAAATCAGGTTCCTCTCATAGGGAGCGACCTGTTCATTATGATGCATTTGTTATTTCTCTGGCCCACCACCAATAAGGCCTTCAATAAGCCTCTGAAATTGCCCCTTTAAATCCATTCACCTATAGGCCCACTGCTCAATATGCCATGTTGTGTGTTGGTGTTTCTTCTTCCGATTCATTTGTGTTCTAGAACAGCATTTCTGTGTTTTTAGTTTTCAAATCTAAGAATATGTTTTCCTTACGTTAGAAATGCTGAGGAAATCAATTATCATGTACAAATTGCAGTACAATTGGAACGACTTGAAATAGAAACCATTTTACAAAAGGAATGCTTTCATTTTATTTTAATATTTTTTTCTACATTCACAAAATCAGTATGGGAAACAATAACCTCTTAAATGTACGATCCTGTGCTCGTTTAATCTATCTCTTTTAATCTATCTATCTCTTTTAAACAAATCCTGCAGCAAACACGCATCGTGAATACACCCTTTATGAATAAGGAACCATTTTCAGCCGCCGAATAAGGAGCTGCGAAGTAACCAACTTCAGCGTCGTCAAGGAGACTGAGTGTATAAATTGCATCTACGGTTAGAGCCATGAAAGCCATTTTTTTATGTATTTCCGTGAGAGCCATACAATATTTCTTAACACTGAATACAACTAAATGCGTGATTTTTAAGTAAAACCAACAAATGTTGAGTATAATAATAATAACAATAATTTCTTCCTGCTGTCCCACGCTGGATATTTCGATACAAATGTAGCCTGACGTGTGACGTGCGCTTTATATTTGTTAGTTGGTTGAAGCATGTTAGTGCACCAAAGATGTGCACACTGTTAGTTATAGAAGCATGTTAGTGCACCAAAGATGTGCACACCCATTATGTTTTACTACCCCCGCACCCAAAGCCGTCTAGAACCGGGCCTGATTACAACTCAGCTGCTCAGCTGCTAAACGAAGCTAATAACCGAAACACGAAGGTTTGTAAAGATGCGTCGTTTTACCATAGTACTACTTTCAGTGATAAGAAAATACTCACACAACTTGGAAACTTCATTCACTGAAGCCATGGACATGAATACCAGCGTTCGTCGTGATGGTTGATTTGGATGTGTATCTTTGCCTTTCGCGAAATACGCTAGTTTTACGGTGGCCAAGAAGACCCATCGCGCTGCAAAAGAAAAACGCACTGGAAAAATTGTGGCCTCAACCCTAACCCTAATCCTAACAAAATCAGTACCATAACGTGGTGTGGTCTTAAGCAATATAACAAACAAAAACACTAATCCATCCTCCAAGACTTCCCTAAACAAAATAAAATACGACTCGACTCTGACCTATCATTTGACAAATACATAGATAATACTACTAGGATAGCTTTTCTACATCTCCACAACATTGCCAAGCTAAGAAAGGCATTATCACAGCATGATGCAGAAAAATTGGTACACACCTTTGTTAGCTCCAGATTAGACGACTGTAACTCATTACTGTCAGGATGCTCAAATAGGAATCTAAATAAACTTCAAATATTTCAAAATTCCACAGCCAGAGTTCTGACTAGAACTAGACAATTCGATCATATCAGGCCAGTCCCATCAGCCCTGCGCTGGCTCTCAGTTAAATTGTGTACTGATTTTAAAATTCTTCTACTGTCTTTTAAAGCACTGCACAGGCTTGCTCCTGATTACCTCCAGGAACTTATCTCCTATTAGGAACCGCCATGTCCACTAAGATCACAGGGTGAGGGCCTCTGTGCTGGCCAACAATTAATAAGGTAACAGCAGGGGGAAGAGCCTTTTCTTATAAGGCCCCCCAACTATGGAATAACCTTCCAGAATGTGTCCGGGACTCTGACTCCGTCTCAATCTTTAAGTCTAGGTTGAAAACGTACTTATTTAGTTTAGCGTTTGGTAATTAATGTGCCCCCTTAGATAAAGGTATAGATCCAGGGGTTCATGGGCAAAGGGTTTTATGGTTAACTGAGGTGCTGGTGCTGTCATCCGGTCACTGCATGTGGTCACTCAAGTTTGTTGACGGTGTAGTGCCCCCATACTCAAAAAGCGGCCTCCGGGGCTTTTAAGGCCCATTGGGCATCTATTTCTGGCCCGCGAGCTGTTTTGAAAAGTTTTTTTTTATTTAATTATGATTTTTTTTTTCAATCGCGCTGTCCGCTCTTATTTTGAAATCGCGCACCGCGATCTCAAGACGAGGCTGGGGATTGCCTCCATGGCAACAATAAACAGATAGCCGTAAAGCCCTCGGAAACGAGACTGTCTCCTTCAACACGTTTACCGACCGGAGCAATAATGATATGCCCGAAATTTGCCCCAAAAAGAAAACTGGACAGCGAAAACCGCCAGTTCCAGCCAGAATGGAGAGAAAGGTTTGCGTTCTTTCTACCGCCGTCCAGTACTCGCCCTACGTGCTTAATATGTCAAGAAACTGTCGCGGCAATAAAAATGTCCAATGTGAAACGACACTATGAATCAAAACACAAGCATTTTGAAGAGACATTTCCGCAAAACTCCGAGATCAGAACAACAAAATTAAATGCTCTTAAAGCATCATATGAAACATCCATTCACGTTTTCAGAGATAATAAAAGAATGCCTGATTTATGTGATGGACACGTTGCTTGAAGGCAAAGAAAAAGAGGAAATGAAAGCCAAAATTCAACAAATCTCACTGTCTGACTACACAGCATGTAGACGTGCCGAAATGTTGGCTGATGATGTTGCAACGGTTCCAAACATTGGCCAAAGACACAAGAGGCCATTTCTCTCATTAAGCTGAGAAATGTGAAATAGTTATTGACACAGCGATGCATAGTTTGTTAAACAAAGCACAAGACATGGGCTGAAGGATATTTGCTGTGGATCTTGAACATGCTTATGGAGCAGAAGAAAAGGTCACCCACCCTACTTTAGATAAAGTATATAAGCACAACTTCTCAAAAGCTTCTTACAAAGCCAAAGAATGTCAAGAACAGTCGCCCTGTTAAAGTAACCCGCCACAGCATTCAATACTAACAGGAACGGCCCTGTTAAAATAACCTACATCCAAAGGGCTCAGTATGGTGGCCGTCACGTGCAAAAGAAAAATTTGCAGCAAATACACAAAGCAAATTCATCAAAATGACAACGCGTGTGCTACATTTAAGAAGTGCTGTTCTGCTGCGGATGAAATGATAGCGCAGATCTACACTTGATTACTGCGGGTCTGTATTTGTACCTGATGGTTGTGCCCATCAACACGAGCCCAGCTGCTGATGTTGTGGTGGTTTATTACGTTTATATCCAAGATATCAAAAATAAGATAGCGATAAGATAAAATAATCTGTGTCATGTCTCAAATGTGGTTATTATGGTAGGTCATTTCTTTGGGATACATTTAAACTAGCACTTTAATATTAAACAAAAGTATATATGTAGAGGAGGTGAGTTATCTGTGCCAAGTCTGTTACAGATAACATGAATGGATTGTGTGCACGTCATGCGTATACGAGGTATAAGTCTCAAGAGTTTGTCTGACAGTCATCAAAGCACAGAATTTGTGAAAATGTTCAAGATATGCAAATGTTTTAACCAGTTGGTAGACACTGATTCTGATGTAAAATATGGAGATGGGAGAGAACTTACATGGCGTTGTGATGTAGTAACCAATATGTGAGTTGTCATATGGTAACAGCAGGATTACTGAACAGAGAAGCTCTGTTGAAACACTTCAGATGAAGACCGCTGTGTTACACTGACACACAAAGTCTTATTGCATCTTCTTCTCAGACCTGGTCGCTGACATGTTTGGTCTGGTTTGGACAACACGTTCACGGGTATCCACAGAGCCACAGACACACATTCAGGGTGCAGGACCTTCTTCATGTTTGAATGGCTGCAACAGTTAAGCACTTAAATCATTTCACAAATTCCATCATCTAAAAACAATGCTTCCTGTTACAATAAAAGTCTTCCGTCTCTTTGGGAGTGACAGACCGTGCAGATGAATGACAAGTACAGATTGGTTATGCGGAACTTTCTGACATTAAGGTAAAACAAACAAAAAAAACTAATTACATTAAATTGCGTGTCAGAAAACTAAAAAGGATAAAATGTAAAGTGATCCAAGACCTGGAAGTGCAAAACCATCACTGATATGTTACATATTAAACAATTAATAATGTGCTGTAACACATCCCATAAACACGTAACATATCCCAAAACATTCCTTTAAAACATATACACATTCCTTTAAAACATTATAGCTGCCTACATACCATTCATAAATCCCATCACCTCCACACTAAAAGACTTGCTGTACCTTGTTCTAATTAGAATGTTGTGTACTATTTAGTGAGTACAAACTGGGCACATTTGTGCCACAGCGCAGCGTTAAGAGGTTTGTCTCGCATGCATTTTTTGGTGCGTCTTTAAGTGGGCACTTTGTGAAAAACTCTTTCCACATTGTGTGCAGAGATATGGTTTTTCTCCAGTGTGGATCCTCTGGTGCTTTTTGAAGGTGCTGTCATGTGCAAAGCTCTTCCCACACTGAGAGCAGTGATATGGTTTTTCTCCAGTGTGGATCCTCTGATGGACTTTCAAGATTCGAGAGCATGAAAAGCTCTTCTCACACTCGGAGCAGGGATACGGTTTTTCACCAGTGTGGGTTCTCAAGTGGATTTTGAAGGTTGCATATTGTCCATAACTCTTCCAACACTGAGGACACTGAAAAGGTTTTTCTCGTGTGTGAACTCTTTGATGTTGCTTGAAGTATTCTAATCGAGAAAAATTCTTTCCACACTGAAAGCAGAGATGGTGTTTTTCTTGCGTGTGTATTTTCTGGTGGACCTTTAAATTGCTGCTTTGTGTAAATCTCTTGTCACACTGAGAGCAGCAATACGGTTTTTCTCCAGTGTGAATTCTCTGGTGATGCTTAAAATTTCCAGATTGTGAAAATGTTTTTCCACACTGGGAGCACTCATAAGGTTTTTCTCCTGTGTGTACCATCTGGTGGGTCTTCAAGCCTCTACCACATGCAAAACTCTTCCCACACTGAGAGCAATGAAAAGGTGTTTCTCCAGTGTGTATTCTCTGGTGAATCTTCAAGCTCGTAGCATGTGCAAAAGCTTTCCCACACTGAGCACAGTCAAAAGGTTTTTCTCCAGTGTGTGTCCTCTGGTGGATTTTCAGAGTTTCCACTTGTGCAAAACTTTGCCCACACTGTGTGCACTGATGGGGCTTTATCCCAGCGTGAATTCGTTCATGTCTCCGGAAGTGTCCGGCTTGACTAAAGTTCTTGCCACAATGAAAGCAGTGATACGGTTTTTCTCCAGTGTGAACCCTCTGGTGGATTATCAGGTTTCGGGCCCCCCCAAAGTTCTTCCCACACTGAGAGCAATGATGAAGTTTCTCTCCTTTGTGATTTTTTTTATGCTCCCTTAACTTACTAAAATCTGAGAAACTTTTCTCACACTCGGAACACTGATATGTTTTTACTCGTGTATGGATTCGCTGGTGGGCTTTTAAGAGTCGTGCTTGTCTGTAGCTCCTCCCACACTGAGAGCAGCAGTGACTCTGCTCTTTAGTGTGTACGTCCTCGTGCTCCTTTAGGTGAGAAAACTGCAAAAAACTGTTTCCACACTGGAGGCAGCAGTACTGCTTTGCTTTCTTGTGTTTGTTTGTGTGCTGAGGTGCATCATTTTCATCATTTTCTTCTCCACGTTCCTCATCAGGTTTGTTCAGGACTTTGACCCAACCTATTTGAAGGATAAATAGTGTGAAGGATACATTTTTATTTCATTAATAGGATGTGTGCTTGTTTTCTGTGGCATGTTATCGTGTCCTGAGGCCCTCTAGCTAGCTAAAGTCTCCTCCAACACTCCACTGACTTTAAAGGTTCACGCTTTTACTGCTAAGAGTCTCGGCATACAAACACCTAACTGATATTGGCTCTTTATGCATTGTAATTATTTGGAAAACGATATTAAAAATAGTTTGCCCACGAGCAAGTCTAAAAAATCTTTTTTTCACTGTACATAATTTCCAGTGCTGTCTGGCATGTGGGCTTAGACTGCACATGAGACTACCTCAAAGCTAAAGGCTCTTTTAAGCTTATAAAAGGGAAATAAGACAGAGAGTCCAGCCCACACCAGCACCACACAACTGGAACAGAACATCATACGTACAGGTTCGCCTGTCGTCTTCTTCCTCTTGTTTGGCCTTTGACCTCACATGTGGCTCCATGGTGCGGTCTGATATTCGTCTTTTAGTTTCACCATTCTGATGATATGCCAGATTATAACACACAATTTTTAAAGGTCTGCTCCTAAAACTACAGTAATACCACAAGCACAAAAAAACATCAAAACAGCACGTGCTATAAACATGTTTAATAACAGAACTAACCCATGTTCAATAAT
Source organism: Brachyhypopomus occidentalis (assembly GCA_020368025.1). Taxonomy (NCBI): domain Eukaryota; kingdom Metazoa; phylum Chordata; class Actinopteri; order Gymnotiformes; family Hypopomidae; genus Brachyhypopomus; species Brachyhypopomus occidentalis. Next base: position 897,441 of record JAGXOD010000128.1, read on the forward strand.
GAGGATGTTTATGGTAGGTTGTCTGACTGTCAGGGGTTGCAGTTTCTGTGTAGAATAATGAATATTTATGAGGGACATCTTTATACATTAGAATAAATGTTCTTGTTTATTCTATCCTGGAAAAAAATAATTAATGACCTGATTGAAGAGAAACGAGGTTAAAATGATTCATTGTTTTTACAGATCTGATTCAATTACAATCCACAGAATCGTGATTCTTTTCTCATTTGAACCCCCTACAGACACAACGCTGGCAGAGTAATGAACACCCAAGAATCACATCAAGAAAAGCAAGAAAAGTCACATTTGTACAGTGTCATGGTGTACTGAGTCATCTTATTTTAGTGTGGAATTGAGAGAAAGCCATACTAGTTTATGGCCATAAAGTCTGCAAACTTCTTTTGAAAATGAGAACAGCAAATCTACCCTACTGTAGTTTTTTATTTTGTTATTATATAAGATTATTAAAATGCTAAAAGAGAGCCATCACAACTTAACTTCATTCCACCTGCTCTGTAAGGACAATGGAAACCATTCAAGTGTCTTAGTTCCTGATTTTACACACACACAAAAAGTCCTGTTTCAACATGAGAAGAACGAGAAAATTTTGGAGAATCCTTCCGCCGAAACTATACATTTTATTTATCTATTGCCAATGTTAATTATAAATTGGTAACTTTGCAAGACAATACATCTTTTAATGTTTCACTGTAATCTGCTACAGGTGACATGGATCATTACTTCTATATTCGTGTAGCGCAGACTAAAGCAACAAACCAAGCTGTCTTCTCCTGGCATCATAAATCACCATAACGCCTGAAACTCCTCATTTAACAAAAGCAACATTAGCCTATGCTCCCATTCAATTAGATGTCCCAGTAGGCATAGTACTTCAAATCCTTCTTCCTCTCTCACTTATTGGAGAAATGGAGAACTTTTGATTAATAAATATGATCCGAGAAAACATCATTACTCATACACTCACTAGTCGGGTAATTGTACACTAGTCGGAACAGGACACTGGCGTGTTCTGTGGGTCCTGACGGCAGTGTCATAGCTAACTGGCGTATATAACGTACACTACTGCCCCGTCTTTCTTGTCTTAATGCTGTACTTTCACAGCATTAGTGAAATCGCAGCGACTAAACAACCAAGTGTTTCCCCACTGAGCGGCTCGCTAGTGCAAACCAGCAACTAGCAGCTGAAGGTGTACTAGTTGGTGTTTACCTCTACGATTTACACCTACGTTAGTGCTGTAGAGAACAGTAATAGCTAGAACAACATTTGTTTTCGCGAAAAAATTAATACCCGAATTAAACACAAGACATTAAACTTGTAAACAGCTGTTCGTATAGCAGCTACCTGTAAGGAACTTACCAAAGTACAGCAGCAGTGTTTCCCAGCGGCTGTGTGCACTGCTGTACTGCTCCGGGTGAACACAACGATGAAAGTGGTTCCGCGTGTCCGGTCGTTTTTTCGCATCCCAGAGCAATTCATCAATTTTATTACAAATGCAGAGATCCATTCATATTCAACTCGTCGGTTATTTTCATCTTCCTAAATCTCTCTCTTATAGAGGTCAATTTTCAGTGAGATTTAGAGGGACAAAATTGTGGAATGATTTAAAAAAAAACATGGTAAAACATGGTACTGTTGTACTGATAAATGTACTGTAACTGTTTTTTCTTGTATGTATACACATTCACTGTTTTATTTTTTATATTCTTTTGTTGCAGTTAAGTTTGTTGTGTTTTTGATTATTATGGTAGAGGCTTTATATAAGCCCACATCAGGTTTTTGTCTCTACCTGCAATGTATGTTATGTTATTTATATTTTGTTCATTTTTAAATTATGCAAAATGTCTAAAATAAAATAGATAACTACGTTTGTTCAAAGTAGTGGAGTTTGCAGAAGGCAGTAAAGATAAACCACGTTTTGTCCGTTTTGGGGAGTTCATTTTAGCCAATTGGCATGCTTTTGTTTTCTTGTGGGAAGTGTTTGGAGCTTGCTAGCTAGCTAACGTGCTAGCTAGCTAACGTTTACAGTCCACTTACTGTTAAGGTTTCTGAAATCGTCTCAAGACGTAGATCAAAACCATCAGGGTTCATAATCAGGATTATAAATTTGTGCAACTCTCGGAGAACAGATTCACAACACACGGGTGTCAGGAAAGAGTTCCAAAGTTTAATGACAACACATGTAGTTAAATACAGAAGATAAAATCGATTATCACTTTATATCACTTGTAATCTAAATGTTCTTTAAATGTAGCTAGGGCGGCATGGTGGTATGGTATTTAGCACTGTCGCCTCACAGCAAGGCGGTCTGGGTAGTATCTCGGTCTGAAGTTCATTTTATTGCATATTCTCCTGTGCATGCGTGGGTTTTCTCCAGGTACTAGAAAGTATCCCACAGTCCAAAGACATTTTCAGACTAAATTGGAACTCTAGATTGCCCGTAAAGGTATGACTTTGTGCGTGTTCATTTTGGCGAACTGCCCATTTTGCCTTCGTAAACTTTATAGTATAAAACTAGCGGGTATAACGGTCGGATAATGAATGAATGAATGAATAAATGTAGCTAGTTAGTATGCTTAGCAAAAAAGTGTATACTTAAAGTTCACAATATACTACAGACCATTGTACTTTAAGTGTACTAGAAAGTATATTTTTTAATACTTTTCAGACTACTGTTATAAACATTGGTTAGTTTTAAAAGTTTACTTTAAGTTTTCATTTTAAGTTTTCAAAAGTAAACATTATTTATAAAACTAGTGAAATCTATATGCTATCAATGTATTGTCTAGTATGAAGAAAGTATACCACATGAAAACATCATTTCAACTGAGATTGAACTAGTTATAGAACCACGTAGATTTTTATTGTAAACCCTTTAAGTATACTGTTTAAAATGGCAATTTCACCTAGTTTACTTTAAGTTTGCTTGGTATACACTTGTAGTTTACTCCCGGCGTACTACAGAAAAACATCCTCCACACCCTTAGAACTAAAAACAGCGAAGTCTCACATGCAAACTCATTTAAACGGATTATTTATACTTTCCAGTAGAACCTCGCGCATTTTCCCAGCAACCTTCCTGCTCTTAACGAGTGGGCGGGGCTTGTCAGTCCGTATGTCCGGCGCCGTCACAGAACAAACATCCTCCACATTCGAAATAACTACATGCAAACTCACACATTAAACGGATTATTTTAAAGTTTACAACCTCCGCTGACGAGTGGGCGGGTATGTACACAACAGTATTCTTAAAGTTTGTGATGCATTTACATTTAAAATCACAAGACAGAATGTTGAAAACAAGTTCGATATATTTTCAAACATTTCACACATTTCAAAAACAAATACATATGAAATAAAGTCCTTCCTTACTGGAGAAAATGAAAGGAAAAAGTCCACATTTGCATTAAATGTTAAGCAAGAGTCAATGACTTGACCTCATTATGCACTTGGAGCAAGATATAGTAAGTATTAGTACTTTGTGGCAGAAAGATGTACAAAGTACTAAAGTATAAGTTTCAGTATTAAAATACTAAATACTAAAGTACACTTGTATTTTAATACTAAAACTTATACTTTAGTACACTTTTTACATCTTTCTTTCTAAAGTCTTGGTATTAATGTACTTAGTCTTAGACTTCCGTTTATTTACGTTCCTAAGGCTGAGGGGGCGTGACGCAGGTGCAGGAGCGCAAAGGTATTTGCATAAACTAAAAACTATAACGGAGACTCAAACGAACATAAGAGAAACATATATACAAACGTTTAATGAATAATACAAAAGCACGAACTGACAGAACACAGAGCACAACTAACAACAAGAACTAAGACGACTTGATCATAACCATTTAAATGGATAATACCCAGGACGAACACAACTAGCAACGAGAACTAAGACGACTTGATCATAACCATTTAAATGAGTAATACATAGGAACGAACACAACTAACAACCTAACAATATACAATGGGCACTAACGACCACGAAACTCACGGACGACAGAACAAGAACTATTAATAAACTGAACAGACAGGTGGACCATGAACGAGTAACTTAACATGAAACTACTAAGTATAGACGCAGGCGAACACGGGGAAACAGAACAGTAATATTAAACACAAGTAGGACCAGGGGTTTTAACATAGGCACAGCGACCACAAATAGGCGTGACGGAGACACAACCAAGGAAACACTCGAACACGACAACGGAGCTAGACATAAACAACTTAAACATTTCACAACCCTAGTATTTACCTTGACAAGCATACATAGACACCGGGACATGCGACAACGTGACAAACAACAATAACCCACAAAGGACAAGAGACAACCAGGCAATATAAATACACAAAACGAAACGAGACACAGCTGACGGAGATCAAGACCAGGGGAATACACAGACGCGGAAACCATAGAAACCAAAAACAGGGCGTGACAAGACTGACGAAAACCAAAACAGGGCGGGGGCGGAGCTCACCGTTACATTTATAATTTTCAGAATAAGCCAAATATACTTATTTTTTACTAAAACTGAGGAAGTATACTTGAAGGTGACTTTTTATAAACTATATTTTAGATACTTTAGAATAGTATAGTGAAGTATACTTGGCTTATACTGAAAAGTATAAATAGAAGTCTAAGACTAAGTACATTAAACTAAAGCTTAAAACCCATGCTAAAATCCCATTTAACACAACGTAGTTTCTATCTAAATAGCTAGGGACTTAATTAATAAAGCTACTACATTTAAAGAGCTTTACTACTTAAGTCCCGTAATGAGAAACTGTATAACAACTGTTTATGGATAAAAAAACGTAAAAGAATTCGTCCAGAAATTCTTCTGTAGTGTTGTGACAGGTTTTGCAGCGCTTCTGAATTTGCAGCGTGTTCCCTAAATGTAGCGCACACGTTGTCATTTTGATGAATTTGCTTTGCGTATTTTCAGCACTTGCAAGTTAATTTATATTTGATTGTTGTAACCAAAGAGGGATTCTTTGTGTTCATTATTATTATTATTTATTGATTACTAAACATTGTTTCAACATTTAAACATTGTTTTTGTAACATGGTTATTATGCAGTTTGAGACTGAACATTTCTTTTTCCAAATGCAAAGTTTTTTGTTAATATGCATCACTTCAGTATCTTGATGTTGGTGTAACAGTTGATATTGTTGTAATAGGATGCTTCTAACTGTTATTAATTTTTCCTAGAACTGCCTGATGTTGTCACCTGTAATTGAGTGCAGAGAGTCACAAAAGAGCACAATTTTAAGTTGTGCATTCATCAACATATTTGCAATGTTTAAAGCATGGTAGTGCTCATTTAATACATATTAAAAATTTGTTATGCAGTATGCATGTTTGCTTTTTACATTCAGCAATAAGCTAAAGTATTTGAAAACAAAATGTATTTTTAATATAACAAAGTAATTATATTTATCTGTAATTGAATGCACTGATAGTAAATTGAAAGTAGGAATACTTTGGTGCTGGCATTATGCTAATAGATTTGAAGATACTAAGGATATTGTGCGTGTATGTAATATATAAAAAAAGTTAACTTGGCTTGATGCAATATATATATATATAGAGGAGAGAGAGAGAGAGAGAATAGTAATACTTTAGTTTATGTAAAACATTTAAATTGTCTACTAGGAACATACTAAAAGTGTAGTATACTATAATCAAACATTTTAAGCCCCACAAAGTAGCCTTGCAAGTACTATACAGGAACTAGAACTATATTGGGACAAAATAGAACTCGGAAGCTGATAGAGCCTAAGAAACATAACTTCGAAATACACACAATAAAAAAAACAGAATTACTAACTTCCTATTTACCAGAAAAAGAAACAAGAAAAATAATATACAATAACCTACCCTAACTCCCTAGAACTAAACAGAGGACAAAAATGAACCAAAAATAGCCTCAACTCCCTACGTCCGTCCCAACCACTGGTCTGCAAAATAAGGAGGTGAACATTTGCATACAGGCTATATACAAAGTGTGCTAAAACAAGAGGCCATATACAACAGGTGACCAGACTGATATAAAAAAGGGTCGTAACACATGGATTTAAATACATGTGCATAAGTATGTTTAAAGTCCACCATAGCATACTTAAAATAGTTCAATTCAATTCAAATTTATTTATATGGCGCTTTTTACAACACATGTCACAGTGGCAAGAAAAAAAACTCCCTAAGATGGCGGGGATATAGGAAGAATCCTTGGGAGGACAAAGACTCAGAGGAGACTCATCCTCCATTGGGCGGTCCGTTAGAACCAGTCCGTATTTGTGGACAAAAGGTGGTTTTACAGTTGTGGCATAAGGGTTCTTGTTCCCCGGCCCAGTAGTCACAGTCCCGCCGGTGCAGATGAAGAGCCCCAGGTAGGAGCCAGCCCCAGCACGCCCCCCCCGCGGCAACGGCAAGTCCAACCCCGGCATCAGCACATCCACCGCAAGCCAGACCATCTCCCAGGTGCCTGCGGGTGCTTGCATGCAGCCGTCAGGAAACCCATCCTCTTTTGGGAATACAAACTGAGATAGTGGTGTTGGGGTTAATCAGTGGTAAGTGTAGTGGGTGTAGTAATTTAGTCCGGGGTGCCAAGGGTGGAGCAGGTCCGGAATCAGGAACCGCCGTGCCTCCTGGTGCCCAGGAGTGGTCCTTGTCTCTATGAAGTAGGGGAGACAAGAAGGAAAACAGAGTGGTGGGTGAATGCTCTTAACAGTATGCCTGACTAAACAAATGAGTTTTTAATCTAGATTTAAACACAGTGACTGAATCTGAGTCCCCAACACTGGATGGAAGTTTATTCCATAGCTGAGGGGCTATTAAGAAAATTTGGCCCCTTAAAGCCTTATGTTTAGGACTGATAAAAATTGTTGTTCCATTTTAGCACTCTTTAAGTGCATTGATCATCAAGTGTGGATACAGTTCCACTTTAGTACACTGTGGCATTATTAAAGTTAAGTATTTTTGAAAATTGTTTTTTTTCACCTGGGACGTAATGAGAAACTGTACAACAACTGTTTATGGATAAAAAAGTAAAAGTATTCGTCCAGATTTTTTTTCTTCTGTAGTGAAACTGTACAACAGGTTTTGGATAAAAGCGCTTCTGAATTTGCAGCGTGTTTCCTAAATGTAGCGCACACGTTGTCATTTTGATGAATTTGCTTTGCGTATTTTCAGCGCGTTTTGCTTTTGCAGTGCGATGGGGTTTCAATGCCACAGTAGTTGCAATTCAGCGTGCAGCCTGGTAGTGTGCTACGTCATCAGATTGCTTTCCGTTGGCGGGAAATGGAAACGAATGTTTATTGAATTCCATCGCCCAAGCTTAGCATCGTCATCGAGGAAAAATGTATCGCGAAACATCGAAATAGTTTTATCGCCCAGCACTACTTACCAGTAATAACTGTTGTACACACTTCTGTGTTATTACTGTTGTACACACTTCTCTGCTATTACTGTTGTACACACTTCTGTGCTATTACTGTTGTACACACTGTTGTGGAAATTTCTGAAAATCAATTGAGGACTCAGACGTGGTTAAATGAGTAATTTATTAAAAGGTATAAAATATGAAATAAATGAATGAAATAAAAGCAATAAAGCAAAGCAAGGTGAGAGTTTCGTCTAGTACGAAGTTCTCTAACTAAGAGAGGGGCGCTCCCTCCCTTAAGTACATTACAGGAACACAACATCAGCAATTCCGGCAGACAGGTTGCCTTGAACACAGCACGTACGCCGAACAGGCGCCTAGTAGCCTGTTTTGTCTACATGTGTATATCTCCTGATATGGAGCTTCCTTCAGGTTCAGACGGAAGAAACTAAATTATACCTGGAGACAACTGAAGGCCCAACTGAGCAGACTACTGTCAAAAGGTTGACATAGGGCTTTTGCCCTTTTCACCCTGTCCTTATACACACATGTGACCTAAACATAAGATTCATGGTTACACTGAATCACACTTACTAACAGATTATGGTCCTTCTGCTAGTCAGAATGACTTATACTAAATCATACAGTTCATGATGATCTGAAATAATCTAATGACATGATCAAGATGAAATTATCATAATTTCTCACAACACTTCTGTGTTATTACTGTTGTACACACTTCTCTGCTCCTTTCTTTAACAGTTTTAATGGCTTCTTCTTGACTTCTTTCTCTGCTCTTTCTCTTATTTTCTGATTCATTTCCTCCATTTTCTTACTCATTTCTTTGATTTGCTCTCTTTGTTCACTACAGAGTTGATACATATTCTCTTGTGTCTCCTTCATCTCTTCATCCATTTCTTTTTTCAGCTCTTCTTGTCTCTCCTGAATCTCTTTTTCTACCTTCTCATATGTCTCGCTTGTGTAATGATCTACATGATTGGTGGTGATCATGTCCTTTATCTTATGTATCAGACTGGTGACCTGGGTGCGGTCTGACATGTTCTCATTGTTGAAGACATGGTACCGCCCATCACACCTCTTCAGTAGCTGCTTCAAGTCATCTCCTGCTTCTCCCAGGTATCTCTCTATGGTCTGGTTCTTTAGGCGGTCTGCTCCAGTGAAGAGGATTATGCTGTATCTGAACACATCTTCTCCAAACAGGTTCTGCAGCCTCCGTACTACCTTCCGCTCCTCTTCAGTGTAGCGGTCCAGTGTGAGCACCAATAGGAACACGTGTGGTCCAGGGCAGGAGAGCACAATGCATTCAGCCAGCCTACTAGCCACTGTGGTCTCAGTCAGGTCTGTGTCTAACAAGCCTGGGGTGTCAACCACGGTCACTTTACAGTGGTCAACATCTGCTTTCTCTTTTATACAGTTCTTTATCACTGCCTCGGCAGAACAGGATACATCAAACACCTCTTTCCCCAGAATGGTGTTTCCTGAAGAGCTCTTTCCCACTCCAGTCTTCCCCACCATCACAATCCTCAGCTCAGACACTGGACACAGAAGGGGGAAAGATGACAAACATCCACTTTAAAAAGGATGGATTTGTGGATGGACAGATGAATATATTCATTCAGAAGCACTTTGCTTGCTGATGTAGGAGCTCTGTCTGAAACATCCTGTTTCTCAGGACACTTTGTGTATTAATTGTAATTAATTAGTAATCTTGCCACACACACACACACAATCTTGCTCTCCCACACATTATATATATACACACACACACACAAACACACTGGCCCTTCAGTCCTTCAGTTAATAATCTAGACACTTTCTTCATGCGAATGTACATTAATCTTATATGAACAGTTGGGTACTTACTGTTGGGTGGCTCATGAATACTGCCTGTGTCTTCTGCACCTTCAGCACATGGGAAGGCTGCAAAGAAAAAGCAATATTCTCTAATTATGGAAGCAGCAAGGCCTTGCAAGTTTGACCTCTCCTGTGTTTTATACCATCTAAACACTAGTCACCTATACTGGTAGATGCTGATAACTGATACAGTATGCATCAGAAGAAGCAGTACACTCATCAGAAGCAGCAGTGATCTGATTGGTCAGCAGCTAGTCAGCATAGTGTATTAGAGTATAGCCTAAGTACTTTTAACGTGTTTTAACTTTAACGTGTTTTAACGTTTACTTTTAACGTGTCAATACATGTTCATTGTTCATTAGTAGTAGTCTTCAGCCTTCTCCCGGGTAAGTTCATATAACATTATCTATTGTTTACCTTTACTGATACTTACGCCTATGCAGCTACGCTAGATGATACATTTGCCATCAAAAGCCTACACGCTGGGAAAATGATGCTGCATTTTGCATGCAAAATATCAAAAATGTGATATTCAAACGCCCGGTTCCACTGTCCCAGCTCCACCAGTAAAGGGTGTCCGTCTGTCCCAGTTTCCCAAAACGTTCGTAGCTCTAAGTACTTCGCAACCTTGTACTCAAGAATATTCTTAAATTTGCGAGTGTTTCCCGAAACTTTTCGTAACTTACGTCATACTTATAGTAGCCTAATCAAAGAGGCCCAGGTTTCCCTCTCCCCAGCCACCTCTTAAAGCTCTTCTGGGGGGATACCAAGGTGTAAGGAGTACCCATGACTCCTTAATCTGGACCAGCTGGGATGGTGCATGTGCTGGTGGATACATGTACTGGGTGGTAGCAGGTATCTACTCTGGAGATACGTTCTTACTCCTGCCTTGAATGACCAGGAGAGAATGACTTTGCCAGGCTGGCTTGGAAACACAAAGGCAAAAGATAAAAGTTTTTGCCAAAATTTATATGAAACATTTTTTCATATAGTGATGTGTGTTTGTTGTTCGTTATATGTTGTAAACATAATATAGACTTCTATGAACTTGCATTCGTTGGGTTACAAGTTTTACATTGAATCACCACTTGAAAATATATATAAGGGAAATACAACACTGAAAAAAAATCTGTCTAGCAACTTTTTTATGTCCTATACTTTGTCTGTAGATGTTTTTCAACTTCTTCCAGTATTTGGGTGAGTTCGTCCAAAAATCCCGTTTGTGGTGCGGTTTGCAATGCTTCTGTACTGATGCATGAAACGTTAATTGTGTGCGCATTTAGGCTATAGGTATGGCGTCAAAATAGGTCCTAAAGTTTTGAGAATCAAAAAACAGAATCCATAACCAATAAATGACGTTTTGTAATTGAGAAAACTGTCGTTAATATTGAGAGTTAAAAAAGCAGGTTTGTAAACAGAATATTTATGTTTTTAATTGTCTATTTTGAGTTTAATATTTGACTTGTAAAGCCCACCCGTCAAATCAGGTCCCAACGAAAACGGAAACGGACAATTAAAAACATAAATATTCTGTTTGGCGCCTTTCTCTGGTTATTGGTTATGGATTCTGTTTTTTGATTCTCAAAACTTTAGGACCTATTTTGACGCCATGTATAGGCTTGATATGCGATGGATACCAATTAAAAGGAATAACTTATTACTTATTAATTTATGCCTTATTCTTTTATCAATTATATTGTATGGTATAAAAATGAAAAAAATGTAGGCTATGTAAATCGGTGGTTCGGTTTTCGACTAGCGGAGCTTTTCCACCGCAGACGGAAACTCTAAAACTTAAAACTCGTTCGTAAATTTGAAGACTAAAGGCTTTTGGGAAACACTCGTAAAATTGGCGTTCTTAAAGTTACGTCGTTCTTAAATCTCTAAGATCGTTCGTTATCGGGAAACGCGCCCCACTTTTACTTTCACTTTGCTGGATTAGTTTGTTCAATAGTTTGCTACAATTTACTTCTTCGGTCTCCCGTTTGACTTCGTGTTTCGTATGTTTCCCTTTGCAGAGATCGTTAATCAATCGATATTTTCATGAATAAGCGTGTTATTATTAGAATTCACGCGCACCGAGAAACCGCCCGTGTGAGCAGGAAGTTAAACTCGTTTTGAACTGTTTGTAAAATGGCAGCTGCTCCTCGGACGTATAATACACAATTTTTAAAGTCTGCTCCTAAAGTCTACACGAAGCGAATAACCGAAGTTTGCAACCCTGTGTCGTTTTACCTACTCATAGTGATAAGAAAATACTTTTTTAGTACTTTCAGTAACAAGAAAATACTCACACAACACAGAATCGTTATCTGAAGCCATTTCATGTACACATGTATACAGACGTTGTTGGTGGTGCGACGTTCAGCAGTAGGACATGCGCAGTAGGACAACGCAATTCCGCTGCGATTGCGATGCATGTTTCAGTATACATATGATTGTATATATCAGCAGTTTGTGTATTTCTGCTTCATTTTAGCAAGCAGTGCAATTTTTCAAATATGTAACACTGTAAAAACTGTAGAAAAGTAAATACAGCATATCACTTCTTCTACATCCAAAGATTAGAACAGGAGAAATTGAACATGATAGTGGGCATAGCAATAAATAAGATAAAACAAAATAAATACCTGTTGTAAAGGGGTACGGATAGCAGCGGGAGCCGTAGACGTTTCAGAGAATCCTTTATTTTCCATTCTCTTCATAACAAACTCAAATACTCAGGCGTATAGCAAGATAAACTTAAGAATATAATAATGAAAGGAAGTCCTCAGATTCGGTGCTGTTCATCCAGGGATGATGGAAGTCGTCGTCGTCGTCGTCGTCGTCGTCGTCGTCGTCGTCGTCGTCGTCGTCGTCGTCGTCGTCGTCGTCGTCGTCGTCGTCGTCGTCGTCGTCGTCGTCGTCGTCGTCGTCGTCGTCGCAGGCAGGCTCTCTAGATCCTCAATGTGCAGCACCGAACGACCGGACCTGTGGGCTTAAGTACCTGTGAGGACAAACTATAACAGGTGCTTAATATTCCGGTGATTGTGAGCGTGGGAGGGGTTTAGTGTGAGACGGGGTGTGCTGGAGTGCCGGTGCAGAACGTGTGAACACGCGTGCGCGTGTGTGCGCCCTCTGGTGGCCCTGCCTGGCTCCCGTGACACCTGTGGCTAATAAACCTGTGTCATGTCTCAAATGTGGTTATCGTGGTAGGTCATTTCTTTGGGATACATTTAAACTAGCACTTTAATATTAAACAAAAGGATAAGTGTACAGGTGAGTTATCTGTGCCAAGTCTGTTACAGACAACATGAATGGATTGTGTGCACGTCATGCGTATACGAGGTATAAGTCTCATGAGTGTGTCTGACAGTTATTAAAGCACAGAATTTGTGAAAATTTTCAAGACTGCACCCGAGACTACCACAAAACTAAAGCCTCTTTTAAGCTTATAAATGGGAAATGAGACAGAGACTCCAGCCCACACCAGCACCACACAACTGGAACAGAACATCATACGTACAGGTTCGCCATATTATAACACACAATTTTTAAAGGTCTGTTCTTAAAAGTACAGTAATACCACAAGCACAAAAAAACATCAAAACAGCACGTGCTATAAACATGTTTAATAACAGTTAAATAACGCCGGGCTAGGGCTGCCCACCGCTCTGGGCACGTGTGCACCACAGCCCCCTAGTTAACTAGTGTGTGTGTGTGTGTGTTCTGACCCAGATGGGTTGCGGAGGACAAATTTCGATTGGGGTGAAAAACAATTGACAATGTGGCTTGATGTTAATGTGTTCAATAATGAGGATGTTTATGGTAGGTTGTCTGACTGTCAGGGGTTGCAGTTTCTGTGTAGAATAATGAATATTTATGAGGGACATCTTTATACATTAGAATAAATGTTAGAATAAAATTATTCTATCCTGGAAAAAAATAATTAATGACCTGATTGAAGAGAAACGAGGTTAAAATGATTCATTGTTTTTACAGATCTGATTCAATTACAATCCACAGAAACCTGATTCTTTTCTCATTGTACCCCCTACAGACACAACGCTGGCAGAGTAATGAACACCCAAGAATCACATCAAGAAAAGTCTTTACTTGCAATAAAACCTCTTGTGGGATTTTAGGAAACACATGAAACAGAAAAGAAACCAGAAAGTCAGAAACCAGCAGCACATCAAACGTGGTTTCTGTTAAACTCATGCAGAAGTGAATGTGATTTGATGACAATAAAACTTTGTACAATATAGATTTAGTTCGCAATAAGAACAATAGCATGTTTTGTGCTGAGCGTGATTCAAACCAAAGCTTTCCTATTCAGCCTAAGAATAGTGCGAATGTACCTGTGCGCTGTAAGTACCATCGATTCACGGGTTGAAGCGTCTGAATCGCTTCTTGAAGTTCTACGCAAATGAGCTTTGCAGCTTTCGCGTTAGGCGTTTTCAGCATTGCACAAGCTTTCTGTGGAAGTGGCTCGGTGCTCCCAACGCGCGGTGTCATTAGCAGCTCAAAGGGCGCTGATCGCTTCACAGCGGGTTGGCTACCGGCTGGCTTAGCTTGCGCAACTTTTCGTAGCTTCTAGTCCAAGTATTCATGCATTTAAATGCTTAGGGTGAGGGACGGGTGCTTACTTTGCAGCAGGAAACATTATTAAACGTATAAATCTAGGAATTGTTTAATTTTAACACACACGCACACACACACAATTACAATTAAATTCAATCAACAATTAAAAGTTCAAATTAAACCGCAGTATGTAATTTGAATTTATGACCAAATCTTTTAAAGATGCCATGTCCATAATGTCCACAATAAAGGATGGATAATGGTTCCCTAATTGTTGGCAACAATGAGGGCTAATGGATCGAGAAAATTCAGTCATGCTAGACAGAAGAGCAGACAGGAAACTCTCAGTCGACGTCTAAACCCCTTGGAAATGTTAATGAAAGTAAGTGGGCGTTGGGCTAAAGACGTTAGCTAGCTAGCACGTTAGCTAACCCTAGCACGTTAGCTAGCTAGCACGTTAGCTAGCTAGCTAGCTCCAAACACTTCCCACAAGAAAACAAAAGCATGCCAATTGGCTAAAATGAGCTCCCCAAAACGGACAAAACGTGGTTTATCTTTACTGCAAACTCCACTACTTTGAACAAACCTAGTTATCTATCTGATTTTTATTTTATTTATTTTGCACAATTTAAAAACGAACATATAAATAACAACACATTGCAGGTAGAGACAAAAACATGATGTGGGCTTATATAAAGCCTCTACCATAATAATCAAAAACACAACAAACTGAACTGCAACAAAATATCAAAAATAAAACATTGAATGTGTATACATACAAGAAAAACAGTTACAGTACATTTATCAAATTATCTTTTAAACATCTTTTATAATGTTTTATAGATGAAATTTTTTTGTCAAATGGTTAAAATCATTCCACAATTTTGTCCCTCTAAATCTCACTGAAAATTTACCTCTACAAGAGAGATTTAGGAAGATGAAAATCTAATAACCGACGAGTTGAATATGAATTGATCTCTGCATTTGTAATAAAATAATTGATGAATTGATGAAATGAGTGCTTGCATTTGTTACTTGGGTAGATTCTCTGCTTCTAAGGTAGGCTTGTCTTGAATATACTATTAACTAGATATTGATAGATCTCTTGGCTGTTTGGTTAGTCTAGATATCTTGCTTGTTCATTAATTGATTCAGGTGTGGTTTCAGTCTATTTCAGTGGTTTCAGTTGATTCAGGTGTGGTTTCGGTCTAATTGAAGTGTCAATAACAGGGGTGGAGCCTGTAATTCTAGATAAATTAAGTCGGCATTCACACAGTAATCAGTGTGCTTGCATTTGTTACTTGGGTAGATTCTCTGCTTCTAAGGTAGGCTTGTCTTGAATATACTATTAACTAGATATTGATAGATCTCTTGGCTGTTTGGTTAGTCTAGATATCTTGCTTGTTCATTAATTGATTCAGGTGTGGTTTCAGTCTATTTCAGTGGTTTCAGTTGATTCAGGTGTGGTTTCGGTCTAATTGAAGTGTCAATAACAGGGGTGGAGCCTGTAATTCTAGATAAATTAAGTCGGCATTCACACAGTAATCAGTGTGCTTGCATTTGTTACTTGGGTAGATTCTCTGCTTCTAAGGTAGGCTTGTCTTGAATATACTATTAACTAGATATTGATAGATCTCTTGGCTGTTTGGTTAGTCTAGATATCTTGCTTGTTCATTAATTGATTCAGGTGTGGTTTCAGTCTATTTCAGTGGTTTCAGTTGATTCAGGTGTGGTTTCGGTCTAATTGAAGTGTCAATAACAGGGGTGGAGCCTGTAATTCTAGATAAATTAAGTCGGCATTCACACAGTAATCAGTGTGCTTGCATTTGTTACTTGGGTAGATTCTCTGCTTCTAAGGTAGGCTTGTCTTGAATATACTATTAACTAGATATTGATAGATCTCTTGGCTGTTTGGTTAGTCTAGATATCTTGCTTGTTCATTAATTGATTCAGGTGTGGTTTCAGTCTATTTCAGTGGTTTCAGTTGATTCAGGTGTGGTTTCGGTCTAATTGAAGTGTCAATAACAGGGGTGGAGCCTGTAATTCTAGATAAATTAAGTCGGCATTCACACAGTAATCAGTGTGCTTGCATTTGTTACTTGGGTAGATTCTCTGCTTCTAAGGTAGGCTTGTCTTGAATATACTATTAACTAGATATTGATAGATCTCTTGGCTGTTTGGTTAGTCTAGATATCTTGCTTGTTCATTAATTGATTCAGGTGTGGTTTCAGTCTATTTCAGTGGTTTCAGTTGATTCAGGTGTGGTTTCGGTCTAATTGAAGTGTCAATAACAGGGGTGGAGCCTGTAATTCTAGATAAATTAAGTCGGCATTCACACAGTAATCAGTGTGCTTGCATTTGTTACTTGGGTAGATTCTCTGCTTCTAAGGTAGGCTTGTCTTGAATATACTATTAACTAGATATTGATAGATCTCTTGGCTGTTTGGTTAGTCTAGATATCTTGCTTGTTCATTAATTGATTCAGGTGTGGTTTCAGTCTATTTCAGTGGTTTCAGTTGATTCAGGTGTGGTTTCGGTCTAATTGAAGTGTCAATAACAGGGGTGGAGCCTGTAATTCTAGATAAATTAAGTCGGCATTCACACAGTAATCAGTGTGCTTGCATTTGTTACTTGGGTAGATTCTCTGCTTCTAAGGTAGGCTTGTCTTGAATATACTATTAACTAGATATTGATAGATCTCTTGGCTGTTTGGTTAGTCTAGATATCTTGCTTGTTCATTAATTGATTCAGGTGTGGTTTCAGTCTATTTCAGTGGTTTCAGTTGATTCAGGTGTGGTTTCGGTCTAATTGAAGTGTCAATAACAGGGGTGGAGCCTGTAATTCTAGATAAATTAAGTCGGCATTCCGCTACAAACGGACACGTTTGTAGCGGTTAGTATCTCCTCGGCCAGCAGTAGACTAGATTTTATTAGGATACACAGAATGTGCTTGTCCATCCCTGTGCTCACCTTGAACAACACCAGAAGATGGAGATGCCAGAGAAGAAACCGCAACTCCAGTAACCTCATCTACCCACCTTGTTCATCTGTACCAAAGGTGAAGGGAGCAGGGGGACTCTGGAATTGCCACTCTGCAGTTCAGAAGGCAGACTTTATCTCAGCCTTCGCATCTGCTAAGTCACTCGACTTCCTGGCTCTGACAGAGACATGGATCACTCCAGAGAACTCTGCAACTCCAGCTGCTCTCTCTACCTCCTTTGCCTTCTCCCATTCTCCACGGCAGAACGGCAGGGGTGGTGGCACAGGTTTGCTTTCTCTCTCGCTCATGGCGCTTCTCTGTACTCTCATTTTCTTATCTTAACATTTCTTCCTTTGAATTCCATGCTATCACGGTGTCTTTCCCCACTAAACTTCACATCATTGTTCTCTATCGCCCTCCAGGTCCACTGGGAAACTTCATAGATGAGTTGGACATTCTTCTGAGTGCTCTCCCCTTAGAGTCATCACTTGTTCTTCTAGGGGACTTCAACCTTCCAACAGAGAGACTACATTTGTCCTGTCTTCTTCCACTGCTGTCATCATTCGATCTTGCTTTCAACCAGTCAACTCCAACACACAGAGCAGGAAACACACTGGACCTGATCTTCAGTAGACCTGCCCCAGTGTTGGATCTGACAGTAACTCCTCTTGACTTTTCTGATCATCATTTCTTGTCCTTTTCACTCTCCCTTCCTGCTTCTTCTGCACACACCTCCACGTCAGCTTCTTCTACCACCTACCGCAACTTTCGCTCAGTCTCCTCCTCTTGTCTGGTCTCTACTATTGTCTCCTCTCTTCCACATCCTGAATCATTTTCTTCCCTCCCTCTGGAAACTGCCACAAACACATTCCTTTCATCCATCTCCTCTTCTGTCGACCATCTCTGTCCTCTCTCTTCCAGGGCAAGATCCTCTCTGTCAACTCCTTGGCTGACAGATGTTCTCGAGACAACAGAAGAGTACTGAGACTGGCGGAAAGAAAGTGGAGAAAATCTCAAGATGATTCAGATCTCCACTCCTACCAGTCTCTTCTCTCAAGGTTCTCAACAGAAATAACAGCGGCGAAATCTTCCTTCTTCAAGGAGAAGCTGGAAGCATCAGCCTCTGATCCACGCAAGCTCTTCAACATTTTCTCCTCTCTTTTAAACCCTCCCACTCCCCCACCACCCTCTACTCTCTCCCCTGAGGATTTTGTCACCTTCTTTGAGGAGAAGGTTGATAAGATTCGCAGATCCTTTTCTCTACCAATATCCTTCCTACTGAACACCACCCTCCACCTCATTCCCTGTCTTGCTTTTCTCCTCTTTCCACAGATGACATCATACAGTTGGTCTCATCCAACAATCCTACTACCTGTCCACTGGACCCGATTCCATCCACGCTATTTCAGACAATAGCACCTGACCTTCTACCTTTCATCACTCATGTCATCAACAGCTCCTTGTCAACAGGCCATGTACCAGCTATCTTCAAGACTGCAAGAGTGATCCCCATCTTGAAGAAGCCTACTCTGGACTGTTCTGACATCAGCAATTACAGACCTGTATCTCTTCTTTCTTTCCTATCTAAGGTCTTGGAGCGTTCTGTTTATAACCAACTGTCTCTATTTCTTTCTCTGAACAACCTACAGGACCCGAACCAGTCTGGCTTCAAACCGGCGCACTCTACTGAAACTGCTCTCATCGCAGTTACAGAGAAGCTGCATGCTGCTAGATCTGCCAAACTGTCTTCGGTCCTAATTCTTCTTGACCTCTCTGCAGCCTTCGACACCATTGACCACCAGATCCTCCTGTCTGTCCTCAGAAGACTTGGAATCACTGGCACTGTCTGGCAGTGGTTTAAGTCTTATCTAGATGGGAGATCTTACCAAGTATCTTGGCAGGGGGCCACATCTGCTCCTTCCAGGCTCACCACGGGTGTCCCACAAGGCTCAGTGCTCGGTCCTCTGCTCTTCTCTCTTTACACTCGTTCTCTTGGTGATGTAATATTCTCCCATGGATTTTCCTATCACTGTTATGCTGATGACACTCAACTTGTCCTTTCCTTTCCACCTTCTGACACACAGGTTTCATCTCGGATCTCGGCTTGTCTTGCTGATATCTCATCTTGGATGTCGGCTCATCACTTGAAGCTGAACCCCAGCAAGACTGAATTACTGTTCATCCCTGGAACTTCAAGTCCTCGCCAGGATCTTTCCATCTCTTTTGAGAACTCGCTGGTCACCACATCTGCTGAAGCTCGAAGTCTTGGTGTAGTTGTGGATGACCAGTTATCGTTCTCAACCCATGTTGCAAACCTGACTCGGTCATGCAGATTTCTCCTTTACAACATTCGGAGAATTCGACCTTTTCTGTCTAGCGAGGCTACTCAAGTGCTTGTTCAGTCTCTTGTCATTTCAAGACTTGACTACTGCAACTCACTCCTGGCTGGTCTTCCTATGCGTACCATCAGGCCCTTGCAACTGATCCAGAACTCTGCTGCTAGACTTGTCTTCAATGTTCCTAAGTTCAGCCATGTTACTCCTCTGCTGCGGTCTCTTCACTGGCTTCCTGTAGCTGCCCGCATCAGATATAAAACCCTGATGCTGGCCTACAAGGCTAAGAATGGACCAGCACCTCCATACATGGAGGCAATGGTCAAATCCCGATCTGTACCCAAAGCTCTTCGAGCATCAATCACATCTCCGCTTGACCCACCACCTCTCAGGACATGCGGAAAACATGCATCCAGACTCTTTTCAGTTCTGGCACCTCAGTGGTGGAACGAACTTCCACTGAGTGTCCGAATGGCAGAGTCTCTTGTTGGTTTTAAGCGAAGACTGAAGACACATCTGTTTCAAGAGCACTTAAATTAAATTTTACTACACTAGCATGTATTAAATATTTGTGACTGTAATGACATATTCGATGTTACCGTTTATAGGCGGTAATTGGCACTTTTGTAACTTATGATAACTTTATAATTCGATGTCAGATGTAGGTTGTTAACACCGACCCGTCTGGGTTTGTATGCCACTGTAATGAAATCTCAGCCTCATTGCTGTTCTGTCGAGTTGCGCTACTCATCTAAACCCAGGTGTGTTTTCCTGTTCATCAAACGGAGTAAGTAGTGATGTAAAATAATATTCTGTACTGTACTGATGTGGGAAGTTAGTCTATCGAGATACGCCAACAGAAACTGTAATGGCACCCAAGAGGATCTGCACTGCTTCACAAACACTGGCTTTCCTGAACGCCATTGACGACTGGGACTCCGACGGTGGGGAGGAACTCTATTTTCATGCCAAATCAGATTCCGAAACGGAGTCTGACGTGAGCCTGTCATCGGACGCGACCCTGTCGTCGGGCATAGGTTACAGCGACTCGTCTGAAGATGAGCATTGGAGCGCTCCCCGAAAGAGACGTGTGGTAGCGCAGGACGACCACACGCCTGCAGCACGTTTAAACGCAAGCGACGGAACAGTCTGGGAGAAGATGGACACTGAAAGCCACGGTTTATGTGAACATACCCCAAATGTTGCGTTCAGCAAGACGCCCGGACCCACACGGCATGCCAAGGTAGTGGGAATCGTTGTTTTGTTTGTTTTTGTGAGTTTTGATATTACAAAAGAGAAACAGTTTTGAATGTTGCCTGATATGATGTGTAATTGACCATGTTTATTTGCGTTTTTACTTCATACAGCGTAGAATCACGAGTAGACTGCAGAGCTTTCTGTGTGTGATTGACATGGAGATGCTGAGGTCCATCACAGACTGCACGATCGAAGAAGCCCTCAGAACAGAACCCATTTGGAGCCTCTCGGTCAGCGAGCTGATGGCCTTCATCGGGGTCATGTTTCTGCGAGCAACACTCTGCCAGTTTGGGGCCGTGGTGGATGCTTGGTCCAACAAGTTCACTGCGCCTGCAATCAAGGCCACGATGTCCCGTGACCGCTACAAAGACATTATGAGACATTTGCGCTTTGACCACAAGGACACCCGCACAGAACGCGTAAAGACAGACAGATTTGCAGCAATGTCTGACATCTGGCAGCGTTTTGTAGATAACTGTATTCTGTGTTATAGGCCAGGACGCCATGTTACTGTTTATGAGCAGCTGTTTAATACCGATGTCCGCTGTCCTTTTCTGAACCGTATCGCAAGAAAACCTGATCAATTCGGCATGAGGTTTTGGATTGCTGCTGATCTGGAGACAAAGTACATGTGTAATGCTGTTCCGTGTTTGGGAGCTGACCTCAGAGACCCCGCACGAAACGTGCGATCTCTCGTTGTCACAGAACTTATGGAACCGTATTTGGGCAAGGGAAGAACGGTCACCACAGATGATTACTTCACATCCATCTCACTGGCCAACATACTGCTGAAGCGCAACACAACTCTGCTCGGCACCATCCAAGTAATCAGACCAGAAGTTCCCCCTCCAGCCAAACTTAGCAAGGGCCGGAAGGAGTTCTCCACGGAGGTGTACAGGTCTGGCAGTGCCACGCTGACGGTCTACGCCCCCCGCAAAAACAAGTCCGTCTGTGTTCTCAGCACAATGCACCAGCACGTGACGATTTCCCGTGGGTACAAGCAGAAGCCAAACACGATAACGGATTACAACACATCAAAGGTACGTGCACATACGAAATGTTGCGTTACTGACTTTATTTGTGGCAAGGAACCGTTCAAAGTGTAACATGCACTTCTCTGAATTCTTTGCAGTGTGGGGTTGACGTTATGGACCAGAAGGCACGTATGTACACGGTGTGCGTGGCAACACGCAGGTGGCCATTAGCCGTGTTCTACAACATGCTAGACATGGCGGTGATGAACGACACGTGTTGTACAAGGCGTGCTCAGGCTCCATGGAGAAGAGGAGAGACTTCATGCATTCCCTCGCAGAGGAGCTCAAGCCAATTCCTACAGGAGAAGGCGATGATGAGGAAGAAGCGTTATTGTCAGATGAGGAAACGATTAAACCGAGTGCCCAGCAAACAGTGCAAATGTATGAATGACGGTCCCTGTTTCTACTGCAGCTGTTAGCACCACATCTGTTCCAAACTAATCGAAATAAAATCATTTTACATATTTGTTTTGTCCTTTCATTAGTTTTTACTGTATGTCCAATTGCTTTATTATTATCGTTATGGTAATGCTGCTAAGTTGTGTAATATTACAACAGCATTTTATAATTAAAGTGAATGGGAGCGTAAAGTATATAAGTGAATTCTTGACGCACAGTTATTCCATCTTCTGCACAACCATGAGTGCAATAATATTTTAGTCGTGTGGAAATGAACATTCGTGTAAGTGTTTGAGTGCTATAAGTGTTTGTACAATATGCATTTATTTTACAATGTGTTGCGCTTTCCCTTTTCCCGTCTTAGCGCAGCGTGTCCGTTTGATGCAAAAAAGAAAACAATCACCAGTCTTGTGCCTTTTAATCTTTTTATTAAAGGAAGCATAAAATAAATGCAGAGATCTCTGGAGAGTACACCACAAGAGTGAACAGCATAAGCTATTCCAACAGCTCGGAGTGTAACTCTGAGCCAGTCAGCGTCTGTCCCTATCTTTATAATCAGAACCTGAGTGTGGCCCCCACCCCTGTTGGAACACCCCAAAGTCTACTGGTTTTTCAAAAAAAACTGCTGGTCTGTTCCCTTCCGATTGTCAAAAGCACCGTTTGCATTTGACAGTTGCAAAGATAAAATACCCCTTATCAGCATCCTGTGTCAACAGACCCTTTTACTGTTTTCCAACTTCCATCTACGCCCTTACAACATGCTTGTCAGCATTTACCATCTATATGACACTCTTAACACTAAGCAGTTTGATTAATAATGTAATAGTAAATTATAATGCATGATGCCAAGCAGTTGATTACTAATGAAATGCTAGCCAAATATACAGTATTCAAATATGATTCCCAACA
>JAGXOD010000128.1:920293-1009759 GCA_020368025.1 Brachyhypopomus occidentalis
TAGTTAGCCTGTCTAGATGGTAGTGACTCGGCTTCTGAATGAATATATTCATCTGTCCATCCACAAATCCATCCTTTTTAAAGTGGATGTTTGTCATCTTTCTGTGTCCAGTGTCTGAGCTGAGGATTGTGATGGTGGGGAAGACTGGAGTGGGAAAGAGCTCTTCAGGAAACACCATTCTGGGGAAAGAGGTGTTTGCGGTATCCTGTTGTGCCCAGTCAGTGACAAAGTACTGTATAAAAGAGAAAGCAGATGTTGACCACTGTAAAGTGACCGTGGTTGACACCCCAGGCTTGTTAGACACAGACCTGACTGAGATCACAGTGGCTAGTAGGCTGGCTGAATGCATTGTGCTCTCCTGCCCTGGACCACACGTGTTCCTATTGGTGCTCACACTGAACCGCTACACTGAAGAGGAGCGGAAGGTAGTACGGAGGCTGCAGCACCTGTTTGGAGAAGATGTGTTCAGATACAGCATAATCCTCTTCACTGGAGCAGACCGCCTAAAGAACCAGACCATAGAGAGATACCTGGGAGAAGCAGGAGATGACTTGAAGCAGCTACTGAAGAGGTGTGATGGGCGGTACCATGTCTTCAACAATGAGAACATGGCAGACCGCACCCAGGTCACCAGTCTGATACATAAGATAAAGAACATGATCACCACCAATCATGTAGATCATTACACAAGTGAGATGTATGAGAAGGTAGAAAAAGAGATTCAGGAGAGACAAGAAGAGCTGAAAAAAGAAATGGATGAAGAGATGAAGGCGACAAAAGAGAAAATGTTTAAACTATGTACTGACCAAAGAGAGCAAATCAAAGAAATGTGTAAGAAAATAGAGGAAATGAAAATAAGAGAAAGAGCAGAAGAAGAAGAAGAAGTCAAGGTATTAAAACTGGAATTAAAAATACCACAGAAGTGTGTACAACAGTAGTTAGTGGTCAATGTTTTTTTTTTTTTTTTTTTTAGGTGGCGCTTGATGGTTTAAATTTACTTTATGTTGTGCAGGTCTCCTTCTCCCAGAGACGTTACTGCAGGTCTCCCCTGCTCCCAGAGACGTTACTGCAGGTCTCCCCTGCTCCCAGAGACGTTACTGCAGGTCCCAGAGACGCGTTGCAGGTCTCCCCTGCTCCCAGAGACGTTACTGCAGGTCTCCCCTGCTCACAGAGACGTTACTGCAGGTCTCCCCTGCTCAGAGACGTTACTGCAGGTCTCCCCTGCTCACAGAGACGTTACTGCAGGTCTCCCCTGCTCACAGAGACGTTACTGCAGGTCTCCCCTGCTCACAGAGACGCATTGCAGGTCTCCCCTGCTCCCAGAGACGTTACTGCAGGTCTCCCCTGCTCCCAGAGACGTTACTGCAGGTCTCCCCTGCTCCCAGAGACGTTACTGCAGGTCTCCCCTGCTCCCAGAGACGTTACTGCAGGTCTCCCCTGCTCCCAGAGACGTTACTGCAGGTCTCCCCTGCTCCCAGAGGTGCAGGTATCCCTGCTCCCAGAGACGTTACTGCAGGTATCCCTGCTCCCAGAGACGTTACTGCAGGTCTCCCCTGCTCCCAGAGACGTTACTGCAGGTCTCCCCTGCTCCCAGAGACGTTACTGCAGGTGGTGTAGATTAATGACACATCCAAAGTAAATGATCAGTGTGCGCAGATGTCATTGCTGAGCTTTATCTCTCCTGTGGTAACTAGATTAGGCACCAGAGAGTAGGTGGCACTTATCCATTATTCCATTGTCACCATCCTCTGGTTAGCACGTTTGCCTCTCAGCACTGGGGTCTTGGGTTCAAGCCCCTATCTGAGTGGAGTTTCCATGTTCCCCGTGTCTGTGTGTCCCCGTGTCTGCATGTCCCCGTGTCTGCGTGTTCCCGTGTCTGAGTGCGTTTCCTCCAGGGTCTCCGGTTTCCTCCCACAGTCCAAAAACATGGAGGTGAGGTAGATTGGCAGTCAAACCCTGAGTGTGTGACTGTGTGTCTCTTCATGTCCAATAAAACAGTTGTATGAGTGTCTGGGCATGAATGTGTGTGTGCTTGTATGCCCAGTGGTGGATGGTGCTGTGTCACTAGGGTCTGTCCTCTCTCCCCTTCCTGCCCCCCAGGGGGCTCTGGATTCTGGTAGAGTTGCTGTGCGCAATTGGCTGCTGCACAAATTGTCGGGTACTTGCCAATATTTTTGTTGAATAGAACTGCAAAATATTTGACATTATGAACTGGATGAAATATTTTTGGACTCTTTCGAAGTTATCATCTACGGTTAGCTTGGCCATTTAAATGAAATCCGAAGAACGTTAGATGGCGTTTAGCAAGCAACCTATATATATTTTTTATTATTTTATTACTTTTACATTATATTTTATTACATTACATATGATTTCTTTTTTATTACATTTGATTGTTCGCATTTAATTTTTCATTATTTTCAATAAAATTAAATGTTTGCTTGAATAATTTTTCCGTTTATTGTGCAGATTTTATTACAACTTTCTAAAATTTAAGAGTTTATAGTGTTGTTATTAAAACCGTTAAGATGTTATATACACTATATTGCCAAAAGTGTTTGCTCACCTTCCTTGACTCACATATGATCTTAAGTGACATCCCACTCCTAATCCATAGGGTTCAACATGACATTGGTCCACCCTTTGCAGCTAGAACAGCTTCAACTCTTCTGGGAAGCCTGTCCACAAGGTTTAGGAGTGTGTTTATGGGGATTTTTGACCATTTGTGAGGTCACATACTGACGTTGGACAAGAAGGCCTGGCTCTCAGTCTCTGCTAATTCATCCCAAAGGTGTTCTATCAGGTTGAGGTCAGGACTCTGTGCAGGCCAGTCAAGTTCATCAGTCATGTTGGAAGAGGAAGGGGCCAGCTCCAAACTGTTCCCACAAAGTTGGGAACATGGAGTTGTCCATAATGTCTTGGTATGCTGAAGCCTTCAGAGTTCCTTTCACTGGAACTAAAGTATGGCGTCAAAATAGGTCCTAAAGTTTTGAGAATCAAAAAACGGAATCCATAACCCATAAATGACGTTTTGTAATTGAGAAAACTGTCGTTAATATTGAGAGTTTAAAAAGCAGGTTTGTAAACAGAATATTTATGTTTTGAATTGTCTATTTTGAGTTTAATATTCTTGAAGAACTGTTTTCGTTGCGCCTTTTCTCGCTCACGCTTCTCTCAGTCTCACTCTCGCCTCCAGAAGTTTCTCGCTTTTGACTTTTGGACCTGATTTGACAGGTGGGCGGGATTTACACAGTCATTGGCTGATGGAGTTAAGCCCCGCCCATCCATCCCATTCTACACACCCTGCGACGTCAGCGAAAGCGGGGCTTAACTCCTGATTCTTCAAGAATATTAAACTCAAAATAAACAATTAAAAACATAAATATTCTGTTTACAAACCTGCTTTTTAACTCAATATTAACGACAGTTTTCTCAATTACAAAACGTCATTTATTGGTTATGGATTCTGACCTTTTTTGATTCTAAAACACTGCTCTAGAGTCCTAACCCTTCAGACAAGTACTGTTCTCCTGGTAACCGCCAAACCCAGCCACAGTGCTCCAGAGAACACGCCTCCACTGCTCTAGACAGTGCTTTACACCACTGTGCTTTTTACACCACTGTGCTTTACACCACCTTTTACGCCACAGTGCTTTACACCACTGTGCTTTACACCACTGCATCCAACGCTTTGCATTGCACTTGGTGATGTGTGGCTTGGATGCAGCTGCTCGACCATGGAAACCCATGAAGCTCTCTGCTCATTGTTCTTGAGCTACTCTGAAGGTCACATGAAGTTTGGATGTCTGTAGTGATTGACTCTGCAGAAAGTTGGCGACCTCTTTGCACTATATTCGCTTCAGTCAGTTTACGTGACCTACCACTTCGTGGCTGAGTTGCTGTCGTTCCCAAAGACTTCCATTTTCTTATAATACAGCTGACAGTTGACTGTGGAATATTTAGGAGAGGAAATTTCACGACTGGATTTGTTGCACAGGTGCCATCGTATCACAGTAATAACACAGCAGTGTAGAAGCTCCTGAGAGCGACCCATTCTTTCACAAATGTTTGTAAAAACAGTCTGCATGCCTAGGTGCTTAATTTTATACCCCTGTGACCATGGAAGTGATTGGAACACCTGATTCTGATCATTTGAATGGGTGAGCGAATACCTCTGGCAATATAGTGTAGGTATGTTATAGTAAATGCAGTGAGAAAACAAACACAATTTTGTTAACACATGGGAGGTCCTAAAAGTATGACTGAGAAAATGTAAAGCCACATTCTCCAGATGTCTCCAGATCAGCAGCAATCCAAAACCTCATACCGAATTGATCAGGTTTTCTTGCGATACGGCTCAGAAAAGGACAGCGGACATCGGTAGGAAACAGCTGCTCATAAACAGTAACATGGCGTCCTGGCCTATAACACAGAATACAGTTATCTACAAAACGCTGCCAGATGTCCGACATTGCTGCAAATCTGTCTGTCTTTACGTGTTCTGTGCGGGTGTCCTTGTGGTCAAAGCGCAATTTGTCTCATAATGTTGCAGAATTTATAAATGGGTATTGGATATAAGCATGTACGTGTTACTTCTCACACTGCTTATCGGTATCCCTCATAACAGACCTGACGGTAAAACCACCGGTCCAAACTCTCAGAGCCAGTTACAAAACAAGTCAGAAACCACTCAGTATCACCCAATGACCAGGGGGAGTCCACTGCCCAAGACACCACAAGGAACTGCTTCTCTCTCTGAGCGAACTTTTAAAGACCCGCCATCCAATCTCGTCCTGCATCATGAAGCCACATGACTCCCACACCAGGTGGTTATCAGGTCGTTGCGCCATCTTCTGGAGAGCCTGCAAAGTAACTACAAAACAAACCCAAAAAACTCCATAACAATGTACACATGCTTTACACATTAACATGCTTTATGAACTTCTTTTCATGAAAGGCCAGGGTAATCTCCCTTGATCAGTGGGTTTAAAAATAAACATTTTAAGTGCAAAAGATACCCTTATATTAGCTGTCACACTGAGTGTTTCAAGACACCAATTATACATGTTTTATTATTCTTACCCAATTAGGGGCCTCATGTACAAAGACTTGCGTTTCTTACTGAAACTTGGCGTACGGACAAATCCAGAAAATGGCGCACGCAAAAAAAAATCCGGATGTATCAAACCGTGCTTACGCCGTAATACACGCACGTTTCTTTTGTACATCCAAATCAACGTGGAATTTAGCGCACATGAGAGACACGCCCCTATAAATATGCAAATTAATTTAAATATGTCCTGCACCGGAGGACTTTCCTCTCTGATCTATCACAAAGCATGTCAAAACGGGGAAAGAAGAGAAACTTCATCGAATGTGAAGTGGAGACGCTCCTAAATGAAGTAGAGACACGGAAAAAAATGTTTGTTTGGAACGCTGTGGATTGCTGAGGGGGTCATCAGCCACGTCTTGAGCGCGTAGCCGCTGTCTCCTAAGTAATTTAACAATTACCCATGTTT
This sequence comes from Brachyhypopomus occidentalis, assembly GCA_020368025.1. Taxonomy (NCBI): domain Eukaryota; kingdom Metazoa; phylum Chordata; class Actinopteri; order Gymnotiformes; family Hypopomidae; genus Brachyhypopomus; species Brachyhypopomus occidentalis. Next base: position 925,813 of record JAGXOD010000128.1, read on the forward strand.
TAAATTAATTATTCTAAGATGTCAATGTCAAATGCTTTAAATTTGTTGCTTACCAAGAAGCCACCCATCACGCACTCTGCCAGCTTGTAATGCCACTACATTATTAAGGCACATTTTTGCATCACAGATTATTTGCACGTTTATGGAATGAAAGTGTTTTCTATTCACATAAGCAAATTCTTCCTCAGATGGTGCCTTTATAGCAAATGTGTGCAGTCGATCGCTCCGATTACAATCGGAAACCGGCTATCGCTGCAAATTGCGCTTTAATGTTTGCCTGGTCAACCGCATCATATGGGAACTTTATATACCTTGCTGACATGCATATGATCCCATCAAAACAGCTGGCATGGCACGGCTCAAAGATGACTGGGATATCCCCCCCGGTCTGCCAGTTCTCTTTGAAACGAGCCAGTTGCCAGGAAGCCGATGGTTGTGTGAGAGAAATTATTATGATAATGTCATCTTAATCATGTCATTATATTATTTCAGATCATCATGAACTGTATGATTTAGTATAAGTCATTCTGACTAGCAGAAGGACCATAATCTGTTAGTAAGTGTGATTCAGTGTAACCATGAGTCTTATGTTTAGGTCACATGTGTATATATGGACAGGATGAAAAGGGCAAAAGCCCTATGTCAACCGTTTGACAGTAGTCTGCCCAGTCGGGCCTTCAGCTGTCTCCATGTATAACTGAGACATCAGTTTCTTCCGTCGGAACCTAAAGGAAGCCCCATATCGGGAGATATACACATGTAGACAAAACAGGCTACTAGGCGCCTGTTCGGCGTACGTGCTGTGTTCAAGGCAACCTGTCTGCCGGAATTGCTGATGTTGTGTTCTTGTAATGTACTTAAGGAGGGAGCGCCCCTCTCTTAGTTATGAGAACTTCGTACTAGACGAGACTCTCACTTTGCTTTGCTACTTTATTTATTTACTTTTATTTACTTCATATTTTATACCTTTTAATAAATTACTCATTTAACTCATTTAACCACGTCTGAGTCCTCAATTGATTTTCAGAAATTTCCACGACAGTTGTCAGCACCTGTAAAGGAACTGGCAATGCGCGACTCCTCGCCGTTTCTCTCTCCAAAACTGGACCCCACTCAGCACAGAGTTTCATGAGGACAGCTCTTGGAAATCTGAAACGGCTTATGAGCCAGTCATCATCATGGGCGAGAAAATCATAATGGTCACTGAAAACCATGGTCACTTCGGCCATTAGCAATATCCTCCAGTAATGCCAACGCTGCCATCTCCCAAGAAATCCAGCACAACATTTCATGCATGTTTATATAATCTAGGCTAAGTGGAAACACGTTGAATAATTATTACAGTAAGGCAATGAAATTGTTTGATTAATTTACTGTTTAATTGTCTAATTTACTTAATTTTACCCAATAAGGGCTTACTACAATGTGTGCGAAATCTTAATAGTTGTAATTTCAATGCATCACCTCTAAGTGTCGCATACGTACGAAAAACATACGTACGTCTGAAATGAAAGTGGCGTGGGGGTACGCACTTTCTCACGTTCAAGTCACATTTAGTACATCTGACCATTTGCGTGAAACATTGCGTACGCAATGTTTTTGTACGTACGCACCTTTAGTACATGAGGCCCCTGGTACTTTCATTCACTGGTCACCCCTATGTCCATGATGTTATGCATCACCCTTTCTGCTGGAGCTCTTTTATCATTGCTTACATAGAAAATGCTACATGGAAGCAGTGTTAATTTCGTTGACGAATAATTTTCGTCATAGTTTTCGTCAACGAACCTTTTTTCCAAGACGAAGACGAAACGATAACTAAAAAAAAAAAACTTAAAAAAAAATAAAAACGATTTAAATTAACTGACATTTTCATCAACGAATAAAAACGAGACGGAAATGTTTGGCAGGGACGACATCCAATCAGAACTAATTTCGTCTTGTGAAAGGTAGGGACATGTTAGGAAGAGATCCAATCATCACTACTTTAGCATAGGTGGAGAGGCGGGGCAGCCATCCAATCAGAACCAATCTCTTTGGCAGCAGCGCGGTTTGCAAAAATCCCGGGAAGACCTGTGAACTGCGTTATGTGTCCATAATCTTTTTAGTCCCACAGTGGGAAAGCATAGCTAGGTTAACTAGTTAGTGTTGACGGCAGTTTACAGGTCTTCCGGGATTTTTTGCAAACCGCGCTGCTTTGAGTTAAACGACATGGGATGGGACAACTTGCTCCCTAGTGAGTGGCAAAAGTTGAAGTCATTGCATGAACTTCTGCTGCCTTTTGCAGAACATACTCAAACCCTTCAAAGTGACACCATGTCCATGTCCCTGGTGGTCCCTGCACTCTTTGATCTGCTCAGCCACCTTTCTGACTTTGAAGAGAACACTACCCATCGAGACCTTGCCACTCTTGCTAGAAAAATGAAAGGAAACTTGAACCAGCGTTTTGCTTGGATATTGGATCCGACTGACGAAAAGTTCACACCACTTGTAGCAGCTGCCTGCTTTGTCAACCCTAGTGTGTGTAAAACCCTTGTTAATGTGGCTGATGAAAATATACAGGAACTACTGAAACAGGCAGAGGAGTATGTGATCCAGTTCACACACCCACATTCACAACATGAGGATCAATCCAAAGATGATGGGGAGGACAACAGGAAGTTACCAGAGGAACCAGAAGCAGCACGAGGCAGCAGATCAGAAAATACAAGGAAGAACTTTCACAACCCATCACATGTGACTGTGACACAGGCATAGACTTTTGGCTGCAAAAAAGTGACACTTTTTATCACAGCCTAAAACCTTTTGCATTAGATTTACTCGCTATGCCAGCTTCCCAAGCTTTTGCAGAGAGGGTATTTAGTGTTACAGGTGACCTCACCAGAGGCCGGCGCAGTAGAGCAAGGGTAACATTAGCACGAAGTGATTTCCTGAAAATGAATAGAACCAAATAAACCTCTGTGGTCACATTGATGGCTATTATATGTAAGATACAATGTGACGTACAAAAAGTACAGGTGATCAATATTTTGTAATTGTTTTGCTTAATAAGCATGGTCAGTTAAATAAAGATGTTTAAAATAAGTTAAATCTGTGTTTGTGTACATTTCACATTCAAACAATATTACATAACTAATTAATACATGTTTAATTTTGTATAGTTGATAATTCAAGGGAACTGATGAAAAAGTATTTACATTTACACCCTTTAAATTTTAGTCGACTAAATTGACTGTAGATTTAGTCGACTATACCCTTATGAGTCAACTAAAACTAGACTAAAACGAAAAACCTTTCAGATGACTAAATTATGACTAAAACTAAATTACATTTTAGTCAAAAAAGACTATGACAAAAACTAAATCAAAATTTGCTGTCAAAATTAACACTGCATGGAAGTCCTGTTTGGCTAGGAGTTGATCAGTCAGGAAATGCACAGTCTATTTACTGTTCATTAGTTTCTCATCTTCAGAGTACATTTGTTGTCCTTGATACCATATGTTCACATCTTTACTTTGGAAATAATATTTGTGTATTCAGACCGGAAATGATGAGTTACAATGTGCAGAATGAGGCCTCAAATGAAATGTGCTTTCCACATTGCAAAACCTCTCAATGGTGTAACAGCATCTCTTCAGCACCATGTTTACGAACTTAAATATCAGGCTGATAGTTAAAGACATGGGAGCGCCCATAACACCTCTCCAGAACCTGAGGTCATTCTTTTCCTGTTTGAGGTCATTCGTTCTTCTTTTCCTTTTCCTGTTTGAGATCTTTTCCTCTGCCAAAAATCCCTCCATGGTCTGTAGTTGGTCTGCCGGTTTTCACAACTATCACAATACTCAGATCAACTGAAGAAAGGAAAATAAGTAATTAGTAATTATTTAGTATCCACATTTGAGGCTAAAATACAGGTAGCCACAAAGCCAACTGAGACGCCCGAGTAAAAGACTTGGTGTTGGTTCTTAATCTCATTGGACATACTGTGTAGTGTTCTGAACTACAACTAAAACAGATGTCAGGATCATCAACAGCTGCTTTGTGACAACCATTTTTTGTAATCTGTACCAACACTACATTGTTTGCAACTACAAAAAAATTAAACTAACCCTATGGAAGTTATTCAGTGTCAATATTAAAATGAAAATGTAATACGCATTTGCATGTTCCACTCATACAAGCAACTTTGATCTCAAAATTCAAATTCAAATGCAATAATTCCATTTACATTTGCAATGTGATAGACGATCTATTCATATTTCATTTACACATACATTTTGATGCTTTATTTGTGCCTTTATTGAAATGAAAATGCATTTCCGATTTGAATTATCAAGTTCATGTGATCATGCAAAGGTTGTTTCAAAATTATAATTAAAATGCTATTCGCTTAATATGCTTTGCATTTTCGTGATAACGCGTTTGAAATGTAATTTTCAACCTCACCACCACGCTAAAAAGACGTCAATATTCAAATGTTAATGGAGAAATAGCACCACCCCTGTTTGCAATAACATCACGATACCAACAGCGCTCAAACTGTGTCAAAATGCATTTTGAAAATGCAATCCGAGCACAATGCATTTTCATTTCCATGGACTTCCACGGACTTCTACTGTAGTCAAATTATAGTCAAATTAGATCCCATCAGCCATCCACTTTATTCAGGCAATCGGGTTCCACAGATTTCCACCTCCGGCAGTCAATCAGGACCAACGTTTCTTTCATAATTACTACACAAAACCAATTATATTCCAATACCAGATACATGCTCTTCCATTCTGAACATGTCAAGAAATTGGCATGCATCTTTGTAAATACTTTTGGTGAGGCTTTGATTACTGGTTACCTACATTAGCCTTGTAGCTCCAAGTACAAACTAATGAAGCAAATGTCAGAAACCAAACCTATATTGGCTGACTGCCTAAATGATACTTTGAGGTATAAAATGTTTGTAAATGAGATTTGTTTTTTTGCCTATTGTTGTATATTGTGGAACAGGAAAGAGATGTGTACTGCACAGGGCCGGTTCTGGCTAGATAGATAGCGATCACGGTCAGACGCGAATGTATAAACCTGGCATAATCCTCTACATAACCCCCAAAACTGGAGAGTTTTGTTTTGAGGTTTTTTTTTGACGGCGCTCAGGCGCCCTCAAATAATTCAATTCAATTCAATTCAATTCAAATTTATTTATATAGCGTTTTTTACAACACATGTTGTCACAAAGCAGCTTTACAGATTGCGTGGGTCCAGATCCGTGATGAGCAAGCCATAGGTGACAGTGTCAAGGAAAAACTCCCTAAAATGGCGGGGATAAAGGAAGAAACCTTGGGCGGCCCGTTAGCACCAGTCCGTATTTGTGGACAAAAGGTGGTTTTACAGTTGTGGCATAAGGTTCTTGTTCCCGGCCCAGTAGTCACAGTCCCCGGTGCAGATGAAGAGCCCCAGGTAGGAGCCAGCACCAGCACGTCCTCCCGCGGCAACGGCAAGTCCAACCCCGGCATCAGCACATCCACCGGCAAGCCAGACCATCTCCCAGGTGCCTGCGGGTGCTTGCATGCAGTCGTCAGGAAACCCATCCTCTTTTGGGAATACAGACTCCTGGTGCCCTGGAGTGGTCCTTGTCTCTATGAAGTAGGGGAGACAAGAAGGAACACAGAGTGGTGGGTGAATGCTCTTAACAGTATGCCTGACTAAACAAATGTGTTTTTAATCTAGATTTAAACACAGTGACTGAATCTGAGTCCCTAACACTGGATGGAAGTTTATTCCATAGCTGAGGGGCTGTGTAAGAAAATGACCTGGCCCCTGCTCCAGCCTTCATAATTTTAGGGACTGATAAGAAGCCTGCACCTTGTGATCGAAGTAAACGCGGAGGTTCGTATAGGACTAAAAGTTCCCTCAAGTACTGCGGCGCCAGACCATTTAACGCTTTATATGTTAATAGCAGGATTTTAAATTCAATGCGGAATTTTACTGGGAGCCAATGGAGTCTAGTTAAAATAGGAGTAATGTGTTCATATCTTCTGGTTCTAGTAAGTACTCTTGCTGCTGTATTCTGAACTAACTGGAGTTTATTTATACACTTACCGGAACATCCAGACAATAAAGCATTACAGTAATCTAATCTAGAGGTAACGAAAGCATGAACTAACTTTTCTGCGTCGTGTAGACACATTATGTTTCTGATCTTTGCAATATTTCTAAGATGGAAGTACGCTATTCTAGTCATGTTATCTACATGAGATTCAAATGATAGACTCGAGTCAATAATTACACCGAGATCTTTAACTGTTGTACTTGATGGTACTGTATGACCATCCAGAGTTAATAAATAATCAGAGGACTTATTACTGGCTATCTGTGGTCCTAATACAAGCACCTCTGTTTTATCAGGATTTAGTAGAAGGAAATTACTCAACATCCACTCCCTGATGTCCTGTACACAGTCCTCAACTTTCTTGTTAAGCTGTCTTCCCTCATCTAGTCTCGCTGAGACATATAACTGAGTATCATCTGCATAACAATGAAAGTTAACATCATGTTTGCGGATGATATCACCTAATGGTAGCAAGTACAACGAGAAAAGCAGAGGTCCTAAGACAGAACCCTGCGGAACACCAAATTTAACTTTGGTATGAACAGAGGAGTCGCCGTCAATATCAACGAACTGGTATCGGTTAGTCAGGTACGACCCTAAGCCATGAGAGGGCTGTTCCTTTAATCCCGACCACGTATTCTAGCCTATGTAAAAGAATGCTATGATCAATAGTGTCAAAAGCTGCACTAAGGTCAAAATACGAGTAGGGACATACAACCTGATCAGAGGCCAGTAACAGATCATTTACTACTTTAACTAGCGCTGTCTCCGTACTGTGATGGGCTCTAAACCCTGACTGAAATAGATTGCGCCCTGGGCGGTCGCCCACATTGCCCATAGCTAAAACCGGCCCTGGTACTGCAATACATTTGCTGCGCTGTGAAATGCTTTCATTTCCCTATACTGCTTGAGCAAGCTGAGTTTTCATCTCTTCATCTCTTCCTCTTCATCTTAACAGTACTCATTTGTAAGTAATCTCCAGTATGTAATTGTTTGATGGTAATCGTTCTTGGTTGTGGGGCTTTTTGCGGTGTTTAATAAATACTCCAACCTTATTTCCTATCTATTCCTTCTCTATGTTGGATTTGCCTGTTGGGTCATGAATCTCACTTCCCTGACTGTAAAGCGATGGCCTCATGACCTCCATAATATTAAAGGACACATCTTCAATTCTTCCTCAAATCTGAAAGGTCTACATAATCTGTGCAAGTGTTGGTGCAACTGCAGAACGTCTTCCAATGCCATCGGTCTTACCTGAGATCTCTTAATGGTTTTGATGTCTTCTTTCTGCAAAACACAAAGAAGAAACATTGAAAAAGACCCTGTGAAGTGCAGACAATAAAGTCCATTTTTGCACAGTATGATCTGGGATCCTCTTGTTGTTAAAAATCTGATCTCTAGCAACTGGATATATAGAATGATGAATTCCAGATGCACGTCATTTTGGAATACAAAGGCATATGGGAGAGAGATTTTGTGGACAATTGTACAGTGTTGTGTAGCAACGTTAGCCAGTCATGCCTATTATGAAATCTCCCTCCCATATGCTTTGTAATTCTGAAAAACCATTTAAACATTGGATTGTATTGGATTGCTGGTCCCTGTGCAAAGTAATGAGTATCTGTAGCAGTGCTTTGAGCTCATCTTTCACTGTGAAATATTTAAAAGCCTTTACAAAACCATTCTCTCATGATTCAATCCTTTCATGGTTCAGTTCAGTTCGCAGTTTCTGGGCCACATTTAATGCTAGATATGCAAGATGAGTTTTCTCTTGGCTCTTCAATGCATTTCCAGATGCGTAAACGAATTGTGCATGCCGTTTTCTGTAGACCATAATATTATAATCAATGATGTGGTTTCCTTCGTATTCACAGAAAACGTGAAAAAACTGGAAGCTGGGAGTGTGCAGTTTCAGGATGAGGGTCAGGGTCAGTTGCCCTTTCAAAACAACTAATGCTCCGACTTTTGGCGTCAATGTACAGTTCAGCAAATCAATAGCGGTTCAACCATACATGCACCATGAACTGAACCACAGGCTGCCTAACTGTAAGTTTCAGTTATAGCTTAGAACCACATCACTAGACAAAAACTACCATGCAAACGTCATTAGTAATAGTGGGTTCATGAGATAAAAACCTCCGAGATTAAGATAAGGGTGCAGAGAAAAACTGAACGGTTCACAATCCAACCACCTCATCTGTAGAACATAGTGGTTCACAGACACCTGCAGTGTCTACTGATAACGGTTGCAGCAGGATGAACTAGGAGTGAACACACGTCTGCTGCTTACATCTTAGAAAAAGTGTCAAATCACTGGGCAGCATTTAACTTGCAGTAGAACAATGTCTCAAAACACACCAATTAGTCAAAAATGTAATGTTCTTTACTGCTAAATCAAGTCACATACACTCACACACACACATACCATTCAGTTGATCACGATTCCTCTTCAAAAGACGTCTTTCATGTTCATGCACACCTGAAATTAAAAATCAGGTTAAACATTTTTGTAACATCTAGAAAATTCTCTTCATGAGTATTTACTTCAGGCACCAATAGAGGCATAAAATTAGAGGCCAAATTCTCTGCATTCTGTCTCCACGTCACAGAGATAGACTCTCGTACCAGATTATCTCTGTGGATGAGAAACCCCAGTACAGGCCACACCTAATTCACCTAATACACAACACTCCCCTTCCCAAAGTTTTACATTTGAAGGTTTCATAAGAGTTCTACAATTGCAATATCTTATAAGTGATTGCTTTTAAATGAAAATATCCACAGGAATTAAACATTTGCTCCCATTGTTTCTCTTTTAAAATAATATTTTCAAATCTCACACACATGCATTCATGCGCCCACGCACACACACATACAAATACATACCATGCAGTTTTTCCTGCAGTTTATAAATATTCATCTGTATTCGATACCTTACATCTCCATGTTCCCCTGAAGTGGAAAATATCCAGATAAAAACACTTAATATCTCCTCTTGCCAAAGTTATACAACATTTTTATATTTCATGAGAGTTCTTCCATCTCCAACAACTTTACTGCAAACAATGTCAGTCCATTCTCATAGAGACACTGCTCTGCACCGGTACAAGTGTATCGACATAGTGATGTTGCTGGAGTTTTAACACATCAAATTCACTGCTAGATTTCTAGCTATTTGAATTATAACTGCATATTCAAACACATAATATCTTTAAACATGAAGTCTGAGTAAGAACTCAACTTTAAGATCCAGCGGTGGCAAAATAAATCAGTAAACTGTAGTTACATTCTAATGACTTCTGTGTTTCTAGTATTCACTGATTGTTTTAACAATAATGACCAAATGGCCACAGGAATAAAAAAATATTTTTCTATATCGTGTCCATTGTGGTTTCCACACACACCTTGCAGTTTTTCCTCCAGTTGATAAAGTTTCCTCTGCAGATATCCTTCATATTCATGCAAAACTGAAATATGGAAAATATCAGGTAAAAACAGTGTTATATAATATATATATATATATATATATACACACACACACACACATACACACACACACACACACTCGCCACCTGGATTAAACTAAGCAAATAGGTACAAGCCTCCTATTGGATAATTACTGAATGAGCGATTTTTTTCAGCTGGCAACAAGTTGTTTAACCCCAACTGGTGCAATGAGTTGCTTCTCATTTCTTAAAAAACCGTGCTGAAACATCCCGTGGTCGTGGGAATGATGTCAGTCTGTTTGAGAAGGGTCAAAGGGCATCAAGCAGAGAAAACATCTAAGGGGATTGCAGAAACTACTAAAATTGGGTTAAGAACTGTCCAACGCATTATTCAAAACTGAAAGGATAGTGGGGAACCATCGTCTTCGAGGAAGAAATGTGTCCGGAAAAAAGTCCTAAATGATCATGATCGGCGATCACTTAAACGTTCTGTGAAATCAAATCAAAGAAAAACAACCAACAGAATTAAGGGCTAGGGTTGTTTAACAGTGAAAGTTAGAGCATTTCCACACGCACAATGCGAAAGGAACTCAAGAGATTAGGACTGAACAGCTAGCCTTCAGAAAACCACTAATCAGTGAGACTAACCGAAAAAAAGGCTTCAATTTACTAAGGAGCATAAAGATTTGACTCTGGCACAATGGGAGGTCATGTGGTCTGAGTCCAGATTTACCCTGTTCTAGAGTGATGGGCGCATCAGGGTAAGAAGAGAGGCAGGTGAAGTGATGCATCCATCATGCCTAGTGCCTGCTGTACAAGCCTGTGGGGGTGGGGTTATGATCTGGGAGCCTGTGGGGGTGATGCTATGATCTGGGAGTCTGTGGGGGTGGGGCTATGATCTGGGAGCCTGTGGGGGTGGGGCTATGATCTGGGAGCCCGTGGGGGCAGGGCTATGATCTGGGAGCCCGTGGGGGCAGGGCTATGATCTGGGTTTGCTGCAGTTGGTCAGGTCTGGTTCAGCAACAGTATGTGCTCAAAGAATGAGGTCAGCTGACTTCCTGAATTTACTGAATGACCAGGTTATTCCATCAGTGTATTTTGCCTTCCCTAATGGCATGGGCACATTCCAAGATCACAATGCCAGGGTTCATCAGGCTCGAACTGTGAGAGAGAGGTCCAGGGAGCAGGAGGCATCATTTTCACACATGGATTGGCCACCACAGAGTCCAGACCTGAACCCCATCGAGGCTCTTTGGGATGGCTGGTGAAGACAGCAGTCAGACTCGACCATCATCAACGCAACATCAAATAAATGTTGTGACATTGCAGAAGCTTATTGAAACAACGCCACAGCGAATGCTCAAATTAATCAAAGAGTGTGTGACCTTTTTTGGTGGTGACTTGTTTTTTGGCCAGGCAGTATATACTGCATATATATATATATATATCCATATACTCAACAGATCCATATATAGACAAATTCATCAATAGTAAAATGAAAATAATGCTGCTTCATGTCAGTGCTGTGTGATCTCAGTAGTCTTAACACTACATGTCGGATTATGAAGTCATACTGAGTATGATAAAGACAGCATGTAAATTAAACCTATTAATATTATTTGTTATTATATATATACTACTGAGACTACTGAGATCACACAGCACTGACATGAAGCAGCATTATTTTCATTTTACTATTATTGGAAAAAAGACAGCAGGGCAGTGTAACTGTACCAATACCCAACCACATTCAATGACTAGGCCTGACAACATCTACAACTTGATGAATTTGTCTATATATGGATCTGTTGAGTTTGGTGATAAACTACAGCCACTGTAGTTGTGACATTCACATGACGTGAAATCTTCCATGACCTCAAGAAAACCACAGCCTCTCATAACCACTGACTAGATTTAAAGGCATACTTTGAAAAGGAAACCCCACAGGTGTGTTGTATCTGCAAGTGACCTATAAAGCCCTGAGTGTAGGGGTGCTGTTTTTAGAGGTCTACCATCCTAAATAATTGCACAGATGTGTTTTAGTCACCTGAGAACACTGTTAAGTTAAACCACATTTTTGTCAATTGTGATTTTCACCCCAATCGAAATCTGTCCTCCACATTTACCCATCTGTGCAGTCAGCACACACACACACATACACACACACTAGTGATCACTAAGGGGCTGTGGTGCACACGTGCCCAGAGCAGTGGGCAGCCCTAGCACGGCGCCCAGAGAGCAGTTGGGGTTAGGTGCCTTGCTCAAGGGCACCTCAGTCATGGCCTCAGGCCTGGGAATAGAACCCACAACCCTCCGGTCACAAGACCAGTTTCCTAACCCTTTTCTTGTGGCCAGTTTCCACTGGTCAGGTAAGTGTCTCCTGTCACATGACAGCTGCCAACCAGTGAGGGCGAGGGTTGACACATACGTCACGCCTCCTCTATGTACCAATCACAACATATTTCTGAGCTGCAGCATCATCGGGGTTCAAACTCCCAATCATTGATCCAACTCTATTCTGTTGCGCCACTGAGGAGAAAGGACTTCTTTTGGATCAACTAACTATAAATATGCATATTACTATTATTTATATTAATGAACCCAGCAATTTAAAACACCGTATATCAGTAATAGTCTAGTTACTACTTCATGCTGAAGACGCTGTTAAATAATGTCTAGTCATTACTTACCACTGACATCGCATTCAAATGAAAGCGCAGTCATCATTGTTTCAAGATCTTCCATGTCAACATACTTCTGACTGTACCATATACCACATCTGGCATCTACCAGTTCATTTATGATCCCTAAAAGCTTCCCCACGTGGTTATCCTGGCCAGAACCTTCATTGTTGAACGCATGGTACCTGTGGCCACACTGACTGATCAACGTCTGGAGGCTAGGCCCAGCAGACTCAACGTACTGCTCAATGGAGCCCTTTTTTAACGTATCTTTAAATGTGAACAGGATAATGGTGAACTTATAGAGCCTCTGTCCAAAAATCTCCACCGCTTTCCCCACCGTGTCCATCTGATCCTTGGTGAAACGACCTGTGGAAATCACGAGCAGGAACACGTGAGGACCTGGGTATGTGAGTAGGAGGCATTGTAGGAGTCTGTCTTTATCCATGTCAGAGCTCACGGGGAGCCCCGGGGTGTCCACCACTGTGACACGCCTGCCCTCCAGGATCACTGTGTGAGCCTCACACTGCTGCGTGACTGGAGAAGGACTCAACTTGGACACAAATGCTGGGACACCAAGAAGAGTGTTTCCTGCTGCACTCTTTCCTGCACCCACATACCCAAGGAGGATGACCCTGAGCTCAGGGGGACCTGTAGCATTGGAAAACAGACACAAGATCATTTATTACAGTCATTGTGCACACATGATGGTAAGAGCACTTTTAGCACTCTCATGAACATCACTATGGTGTTATTTATATCATATCACAGGCCATGCACACTCCTGCTCGTGCACACTCCTGCTCGTGCACACTCCTGCTCGTGCACACTCCTGCTGTTCTTTAGCTTTTAGTGTGTGTGTGCACTAGTTGCTCACAAATATTCCTGTGCATCATAGCACTGCCAAAGTCGTCGGCCAAAAGGGTTTTGACCAATTAAATTGTTACTGATGGTTCCTAACAGTCCCATTGGTTGGGAAAAGCAACCTATGTCAAAACAAACTGCAGATTGTAGGCAAATTCACTGTGTATTTGCCAACCAGTAGGGGTGTTGAGGAACATAACATTTAATTGGTCAAAACCTTTTAGCCATTTGATAGACAGTGTTGTTACAAGGTAAACCTAGGACCGAAGTGTTTCACAAACTGAGAAAGGCTGGAGCTCCAGATAGGTGTGACTGGCTGCAGATGGGCTGGAGATAACAAAAAAGGGGCGTGGCAATGTGTGTAAGTGGATTATGGCAAATTTATGGCCTGTTCAGTGTTTGGCACATAGACCATGTGTCTGGGGCTTGGTGGTGGCGTGCGAGCCAAGATATCAACTGTAAGCAGCAAGTGAAATAGTGTGGTTTCACACACTGTTAGCATGACTAAACAACAAAACAAAACACCTAAAACTGTTTTAATAAAGATGTTTTTTGCATGTTAACTTTGTGCGTTGATGTTAGGCTAGCAGTAATGTTGACTTATGAAGTACTTTTTAATCAATATACATATCCACTTCCATACTTCCACGACAAATTTCCCTTGCCATTTCCAATATCTGCAGACCACAGATGAACTAGTGTGGATCTGTGGAAACACTGCCTACCGCAGTATTGCACACCTCAAGTGGACAGGAAGCTGCTTCCCTGCCTACTCGGCCCCGCATGTCTCTGGTACTAACTTGGCAAGTGACAGCGCATATGACAGACAGGCCAGTCTATAAATGTGTGCAGAAGACATTTTTTCAGAGGCGCGGGACGGGTGTGTGGCGTGACGTCTGTTGCTAGGAAACGGTGACAGTATGCTTAATTGTAAGATTGATTGTTGATGTGTGTGTGACAGATGAGTATTGGACACTTTTGAAAATACATAACAAATCGCGTCCCGTATCGGTTCAATACGGGACGCAACATTTAACTGCCAAATACGGGACGATTCCGTATTTTACGGGACGGGTGGCAACCCTAATTCTAATGATCGTGATCCAAAGTCGTTTGGCACTTGACCTCCTGCTAGAGCAGGCAGGAGGGGTGTGTAAGGTTTTAAACAGCTCGAGCTGCTTCTATAGCCCCGATATCTCCCAGACCGTTACTAACATCATTACGCGCCCCGACCCCAGCCGATATCTGCTGGCTGCAGTGGGTTTAGTCCTTGTGGAGACACTTGCTACGTTATGTCACCTAACCAAAGCTAACATCAATTAGCTAGCTAGCTACTATATTTCTAGTGTGAAGTAATGTTAAAATACTTACGGTACATCTTATTGCTGGACATCTCAGCATCGCATCTCTGAAACAGTCGACGACGTCTTAACATGCAAAAAACAGGTTTAAATATGCTCGCTAAGATAAATTGAGCTAACTAGTTAGCTGCGATAGCTAGCTAAAGTAAAGAACCACCGATATTCGCAAGACAACAAATGTACATGCTCGGATCTTGTCTATTTATCCCGAAGTTATACCCAAGCAACAACATTTAAAGTCGATAACATTAGCTACATGTTTCTATTTCTGTTTTGCCGTTGTACATTTCACATCGATAAGGAAGCACGGCAACCCGGAAGTGATTCCGCTGACGTTCAAATCTGAGAAAATATAGCGTCCGGAGTACGGAGCTGTTTACGAGTACGATACAACCAGAAAAATAACAATTACTATGGCAAGCCGTTTTAGCTTTTATTATAGTGCTTGAAAATCACTATATTGTTATTCCTCATACTTATTATTATTATTACTATTATTATTATCCAAATTTCTGTAATTAATGCGGCCCGAACCGCTTAACATACAGACTCCGTTCAAACTGCGTTTCGAAGGTCTCGGCTCTGATAGGTGTGCTATCCGTTTTTGGAGTCGATTAGAGTTGTAGTTTATAATAAATTTACGTTTAAAAATGAAAACAGCCCCATAGAAATGAATGGTGGAGTGTTCAGAAATTCAAATTATAGCTGCCAGTTAGAGTGTGTGCTGGCATGAAAAATGATCAAAAATCTCCTGGATAAACTGCTGTAAAATCCTTACACCTTCACCTAGAAGCCCCACTTAAATTTGAAAAGGCAGAGAAACTTGTCCTTTCTGGCAGGCCGAAATATCTCATCCACACACACACACACACACACATACTGTACATCTCTCTCCCATACCCACTACACACACACACATACTGTACATCTCTCTCCCATACCCACTACACACACACACACATACTGTACATCTCTCTCCCACACACACACACACACACACACACACACACACACTGTACATCTCTCTCCCATACCCACTACACACACACACATACTGTACATCTCTCTCCCATACCCACTACACACACACACATACTGTACATCTCTCTCCCATACCCACACACACACACACACACACACATACTGTACATCTCTCTCCCATACCCACTACACACACACACACACACACATACTGTACATCTCTCTCCCATACCCACTACACACACACACACACACACATACTATACATCTCTCTCCCATACCACACACACACACACACACACACACACACACATACTGTACATCTCTCTCCCATACCCACTCCACACACACACACACACACACATACTGTACATCTCTCTCCCATACCCACTACACACACACACATACTGTACATCTCTCCCATACCCACTACACACACACACACATACTGTACATCTCTCTCCCATACCCACTACACACACACACACATACTGTACATCTCTCTCCCATACCCACTACACACACACACACACACACATACTGTACATCTCTCTCCCATACCCACTACACACACACACACACACACATACTATACATCTCTCTCCCATACCAACTCCACACACACACACACACACACATACTGTACATCTCTCTCCCATACCCACTACACACACACACACACACACATAAACATACATACATCTCTCTCACACACATACTGTACATCTCTCTCCCATACCCACTCCACACACACACTTAACCCTCTATTGCATGACTTATTATTTAACCATGAAAAAATATTTTAATGCATTTTAACTATGTAAAAATGCTTTTTTAATGGAAATTTAAAAAAATAATAAAATTAATATTTTAAGGGGCCATATGGCAACAATGCGCAATCATGGAAAGTACCATAAAACCCTTTTTTTCCCCTAAAACAAACTTTTATTGAAAATTGGACTAAGGAAATCCAGATTATATGTAGGGATACATGTAACCCAATATTTAAACAGTTAAACCCAATATATAAAACAATTCTAATTTTTATTTGGAATCTAAGGTAAGGTACATATGCCTGTAGTAAGACCTATGCCACATCTCTCTTGCCCACCTGGTGAAATGTAAAATAAAGAATCATGATATAAATGATTGTGATACAATGTCACAATATATGAAACATGTATTACTTTTTTTTTTATAAAATACCACTATCTGTTTCTTCTGGTTCGGCCTCTGTGTGCGTACCTGACTCTGACCTGTTACAACTCTCATTCATTTACATTACATTTTACATTTACGGCATTTAGCAGACGCTCTTATCCAGAGCGACTTACAAAAGTACTATGTGTTCAGTCAGAATATGCATCTCTATCTAGTATAAACAGGTTTAAGTCCAAACTACTTGAGGTCAAGCACTGCCATAAACCGTTGCTAGTGCTGATGCCTAGAAAGAAGACAACAAAATATAAGATTAGACAGTGCAATACCTAGCAAGACTGAAATACCTACAAGACTACATGCAGTATAAGTGCAATACTTAGCAAGTGTTCCTAAAGATAAAGTGCAATTATGCTTTATATTTATATTTCATTCAGGTTCACATCAACATCATTCTCCTCATCACTGCCCACTAGCTCATCCTCAACTCTGTCCTGTTCACCTTCCCTCTACAATAGAAGATGCTGGCTTTCATCATTTCTGAGGATGAAAGCATCATATGTAAACTGGCTATACAGCCAAAATGCAGTCTACAATTCCTGTGCTTTCCAGTGGTGAAGTTTATAATCAAGATAATGTTGCAGTTAAAAAATGTTAGGATTAGGCTTAGGGTTAGAATAACAAAATGTAAATAGAAATGTTTTTTTCCCATTTTAAATGTAATAAAAATTTGTAAGCATAGTCTCAGAATAGCCTACTACTACATAAGTCGATTACAGTCCAATAGGCTAAAGGTGCACAAATGCGTTCCACATTTGCATATAGTTGCCATATGGCAACAATTTAATTTGACCATTTTATATTTACATTTTTTTTATGAGAAATTAAAGTGAACATACCCCAGATAGTATTTACATTTTTTCCTTCAAGAAACTGTCAAAATCTTGAATAATTAGTGGATTTTAGGAGCCTTCAGGTCATGAACTTCAGTGTGGTGTCAATGGGAAAAGGAGGTAAAAACATGGACTTGCTGGTCATGTGATGCCAAAAGTTACTGTTCTTGTCAAAGTAGACGTCCTCCCCAACCCCCCAATTAAATACTAACATGGATTTTATATTTAGACTTTTATTAAAACCAAGATAAAGTAATTGTTGCCATATGGCAACACCATGCAATAGAGGGATAAACATACATACATCTTTCTCACACACACATCTCTCTCAAACACAGACTTGCATCTCTTTTCAAGCACTATGTATTTCCTTCAGGAAATGCAAATCTAGTTCCTATTCCTATTCCTGTTTTCTTGATATCAGGAATTGGATTTATACATGTGAAAAAGAATGATATTTTTTGACATTTTAGGGGAAGCTGACCTTCCCTCTTAGAGCAATCGCCTCTGGTGTGCCATCTTGTCGCTGTGTGTTCGCTAAAGTGAAGAGACTCACGCACGCCTAATTTAGGGGGGCCGTGGGGGGGGGCAAGCGTGTTGTGCCCCCCCCCCCTAGAACCGCCACTGCTTTTGGCATTTTGATAAGGCAAAGATTTACTCCCATCAGTGACAATGATCTTGAACAGCATGTACAAATGCTCCATTAGCAACATCCAAGGCCAGGTTGTGAGGTAGGCTGTACTTTTTTGCAACTGAGCTATCCTTTAGACAGATTAGCCATTGCTTCTCTGTGATCTTAAGTTGGCACATTTTGTCAATTGTGATTTTCACCCCAATCGAAATTTGTCCTCAGCATTTACCCATCTGTGCAGTCAGCACACACACACACACACACTAGTGATTATTACTAGGTGGCTGTGGTGCACACGTGCCCAGAGCAGTGGGCAGCCTTAGCCCAGCGCCCAGGGAGCAGTTGGGGTTAGGTGCCTTGCTCAAGGGCACCTCAGTCATGGCCTCAGGCCTGGGAATAGAACCCACGACCTTATCAGACACTGTCTTTCTGCTGTGAGTATATATGTACCTCGACATCGAGTGCGGGACACACTGAACAGAACTGACCCAGCAGCAGCCGCACAAAGGTGGAACAATGTTATTGCAAGGCGCACTTATCACGTACCATTTCCCAACAGTCTATTGCACATCGATGGATACGTGCGCCTCATACGGTAAAATTTAATATAATTGAGTAATTAATTTAGTCATCTGTTAGCCCAACAATAAACCTGAGTTAGTATTAAAATGGCCCTGTCTTGACTGCCAGTACAGACAACAGACAACAGGCCCTGACAGTTCTAGCTCACTTTGTGAGGGCAAGTTGCCTGTATGGACTTCCATCAAGGGTCAGATCAGACCACGGGGGTGAAAATACAATGGTAGCACTGTTAATGAACCTTTTGAAAGGGGAAGGACAAGGAAGCCACATTACTGGGCTATCAGTCCACAATCAGCGAATTGAACGCCTCTGGAGGGATGTATTCACACAAGTCATCCATTACTATTACAACTTGTTTTACTCTTAGGAAGACAAAGGCCTTTTAGAACCAGACAATGAAATATATAAATACTCACTCCAGTGTATCTGCCAGAAATTACAGAGAGATTGGAAACTTTCAGGAATGCCTGGAACAACCACAGCATGTGCAGTGAAAATTCCCACACACCTAACCTAATGTGGCTGGAGGGCATGATTGGCAGCCAGCAAGCAGACAGCACTGCAATCAGCAATGTCTTTGGTGAGAAGCTTTACAGTGAGGACAACTTGGAAATACTGTAACTTCTAACTAGAGCAGTCAGAAGCCGAAGAGGAAGTCTTTGACCAGGCAGTAGTAGTGAGGAGACCATACATCGGCTTTAATCAAGAACAATAGATACTTCAGGATTTTCTCACAAGAATTACAAACCTAAAAGACAAATATGTAACTTGATGTAGAGAGATCACCACTATGCTTTCAGCATAATGCTTTCTGACATCTTAACTAAAAATTTGATTTAAAAACTATATACAGCATCAATGTGTAGTCCTTGTTGGGAAGTGAACAATAAGCAGACTTGAGTTTCCCATTTTTCTTCATTCATACTACATACGCCATGCTAATTACAGTAAAGATTTACTGAACTCTTGTTCTTGTGACATGTGACAGAACTGTAAAACTAATGCCACTACAGAAACTCTTCCAAAATACAACGGTGAAATTCCAAATAAAATGTGAAAAATAACAAATCTTTATCAATATTCTTTAACTTAAGTCAGCACTCCAATGGCAGAACATCTAAAACAGGCTCAATACTGAATCTTCAGACAGCACTTAGAATGAAAATTGTAAACAATGTCTTTTTGTAAAACTTGCTATGGAAATGTTTCAGGCTCTTTTTCAAACTTGCTTCAGCTGGCTATAAATAATCTATATTTCCTAAGGATAGGTTTAGGTTTAGGCCTAAACCTTTCTAAATCCACATGATCCAAGTACAGCATTAGTCATCAGATCAAGTAGCTCCCCTTCATTCTGTACACCACAGGGAAGGAACAGAGTCAAAGAGCAAGTTGAGGCATAAGGAAAATGATTTCCCCTTTCCTCCTGCTAAAAACTGGATTTGAAGTCGCTGCGGAAAACCAAGAGGTGGTGCTGCATTTGCTCCCGTGACACCAATAGGTCCTCAAAGGTGAAGGGAGTTTCTTTTTCTGTTAAAATACAGACACACACTTGCATAAACCTTAAACAGGAATCCGTTTTTAATGCCAAGACTCAGTTTTAATGGTGTAAGCACTGTATTTAAAGGTGGTTCCATAATAAGATTCATGCTGCTCATTTGTTTTGTAGACATAGCAATATGCATCTATTATATTGACGTCACAGTTTAAAATAAGCCAAAAAAAGTACATAACAGCATAATCAATTTCATAATGACAGTGGGGTGGATTTTAACACTCCCATGCAAATATGGTGCCTCTTCAGCCTCCTTGTTGTGCGCCCCTCATCATTCCACAAGATATCAAAAAGACAAGACAAAAAAAAACTCTTGTCAGTTGTTCCTCTGTATGTGTAAAAAGGCACTGAAGTGCTTTCCAGTATCTCTCCACAGTTTCCCAAAGTTTGCCACAAGAGTTGATGCCTTGTTTAAACTGCTCAAATGAATAAAACAAAATGGAGCATAGTGATAATCAGATGGAAGGGTGGCACCAGTCAGTAAGGATTTGTCCATTATTATCAATAATCAATTATGTTAGTCAACAAATCTTATCTAAGCACAGATTATATAGAAATACATAGATGACACAACACATTGGATCCAGACAGCTCTACAAATAATACCTGTGGAAGATGAAATGCTTCACAATTTGTAAGATGATCTGTGGAATATTAAGAACGTTGGCTCCATATACCCCTGGGACACCACTCTGATCTTAAAAACTACAACAAAGCAAAAAATCTGCTTAGTGTCAGAATACCCGCGGAAGCTTGTCCTGCATACACTTGTCTGGCAAGCTGGCAATATCAAATCCTTCAAGATCTGGAACCTGACCAAACATTAACTGATAAAGGCTGGGATGTAATGCCTTAATGCAACAACCAGGCAATCATCTTCCCACCAGTATATTATTTCCCCTTATCTAGGGCTGCCCGGTCGCTGCGCTAGGTGGGAGGAGAACAAGCGCAACAGGAACTAACGCAACTATGGGGTTTACACACGCAGACACAGCTAAATAGTAAGACACAACGAGAACCAAGAACAGATACTTTATTAACACTAACAAAGAGCTACTACAAATATCACAATCAACGCGAAATAGCGCGAACATAACAGAATGAACACAGAAAGCTAAAGTAATCCACATAATAAGGGGTTTACGCGAAACACCGGCATACGGAGACAGATAACCAAATACATACACAATAACCAGGGGAACAGGGACGACCAAAACCCGAAGAACAAACAGAGAAACACGGGCAGAAGACAAACAACCGGAGTGACTAAGACAGGAAAGTACAGGGCAGCAGAACTAATAAACAGAGACGCGACGCGTAACCAACAACTAACCAGGAGACGGAACATACAGAGAAACAATAACCGACAACCAGGAAGACTGAACACAGGGTTTTAATAAAGGACTAAACAAGGTAACTGAACTGGACACAGGTGCAGACAATGACGAGGGGCATGACAGGGAAACACAGAGAAAAATATGAAAGGACGGAGAGGGCGGAGCTAAACGTTACAACTGCTTTATATGTGAAGGGCTGTATAAATAATGTACAGCACATTTAAAACGTTTAAAACGTTTCTGGTGATTGTTTTAAAACCCCTACACACAAGCAGGTAGGGTAGTTAAATATCAGAACTAAAATCCCTACACACTCATCCAGGACTTGATACTGTTCTTGAAGTTCGATTCCTGTGACTGTTCCACAGTGTCATACATTCATCCAGGTCCTTCTGTATGACATTGCCAAAGCAAAACCTCAGTAACACTGATGTTTATGACTTCCACTGAATTGTCCTGCATCTTGGAGGTCTGCAAATAGTTCCATCCAGAACTGATAGACCTATAGAACCTATAGAAATGTAGTCCAATAAGCTTGAATAAACTCGCAAATTGTACTTCTGCCAGAGTACTTGCTACATCGTTCGGTAGTCAAAGAGCTGCCCTGTTCCGCGGAGCTCCATCTTATAGCATTCCTGGCAGCATTTGTAGAGGAACAGTCTTGTCTGCGGTACACTCCAGTCTCTTTGAGTTTCATTTTAAGACACCACAAACTAATGTTTACACCATGTAAAGAGGACATCATATCAACGATTACATCGTAGGAGTGACCTTCATTGAAGTAGCCTATACAACAATGCATTACATCACTTTCTGACTGCTCTTTTAAAAACTCCAAAGACTTTCCACATGAAAAACAAAAACATGCCAACGGGCTAAAATGGGTTCAGCAAAATGGACAAAACATTGCTAGGTTTAACTGTCTACTGCTACCCTACCCTTTCCATTAGATTCGCTGTTTGTAAATTTGTTTCGGTATCCTACTGGTAAAAGAGTTTCGCATCTTGTAAATTAGTTTTTTGTATCTTTGTAAATTTGGTTTCCTAAAATGTAAAATTGTTTTGCCCTTCTCGGTGTAACAGCCAGAACTGTGCACTGTCTCTTTAAGGACCACCGAGTGCATGCGCCCACGTCAGTGCACAGCACGCAGAGAAGAGAGTTTAGTTTTTTTCCTGGTGCGACTCACCGACAGACTGCTGGGCCCTGCTCGTCCATGTTATGTCTTTTCATTGTGAGTAACGCAAGAGAGCTTGTAATGGTCCTCATTCATGTATGGATGGTCCTGTAGTGCTGGAGCCCAGACTGTGCGAATTAAACCAAATAGCTTCATACCGCCTACTAGGGGTGTGCGATATATATCGTCCACGATAATATCTTAATAGCTGTGTTAACGATGTGCGAGCTGACGTTATCGAGTATGCTAATCACTGAGGAAAAAAACAACAAATCAAAGCGCATTGTCTCCACGCGTCTAGCTTTAGTATAGGTGGCTGCGCGTGCGCATTGAGAGTGCCTGTGCCTGTGTGTACTAGTATAGGCTAAAGCTAGCGTTAGTATAGCAGCTAAAACAAGGCTGAAAATGAGCGAGCACACTGCACCAGAGGAAGACGTTCAGACACCGCCAGCCTCTCAGTCTACTGCCTTGGATTTAATTCCCAGACGAGGTTCGTCTTCACTCGCGTGGAGGTGGTTTGGGTTTGAAAGGGCGGACATTACTCAAAAGACGGCAATATGTAAGCTCTGTAAGAAAGCGGTTGCTATTAAAGATAGCTCGACAACTAACCTGTTCCATCACCTCCGTGTAAACCATCGCACAGAGTATGAGGAGGAATATGAAAAACTTGCTGTCCAAGACAAACCTACACCACCTAAGGTATCCAAAGCACAAACTCAGCTAACTTTAGCGGAATCACTCACTAAAAAGTGCCCTACGACACAAAAGGCAGCAGATGGCAAGAGATAACAAATGCAGTCACCAGTTACATCGCTAAAGACACGGTCCCCGTCCAAGTTGTTGAGAGATGGCTTCAAACAACTATTAAACACTCTAGACCCAAGATATAAACTGCCTGGTCGAAAATATTTCAGTCAAACTGCTCTGCCTAAGCTGTATGAATCATGTCGCCTCTGGAGCATAAGCCAAAAGACGTTGTACATTTTGCCACCACGGCTGATTTATGCTCAAGCAGAACGTCGGAGCCATACCTCTCTCTGACCGCGCACTTCATTGACGAATCTTGGCAACTGCAATTAGTTACTCATTCATTTGAACATGCTGTAGTCTCCCTTTTTTACATTTTGCAATATTCAAACAAACTCGAAGTGGGTAATTTGTTTACAAATAATTTATTTTTTGTGCAGTATTTGAATCAGAATGTGTGTATTTGGTGACTTGTATGTTTTATTTTTGTTTTCATACGTATGCTGCAGAAATCAGCAAACCGCAATGTTTATCAAGATTTAAATAGCCACTTTCTGTATATTTATATTGAAAATGTGTTGATTGTAAATTGTGTTTAAAATAATCTCATTGATTTGTTGTTGATCTTTGTGTACATTTTTGCAAAGAAAACCAGGTAGGCCACATGCCTTGCGCACATACTTGCACTGACACTGTTAATTTAAATGTTTTTCATTGTTATTTGTTTCAAGTAAATAAAGTGCCTTAAAATTGTTTCCATTAATATAATGTGTATGCAATTATTTTAATATCATTTAAGTCAAGTCAAGTTAGTACAATATAAGACTTTTACAAACATTTATAAATAATGCAAAATATCGTTTAATATCGGTATCGGCAAAATTACAGAAAATATCGATATCGAGTTTTTTCCAATATCGCACACCCATACCGCCTACACGACTGCCGCATTTATTTCCGCGCTCCATAACTCATTCCCTAAGCTCGGTTACAAAGCTCCCTTCTATCCGGGTTGGAGTGGAGACAGGATACTCACTCCCCAAAGCGTTACATCAGCCACTGTAGTAACAGTAACAAAATAACAATAAACAAAGCGGGTCTAGACAATTGAGACAATTACCTACACTAACCAGCAAAAACATGACAGGGGAGGAACGAGAATCAAGACAAGCAGATATAACAAACACAGAACAAACCAGTAACAGAATTCATAAGGTGCACAGCGAGAACAAAGAACATACATGAAACTAACCAAGAAACATAGGATAAACTAGGATACAGGATTCGTGGGGGGAACAGAGGGCAGGAAATACAATCAACGTAGACGGAATACAACGTAGCGGGAAATACAGAGCAAACATGGAAACCAACTTACAATAACCAACCAGAGGACTTGGAAACACAGGGACTAATATACACAGACTAAACGAGGAAATGAAACAGGACACAGCTGAACATAAGGCAGGGGACACAAGGTACAGGGGCATGACAGACAGAAGAGAAACCAAAAAAGAAGGCAGGACTAGGGCAGATGACACAAGTCAGAAGCAGAAGTTGGAGCTATACGTGACAATAGTTTTGAATTGGGCAGTATATAAAGTCTGCTTCTTCCAGTTTGTCGCTTCAAATCCTTGACAGAGTTGGCCTGGACAACTAGCAGTCTCTTTGTAGCTTTGGCGAGATGAAATTTAGGCTCATTTAGGCTCATGCTCTCAAAGCTTTGGCAGTTGAATGTACTGTGTACCCCTCTATGGATCACCACCTTATCGTGGTGGAGGGGTTTGCATGCCTACATGATCCTAGGAGCTAGGTTGTCGGGGGCAATGCCTCTGGTAGGGTCTCCCAAGGCAAATTGGTCCTAGGTGATCCAGACAAAGAGTGATCCAAAAATCCCCTATGGAATTTAAAAACAGGACCCAGATACCCTTGCCCTTGATATCAGGGTTACTGGGGCCTCACCCTGGAGCCAGGCCTGGGGGAGGGGCTCCTTGACGAGTGCCTGGTGGCTGGGTTTCTACCCATGGGGCCCGGCCGGGCACAGCCCAAAGGAGATACATGGGCCCACCACCTGTGGGAGAGGTAGTACTAGGGGTTCGGTGCATTGTGGTTTGGGCGGTGGCCTTGGCGTACCGATCCTCGATTACTGAAGCTGGCTCTTGGGACATGGAACGTAACCTCTCTGGTTGGGAAGGAGCCTGAGCTGGTGTGTAAGGCTGTGAGATACCAACTAGATATAGTTGGACTCACCTCAACACACAGTTTGGGTTCTGGAACCAATCCTCTCGAGAGAGGCTGGACTTTATTCTTTTCTGGAGTTGCCCAGGGTGAAAGGTGGAGGGCTGGAGTGGGCTTACTTATAGTTCCCCGGCTCGCTGCCTGTGTGTTGGGGTTTTCCCCAGTAGATAAGAGGGTTGCTTCCCTGTGCCTTCGGGTTGAGGAACGGGCTCTGACTGTTGTTTGTGCTTATGCACCAAATGGCAGTTCGGAGTACCCGGCCTTCTTGGAGTCCTTGGAGGGGATACTGGAAGGTGCCCCTTCTGGGGATTCCATTGTTCTGCTGGGGTACTTCAATGCTCACATGGGCAATGACAGTAGGACCTGGAGGGGC
Source organism: Brachyhypopomus occidentalis (assembly GCA_020368025.1). NCBI lineage: Eukaryota > Metazoa > Chordata > Actinopteri > Gymnotiformes > Hypopomidae > Brachyhypopomus > Brachyhypopomus occidentalis. The sequence goes on from JAGXOD010000128.1 coordinate 951,931, forward strand.
GTGATTGGGAGGAACGGCCTCTCCGATCTGAACCCGAGTGGTGTTCTGTTATTGGAATTCTGTGCTTGTCACAGTTTGTCCATAACGAACACCATGTTTGAGCACAGAGGTGTCCATAAGGCACATGGCACCAGGACACCTTAGGTCGCAGTTCGATGATTGATTTTGTAATCGTGTCATCGGACTTGCGACCATGTGTCTTGGACACTCGGGTAAAGAGAGGAGCTGAGCTGTCAACCGATCACCACCTAGTGGTGAGTTGGATCAGATGGCGGGCGAGGATGCCATACAGACCTGGCAGACCCAAACGTACTGTGAGGGTTTGCTGGGAACGTCTGGCAGAGGAACCTGTCAGAAAGGTCTTTAACTTCCACATCCGACAGAGCTTTGACCGCATCCCGAGGGAGACGGAGACATTGAGTCTGAGTGGGCTTTGTTCTGTGCCTCCATTGTCAATGCGGCAGATCGGAGCTGTGGCCGCAAGGTTGTCGGTGCCTGTTGTGGCGGCAGTCCCGGAACCCGGTGGTGGACACCTCGGGTTAGGGAGGCCGTCGTGCTGAAGAAAGAGTCCTATCGGGTCTGGTTGGCTCGTGGGACTCTGGAGGCAGCAGACGGGTACAGGAGGGCCAAGCGGATCATGGCTTTGACTGTCGCAGAGGCAAAAACTCGGGTGTGGGAAGAGTTCGGTGAGACCATGGAAAGTGACTTTCGATCGGCTCCGAGAAGGTTCTGGCAAACCGTCAGGCAACTCAGGAGGGGAAAGCGGTTCCCGACCAACACTGTATACAGTGGGGCTGGGGATCTGCTGATCTCGACTGGGGATGTCATTAAGCGGTGGAAGGAATACTTCGAGGATCTTCTCAATCCCACCATCACGTCTTCCATAGAGGAAGCAGAACTGGAGGACTCGGACGGGGGTTTGCCCATCACTTGGGCTGGGGTGACCAGGGTAGTTGTGAAACTCCTTGGCAGCAAGGCTCTGGGGGTGGATGAGATCCTGAGTTCCTTAAGGCTCTGGATGTTGTGGGACTGTCTTGGTTGACACGTCTTGGTTGACACATAGCTCTGGGTAAGAGCGTCTGCTAAATTTCATAAATGTAAATGTCTTTGAAACATTGCGTGTACATCGGCACTGCCCGTGCCTCTGGATTGGCAAACCGGGGTGGTGGTTCCCCTTTTTAAGAAAGTCAAGTCAAGTCAAGTCAATTTTATTTATATAGCGCTTTTTACAACACATGTTGTCTCAAAGCAGCTTTTACAATTTGTATGGGTCCAGATCCCTAATGAGCAAGCCAAAGGCGACAGTGGCAAGGAAAACTCCCTAAGATGGCGGGGAATAGGAAGAAACCTTGGGAGGACCAAGACTCAAAAGGGAACCCATCCTCCATTGGGCGGCCCGTTAGCACCAGTCCGTATTTGTGAACAAGAGGTGGTTCTACAGTTATAGCTTAAAGTTCTTGTTCCCGGCCAAGTAGTCACAGTCCCTTCGGTGCAGATGGTGCACCTCAGGTAGGAGCCAGCATCAGCACGCCCCCTTACGACAATGGTACATCCAACCCCGGCATCAGTACATCCACCGGCGAGCCAGACCATCTCCCAGGTGCTTGTAGGTGCTTGCATGCAGTCGTCTTGGGTAGAAGAAGCATGCAAAAAGATGGACAATACAGACTGAGTGTGAGGATGTCAGTTTAACCACCATTGATTTAAATGTACATAGCTCATGTGCCAGTGATTAGCATGTAGCTCCGGCAGGCTAATCTATAGCAGCTTAACTAAAGGGAGGGGTCCAGAGGTGACCACAGTCATGAGGGCTCACTGAGACATTGCTTTCCAGTCAAGTCAGTCACAACTAGAGTGATGCCATGACACAGTTGGATGACTGTTGACTCAGATTACCAGAAATCTCAACGTCTGGGGGCCCCTGAGCCCCGCAGACCTTACTAGGGGAATATTTAACTGAAGGCTTGATTATATAGGTGAGTCTTAAGTCTAGATTTAAAGATTGGAACTGTGTCAGAATCTCGGATTGGAGCTGGAAGGCTATTCCATAATTGAGGGGCTTTAAAGGAGAAAGCTCTACCTCCGGCTGTAGTCTTACAAATTTTTGGAACTAAGAGAAATCCAGCATTTTGGGAGCGTAAAGGGCGAGATGGGTTGTAGTAAGCAATGAGTTCACTCAGATATTGTGGGGCAAGACCATTTAACGCCTTATAGGTTAAGAGAAGAATTTTAAATTCAATTCGATGTTTAATCGGAAGCCAATGTAATGCTTCCAGAGAAAGGAGACCAGAGAGTGTGCTCCAACTATTGGGGGACTTCTCAGCCTCCCCAGTAAGGTCTAGAGGGTGCATGGGAGGTTGCTCAACCAGTCCACATGTGCTTTGTGGATTTGGAAAAGGCATTCGACCGTGTCCCTCGGGGATTCCTCTGGGGGGTGCTCCGGGAGTAATGGTCACGGGGCCTGTTGCTACGGGCTATCCAGTCCCTGTACAAACGGAGCAGGATTTTGGTTTGCATGGCCGGCAGTAAGTCAGACTGGTTTCCGGTGGGAGTTGGACTCCACCAAGGCTACCCTTTGTCACCAATTCTGTTCAAAAGTCAAGACAGGCCACATTGTCAACTGTGATTTTCACCCCAATCGAAATTTGTCCTCCGCATTTACCCATCTGTGCATTCAGAACACACACACACACTAGTGATCACTAGGGGGCTGTGGTGCACACATGCCCAGAGCGGTGGGCAGCCCTAGCCCGGCACCCAGTTGGGGTTAGGTGCCTTGCTCAAGAGCACCTCAGTCATGGCCTCAGGCCTGGGAATCGAACCCACGACCCTCCGGTCACAAGACCGGTTCCCTAACCACCACCATGACTTCCATAACTTTTATGGATATAGCCCCGCCTCGTGTTTTGTATTCCCTGCCTCTCGTTTAGTCTTTCAGGTGTTTCGTGTTAGTTCTGTTCTATTTATACCCTCTGTTTGGTCTTCCTTGTTGCTGGTTATTTTGTCTACAGCCTCTGTTCGTATACTTTGTCTTCACACTGTCGTTTTGTTGTCTTTGTACTTAGTCTAAAAACCTCTGTAGTGTTTCTGTCGTAGCGTTTAGTCTCTCGATGTATTCTGTTTCAGCTTCGTGTATGTTCTAGTTCTCCTTCCGCGTTTAGTTCTGTAGTGCATCCTCTGTTTAATCATGTCTTTACGTGTAGGTTATGTCTCATGTTCTGGTCAGTCTCACAATAAATCTCGCTCATCTCAGCGATTGTGTCCGCCTCGCAAATCCACGCCTCGCGCGGCGTTACAGTCATCCCTTTGCTAGAAACTGACCATCAGCTGTTCCTGTGTACAACTCATACGTCAGTTTCTTCTGCTAAAAACAGGAAAGCTCCATATTAGGAGGAATACACATGTGAGATGAAGACTGTCCACTGCGCATTCTCCCTCAGTTTCTCAGTGTACCCAAATATGCTGTGCTTAAGGAAAACATCTGATAAAGGTCACCGCTTGCACGCGGGTATAAACGGGAGGGTATTGCACTCTCCTCAGAGTTCTTGTTCTAGACGCGACTCTGCTTTTTACATTTACATTTACGGCATTTAGCAGACGCCCTTATCCAGAGCGACTTACAAAAAGTGCTTCATTGTTTTACTCAGAACAAAATCTCTAGCTAGTTAGTTTAGGCTAAAATCAGGAAGAAACTTTAAGCAAAGATATTATTAGATACAGTCAGTATGGACGCCTAGATTTACTCAAATATATACTGAAAAAGCCCTACTTAAAAGATAAAAGCAAGAAAAGTCATTACAGTCACAAATATTTAATAAATGCTAGTGTAGTAAAATTTAATTTAAGTGCTCTTGAAACAGATGTGTCTTCAGTCTTCGCTTAAAAACAGCAAGAGACTCTGCCATTCGGACACTCAGGGAAGTTCGTTCCACCACTGAGGTGCCAGAACTGAAAAAGTCTGGATGCATGTTTTCCGCGTGTTCTGAGAGATGGTGGGTCAAGCCGAGCTGTGCTTGAAGCTCGAAGAGCTTTTTTTTAAACTTTTTTATAAATTTCTCTTTTAACCACGTCTGAGTCCTAATCCATTTCAGGAAATTTCCATGACACTAACTAATATAAGCTGCCATAACTGGATTTGTGCTAACTAACTAATGTAAGCTTCCATAACTGGATTTATGCTAATGTAGGGGTTTCACCTACTGATCCTTTACAGTAGATTATTTTATTTTACCTTAATTATTAATCAGTCTCATTCATTTAGAATCAGTCTCATATTCAAATTATACCAGAACCACAACATTTAGTTCTCAACTAAAGGTAACTAATGGTTTGGTATCTGAAGGATTTAACTATGAATTCTTTGGAGGTTTTGGCAGCAACCACTTTTGAATGACATCAACACACAATTTGGTAGTCGGGGTCATGGGGGAGCTGGAGCTAATCCCAGCATCTCCGGGCGAAGGCAGGGTACACCATGGGCAGGTCGCCAGTCCACCACATGGCCAACATGCACACACACACACTCACACCTACGGGCAATCTAGAGTGACCAATCAACCTAAGATGCATGTATTTAGACTGTGGGAGGAAACCGGAGTACCCGGAGAAAACCCACGCAGGCACAGGGAGAACATGCAAACTCCACACAGAGCAGCCCAGACCGAGAATCCAACCCAGACCACCTTGCTGTGAGGCGACAGTGCTAACCACCACACCACCATGCCGCCCCCCTATGGAGAACAAAGCAACTAAAATGTCGCCGACTTTAAACAGTAGAGCAGCGTGGCTGTATGTTAATGAGCTGAACGTGGTCAGAACAAAGGATAATGGCGCTGGCTTAATAACTAAAAATTAATGTGGTGTGTCCGAGAATGGGGGAGACTATATCAGTTATCAATTAATTAGACAGACAGAGATTGCATGCACAACACAGAACTTTGTATGAACAAATCTTGATTATCTTAAAGAAAGCTGAACATAAAAACACAGAATGTCTTAACTGAACCTTGGTTAAGTCTACAGTTTAAATAACTATGCCCTTTTTAAACTATGCCCAGCAGTTAGACTCTCACGTGTTGAGGATTTTGGGTGGTTTCGTCGTCCTTGCTGAATTCTCCTGGAATTAGGAGGGAATTTCCACCACAGGTTCCTCGTTGATAAAACCAACGTTGTCCAGGTGTCCTGGGTATAGTCCTTCTGGATATCGAGTCCAGGAATGTGAGTCTAATCCACGGTTTAACGACAGGGAATTGATCGCCTTTGTTTCAGTCTGTGTGGCTGCGTTAGCAAGCTTGATAGAAGTAGATCGGTGAATCTGTTGAAGGCGGCGTTGATCAGTCGGTTGTTGGATTGCACCGTTGCTTGGAAAACGAAATGCGACTTTCAGCTGTTTGCTGTTAGTCGTACCAAAGTTTGTGTGCTCTCAATAGGGAAAACCAGAGAGAGATGGCAGAGCCTCTCTTAAATAGGTCTAACCTTGGTGAAGATCAAACCAGAGAGAGAAAGATGGCAGAGCTGATTAAGGTATTTAAACACCTGAATTTCGCGTACTTTAGACACACCCTTTCTTCCCTGTCGAAGCAAGCTTGTTTGATGTAATGCCAGTGGTACTGCCACCTACTGGTTTGGCATGGTACCTACACTAACTAACTAATGTAAGCTTCCATAACTGGATTTGTGCTAACTAGTGTCGTGGAAATTTGAACTTTTATGGTGAGCAAGAACAGTCATCAGCATTTGGGTATGGTATCAAAGTAAAGTACAAAGTTTATTAAAGACAAAAGACAGAAAAATATAAAGATGGATCAATCCAGAGATCTCTGTTACACACACTCAAGAGCGACTGCAAGAGAGAGCTACCCCCCTCTCACAGACCATGGTTATACTATTTTGCTACATGATTACATCATACTTTCATGACATGAGTAAGCATGTTGGGGCTCATTGGTGGCCCACGTGAGGTGATAGGGTGAGGTATCACCCCATCACCCCTCCCCTGCCAGGGTCCTCGGGCCAAGGCCTCCTTGTTCCTCTGGTCTGCCAGATATACTATTCTGACACCAGGCACCCTTATCTACAGACCCGAGACCTTCACGGTCGTCTGCCTTCAACTCACCAGGAATGCCACACAATTTACTACTAGAAAGAGCAGAGAGAGAGAGAGAGAGCCTACAAGCATGTAAAGCATACCATGATCAACGTGTACTAGGCCTAACATATGTTCAATATCTTAATAAAGTGATTTCCTTTCCACTTATTACTAAGAGTGGTCAATACATATATGAATAGTGATGAATGTGATCACAGAGAGACCAAATATGAATTTTTCCCTGACACTAGCTAATGCAAGCTTCCATAACTGGATTTGTGCTAACTAATGTAAGCTTCCATAACTGGATTTTTGCTGACTAACTAGCAAACCTACCATTCATGGAACTGTTGCGAAGGCTTCGGCTAAATCATCATCGTACATTAGACAACAGGAGTGTGTTTCCCAAAACGTTCGTAACTGTAAGTATTCTTAAATTTGCCAACTTCGAGCCTCAGCTCCAAACCGTTCAGCTGCAATGCTCACTATGAGAGTTGTCATCATTTCTAACCGATGGTCTACATCCCCCTTGACTTACTTTTAGGATCTGGTCCACATCATCCTCAAACTGCTTCCACTCTGTTCTCTTTGAAGCCTGAGGGCACTGGATCCTTGGCTTGACTGATGGAGCACGTCTAGTTATCGCTGACGCTTGCTGACTTTGGGGGTCTTGCAGGTTGGTAAATTACAGGTTGGTGCTTCGTGGGGGGAACTCAGAGTGGCAAGTGAGCTGCTGGCAGTAGGCATTGGTGACACTAGGAGGCACTGTGCACTGTGGCCTACTCTTCCTTGCTCTATGGCTTGGAGCATATGCTGCTTGTACCGACTTCGGAGCCTCAGCTCCAAACGGTTCAGCTGCAATGCTCAATGCATCATCTCAGAGCAATTCTAAGGAAACAACAAAAAACAGGAAAGGTCTGAGAACATTGATCAGGTTCGGATAATTTCCTTACTTAGTGTGGAGAGCAAAACCTTCTTCAGCATCGTGGTCAAGAGACTCTCCAGTACATAGATTCATGTGTGCAGAAAGGTGGAATACCTGCAGTCCCTGGTTGCCTAGAACATACAGGAGTGGTAACCCAGCTCATCAGTAAAGTGAAAGAAAGCAAAGGTGATTTGGCTGTACTGTGGTTGGATCTGACAAATACGTACGGCTCTATACCCCATAAGCTGGTGGAGTTGCACTGGACAAACACCATGTACCTCAGAAGATAAAACACTAAGAGTGTCATTGGGCCAGCTGACATCTGACTGGCACCTGCTGGAAGTTGGCATAATTACCGGATGCACCATATCAGTTAGACTCTTCGCCTTAGCAATGATCATGCTGGCCAAGGGTGCGGAGAAAGAAAGCAGAGGGCCACTCAGCAAGTCCGGAACAAAGCAACCAACTATCAGAGCCTTCATGGACAACCTTACAGTGATAACAGCTGCACCAGGAGCCAGGTGGATTCTCCAGGGGCTGGAGAGGATCAAGGCATGAGCGCGCATGAGCTTTAAGCCTGCAAAGTCCAGATCCTTGATTCTGAGAAAAGGGAAGGTCTCAGATAAATTCCGCATTCATGCTGGGAGAACAGCTTGTCAGGGCTGGCTCCAGCGCTACCCCTCCTGCCGCCACAGGAGGGGGCTCGCGAGTCAGTTCCAGACAGAGTCGCAATCAGCAGTGATGACCTGCAGATGTCTTCCTTCCTACTTAAGGAAGACTCAAGACTTCCTACTTAAGGAAGACAGTTGCAGTGTCTCACTGCTGAGTTGTTTGTCGCCTTACCTCGCTCATTCAGTCAGCCTTTCAGTAACGTTGTTGCGATTCCCGGGGGCCTTGTCACCACTCTGTTTTTCTTTGAGTGTTTTCACTCCTGCGCTACTCCTGGCCTTTCTCAAGTTTTCCTTACGCTATTTCCCTTCCTATCAGTTTGTTATTTTTTAGGTGGGTTTGGTCGGAGTGTTTCTACGTGGGTTTAGCCAGCTTCCTTTCTGGGTTTTTTGTTTCCCGTCTGTTTTTCGACACGTTGAGGTTGCTCCGTGTATTTTTCATTCTCCCCATTTTGTACATTCACATTGAGGCTGCTCTGTGTATTTTTTGTTTCCCCGTTTATTCATTCATGTTGAGGCTGCTCCGTGTATTTCTGTTTAATTTTTACTGTGGCTTTCACAGTTGTTTATTTTCCACGTTTCCCGTGCTGTTTTTACAGTGGACTTGGTTCGTTGATTTTTGTTGTGTTGCATTTGGGTTCGTTATTTTCAAATACTCCGCGATTAGTCCATCAGCGGACTAACCTGGTTACACAGCTGATCCCGTCAGTCACAGAGAAGCCAATGAAGAGTCTGGGGAAGGTTTTCAATTGCACCCTGAATGACAGAGATTCAATCAAGGCAACCAGAGCCGACCTGGAAAGCTGGCTAAGGACTGTGGATAGATCAGGGCTCCCTGGAAGATTCCAGGCCTGGATATACCAGCATGGGATACTTCCAAGGATTCTCTGGCCTCTGCTCATCTATGAGGTTCCCATAACTGTAATTGAGGGGATGGAGCAAAGATCTATCGGCGTAGATGGCTGGGTCTGCCACGCAGCCTGAGCAGTTATGGGCTGTATGGGAGCACCAATAAGCTCAGACTAACTTTCAGTTCAGTCAAGGAGGAGTTCAGCATGGCATGGGCATGGGGATACATGCAGTACTCTGGATCCAGAGATGCCAAAGTGGCTGGGGCAGGAATTGTGGTGAGAACAGGTAGGAAGTAGAAAGCAGCCGAGGCAGTCCAGCAAGCTGAAACTAGACTGAAGCACCAGACCATCCTAGGTATGGTGAATCAAGATCGAGCTGGACTTGGGAGTACACCACCGACTCGGTACACCTCTGCTAGCAGAAGGGAGAGGCAGAGGATGGTGCAGGATGAGGTGCGAGCTTCAATTGAGGAACATCAAATCAGCAGGGCAGTGGCTATGAGGCGGCAAGGTGCCTGGATGAAGTGGGAGCAGGCGATGGAGCATTGCATTACCTGAAAGGACATCTGGGAGTGGAACCCCCAGAGAATTAAGTTTTTAATCCTAGTGTAGAGGATATACTGATAATTATGAGTTATGAAATGGGGCACCACCCTGAAATTTCAGGGAAATATGTATTTGATAACTGGAATACATTAAATAATGATATATCAGTCTCATTACCAAAGGGCTGAGTTCTGAATCCACGCAGTGACCCAATACCATCAACCAAAATATGTATTTACCACCGTAATCAGATTAATGAATAAATGTTCAAATTTATTGAATGGTTAATATCATAATTGAAGCATTACAGGGAATAACGTGGAATGGTTTGGCTCAGGAACGTAGATGTACACGTAAATCTACCAGACGTTATGGAGGGATAGAAATATGCAGAGGCAAACGATTAGAACTTGGCACCCCATGTATTAACGTCTTACTTGAAGAGAAGAGGACACATCCGTGGGCGGAAAGTTTGAAGGCAGATTTGAATCGACGCGCGTGGTGGGAGCATGGATATTGGCTTTGGCGCTTACACGACCCAGGTCACTTCCTCGCGAACGGCTAAGACTCCACAGAGCAGGCCTCTTCCAGGCTGGTCCCAACTTTCTTGGAAAGTGAAGACTTCGCAGGACGTCACAGCGGTGGTTTTGCAGTTACTCAGTCTGAGTTTCGTTTGTGTTGGTTACTTCAAGCTAAACTAAAATCAATAACTGTCGGCCGAACAGAATTAACTTTAATTGAGTAAAAAGAAAATGAAATTTTGGGGGGGGGGTTCCTTTGAGGAGGAGAGAGAGTGACAACTGCACTCCCCCTCCCCACGTCCAGTTACCGAATGACGAAAAGCAGACTAGGTATAGGGCAGCAACACATAATTTTCAAGACAAAGAGAATCCCCTACTCCTAAATAAATTGATTCGTATTACTTGGCCTAATTAAGTATTAGTTTGATTCCTTGTCATTCGAAACATTGAGCCATTCTTCATACACAGGAATATATAAATGTGCATGCATTTATGATACTACAGTCCAATAATAATAATAATAATAATAATAATCTTTATTTGTATAGCACCTTTCATGCATACATGCAACTCAAAGTGCTTTACAGATTAAATAAATCAAAACATTAAAATGAAGCAAAGATTAAAAGAAATAATAAAAAATAAATAAAATGAAATGAAATAAAATAACCTAGCCACTAGGGTGCACACATCAGTGTATTTGCGCCAAATCAAATGATGCGGATCAAAAATAGAAATTCCATACCGGACGAGGCCCGGGTTAACAACGACCGCCACTGGTGATGCTGTCCAACAGGGCATTAGTGGAAATTGGGCTACTGTTGGGACAAGGAGGAGGAGAGGGGGGAAGAGGGTTCTGAAGCTGAAGGAGAGGTGGCAGAGCAGGAAGGTGGAGGTTAGAGTTGGTACGTTGAATGTGGGCTCTATGACAGGTAAATGGAGAGAGCTAGCTGATGCGATGGAGAGGAGGAAGTTAGATATACTGTGTGTTCAGGAGACCAAGTGGAAGGGGAGCAAGGCCAGGAGCATTGGTGGTGGATTCAAACTCTTCTAGCATGGAGTAGAAAGGAAGAGAAATGGAGTAGGAGTAATCCTGAAGGATGAGTTTAGTAAGAATGTAGTGGAGGTAAAGAGTGACAGGGTTATTTGTGTAAAGTTAGAGATTGTTGGAGTGATGATGAATGTCATCAGTGCTTATGCTCCTCAGGTAGGTTGTGATGTGGAGGAGAAAGAAGAATTCTGGAGGGAGTTAGATGAAGTAGTGGTTATCGGAGCAGATTTAAATGGACATGTTGGTGAAGGGAACAGTGGTGATGAGGAGGTGTTGGGTAGATATGGTGTTAAAGAAAGGAATACGGAAGGACAAATGGTGGTAGACTTTGCTAAAAGGATAGAGATGGCTGTAGTTAACACCTATTTTAAGAAAAAGAAAGAGCACAGGGTGACATATAAGAGTGGGGGAAGATGCACACAGGTCGACTATATCCTCTGTAGGAGACAAAACCTGAAAGAGGTTAGTGATTGCAAGGTGGTACCAGGGGAGAGTGTAGCTAAACAGCATAGGATGGTGATATGTAGGATGGTTTTGAAGGTGAAGAAGAGGAAGAGAGTGAGAGTGGCACCTAAAATCAGGTGGTGGAAGTTAAAGGATGAGGACTGTGGTGTAAAATTCAGGGATGAGGTGAGACAGGTACTGGGTAATGGTGGTGTTCTGGGTACCTGGGATGAGACTTCAAATGCAGTGAGGGATGTTGCTAGGAAGGTACTTGGTGTGACCTCAGGACAGAGAAAGATAGACAAGGAGTTGTGGTGGTGGAATGAGGAAGTTCAGGAAAGTTTGACAGGAAAGTGGTTGGCTAAAAAGAATTGGGATTTTCAGCGGGATGAAGAAAGTAGACAGAAGTACAAGGAGATGTGTCGTATGGCAAGAGAGCAGTGGCAGAAGCTAAAGAGAAGGCATATAGCAAGCTGTATGAGAAGTTGGACACTAAGGAAGGGGAAATGATCTGTACAGATTGGCCAGACAGAGAAACCGTGATGGGCAGGATGTGCAGCAGGTTAGGATGATAAAGGATAAAGATGGAAATGTGTTGTGTAGTGAGGAGAGTGTCTTGGGAAGGTGGAAGGAGTATTTTGAGGAACTGATTAATCAAGAGAATGAAAAGGAAGGAAGGTTAGAAGAGGTAGAGGTTCTGAATCAGGAAGTGCCCCAGGTGAGCAATGAGGAAGTAAGGGCTGCGATTCAGAGAATGAAGTGTGGTAAGGCAGTTGGACCGGATGATATTCCAGTGGAGGCATGGAGATGTTTGGGAGAGACAGCAGTGGAGTTTTTGACTGGGTTATTTAACAGAATCTTGGAAGGCCAGAAGATGCCTGAGGAGTGGAGACAAAGCATAATGATGCCGATTTTTTAAGAATAAGGGCGACGTTCAGACCTTTAGTAATTACAGGGGAATTAAGTTGATCAGTCACAGCCTGAAAATCTGGGAAAGAGTAGTGGAAGCTAGGCTTAGAGGAGAAGTAGAGATCTGTGAGCAGCAGTATGGTTTCATGCCAGCTAAGTGCACCACAGATGCTATGTTTGCTTTGAGGGTGTTAATGGAGAAGTATAGGGAAGGACAGAAGGAGTTACATTGTGTGTTTGTTGACTTAGAGAAAGCTTATGATAGAGTACTGAGACAGGAGCTGTGGTATTGTTTGAGGAAGTCAGGAGTAGCGGAAAGGTATGTGGGGGTGGTGCAGGATATGTACGAGAACAGTGAGACATCAGTGAGATGTGCGGTAGGAATGACAGATGGGCTTAAAGTGGGGGTAGGACTACACCAGGGATCAGCCCTGAGTCCCTTCCTGTTCGCAATTGTCATGGACAGACTGACGGACGAGGTTAGGCAGGAGTCCCCTTGGACTATGATGTTTGCTGATGACATTGTGATCTGTAGTGAGAGTAGGGAGCAGGTGGAGGCGAGCTTGGAGAGATGGAGGTATGCTTTGGAAAGCAGGGGAATGAAAGTGAGCAGGAGTAAAACAGAGTACATGTGTGTGAATGAGAGGGCAGACGGTGGACAGGTCCAGTTACAAGGAGTTGATTTGGTGAAGGTCGACCGAATTTACCTACTTAGGTCGAAGGTACAGAGTAATGGAGGAAGTGAAAGAGAGGTAAAGAAGAGAGTGCAGGCAGGGTGGTGTGGATGGCACAAAGTATCAGGGGTGATCTGTGATTGAAGGGTGTCGGCTATAATGAAAGGTAAGATCTATAGGACAGTAGTGAGACCTGCTATGTTGTATGGACTGGAGACAGTAGCACTGACAAAGAGACAGGTGAGGGAGATGGAGGTGTCTGAGATGAAGATGTTGAGATTCTCACTTGGAGTGACGAGGAAGGATAGGATCAGAAATGAGTTTATTAGAGCACATGTAGCTTGTTTTGGAGATAAGGTTAGAGAAGCGAGATTGAGATGGTTTGGACATGTACAGAGGAGAGAGGAGACGTATATTGGCAGGAGGGTCTTGAGGATGGAACTTCCTGGCAAGAGGAGGGAGAGGTAGAGGAGGTTTATGGATGCAGTGGTAGAGGATATGAGAGTGGCTGGTGTGTCAGTGGAAGACACTCAGGACAGGGCTAGATGGAGGAGTTTGATCCGCTGTGGTGACCCCTAAACGGGAATTGCCGAAAGAAGAAGAAGAAATGAAATAAAATAAACAAAATAAACAAACAGGTAATAACAGGTAATAAAATAAAGGTAATAAAATGACAAATTCTTAAGATAATAGACAACATTATGTAATAAAAGACTTTGGTAAATAGAACTATTAAAATAATTAGAACAAACATAAAATGTAACTAAATAAAATAATGAAGAAAGTAAATAAAATGGAAACCTAGTACAACAGACATAGCTTAACTAAAAGCAGATTTAAACAGGAAGGTTTTAAGACCCCTCTTGAAGCTATGCAGGGATGAAATGTCTCTGAGCTCCTCAGGAAGAGAGTTCAGAGTTTTTGGGCCATAGCAGCTGAAGGCACCCTCACCAATCTTTAATCGGCTTTTAGGAATCACCAGTAGATTACTGTTTGATGACCTGAGAGACCTGACTGGAACATATCTAACTATCATTTCACTGAGGTAAAGAGGAGCTAGACCATGAAGACATTTAAAAACCATTACCTGGGGCCTCATGTACTATATATATATATATAAGTCAAGCCACACTGTCAATTGTGATTTTCACCCCAATCGAAATTTGTCCTCCGCATTTACCCATCTGTGCAGTCAGAACACACACACACACACTAGTGATCACTAGGGGCTGTGGTACACACGTGCCCAGAGCAGTGGGCAGCCCTAGCCCTAGCCCGGGGAGCAGTTGGGGTTAGGTGCCTTGCTCAAGGGCACCTCAGTCATGGCCTCAGGCCTGGGAATCGAACCCACGACCCTCCAGTCACAAGACTGGTTCCCTAACCACCAGACCATGACTGCCCACCTAAAGGTGCGTACGTACAAAAACATTGCGTACGCAATGTTTCACGCAAACGATCAGATGTACTAAATGTGACTTGAACGTGAGAAAGTGCGTACCCCACGCCACTTTCATTTCAGGCGTCACGTATGTTTTTTCGATGTATGCGACACTTAGAGGTGATGCATTGAAATTACAACTATTAAGATATCCTTTTCGCACACATTGTAGTAAGCCCTTATTGGGTAAAATTAAGTAAATTAGACCATTAAACAGTAAATTAATCAAACAATTTCATTGCCTTACTGTAATAATTATTCAACGTGTTTCCACTTAGCCTAGATTATATAAACATGCATGAAATGTTGCGCTTGAGTTCTTGGGAGATGGCAGCGTTGGCATTACTGGAGGTTATTGCTAATGGCGAATTCGCCGAGAGCGCGTTTTCCGTGACCATTATGATTTTTTGGCCCATGATGATGACTGGCTTATAAGGAGTTTCAGATTTCCAAGAGCTGTCCTCTTGAAACTCTGTGCTGAGTTGGGTCCAGTTTTGGAGAGAGAAACGGCGAGGAGTCGCGCATTGCCAGTTACTTTACAGGTGCTGACCATCGGCTTCCTGGCAACTGGCTCGTTTCAAAGAGAACTGGCAGACCGGTCGGGGATATCCCAGTCATCTTTGAGCCGTGCCATGCCAGCTGTTTTGGATGGGATCATCTGCATGTCAGCTAAGTATATAAAGTTCCCATATGATGCGGTTGACCAGGCAAACATTAAAGCGCAATTTGCAGCGATAGCCGGTTTCCGAATGTGTCGGAGCGATCGACTGCACACACATTGCTATAAAGGCACCATATAAGGAGGAATTTGCTTATGTGAATAGAAAACACTTTCATTCCATAAACGTGCAAATAATCTGTGATGCAAAAAATGTGCCTTACTAATGTAGTGGCACGGTGGCCTGGATCAACCCATGATTCGTACATCCTTACAAACAGCATGGTTGGGATAAGATTACAAGCTGGCAGAGTGCGTGATGGGTGGCTTCTTGGTAAGCAACACATTTAAAGCATTTGACATTGCCAGCTTAGAATAATTAATTTAAAACATGGGTAATTGTTAAATTACTTAGGAGACCACGGCTGGGCGCTCAAGACGTGGCTGATGACCCCCTTTGCAATCCACAGACTGACCGGGAGCGGAGATACAATTCTCTCCATTCTCGCACCGGTCAGTCGTGGAGAGGGCAATTGGGCAGCTGAAAAGCCGGTGGCGCTGCCTGGACAGGACCGGGGAATGCTCCTGTATCGGCCAGAGAAAGTGTACAGTATTGTGAGGGCATGTGGGGTCCTGCACAATGTTGCGCTAAGGTACGGCATGCCATTGTTGGAGGTGGTGGAGCAACCAGCGGACCCAGAGCCAGGAGAAATGAACGCGCAGCCTAACCGAGGTGCTATAGAAGCCAGGCAACAAATCATGGCCGGTTATGGCCGGTTATGGCCGTGTCACCCATAATACAGGCAACTCTCTCCTCAAATGCAGTGAGTTGGATGTCTCCTGCCCCCCGCCTGTTTGGGTCACACTCTGGCGATGTGCAGTCAGCCTCCGCTTTACATCCACCTTAATGTCTGACCATTTTTTTTAAATTTCTGCTAGTGTGCGCTGTTCTGACCCCACAGCATTTACAGCTTCACACACGCTGTCCCACTCAGACCTTTTGCGCTTTGCCGTAATGCCAGAGGACAGCGTGCCAAACAAACATTTTTTCCGCGTCTCCACTTCACTTCAAGAAGTTTCTCTTCTTTCCCGTTATTACATGCTTTGTGATATTTCCGAGGAAACTCCTCCGGTGCAGGGCATATTTACATGAATTTGCATATTTATAGGGGGCGTGTCACAGGCGGAGTCAGCCACTCTCTCATGTGCGCTAAATTCCACGTTGATTGGGATGTACAAAAGAAACGTGTGTGGATTACGGCGTAAGCACGGTTTGATACATCCGGATTTTTTTTTTGCGTACGCCATTTTCTGGATTTGTCCGTACGCCAAGTTTCAGTAAGAAATCCACGCAAGTCTTTGTACATGAGGCCCCAGGAGAGAGCATATCTCGGACCTTAGCGATGTTTTGGAGGTGAAAATAAGCTGTCTTGCATGTGGTCATGATGTGTGATTTAAAGCTTAGCTCATTATCAAAAGTGACGCCCAAGTTCTTAACATCCAAGAATACAGGCATGCATGTCTAAACTAGTGGAACACACAGGAACACATAGATATGCGTATTGTAACGCCGTGCGCAGCGTGCGTTTAAAGGGCGGACACAAGCGCTGAGGAGAGCGAGATTTATTGGAAGACATTCCAGTACACGAGACGAAACCAACACAAAATGACATATTTAAACAGCGGGACACTAGCGAACTTAACACGAGAGAGAACTATAAACATACACGAAGCTGAAGTGGAATAAACAACGAATAGACTAAACGCGAAGACAATAACACTACAGAGGCTTTAGACAAAGTACAACGACGGAGTGACGACAGAGGCTGTAGACAAAATAACCAGCAACGGAATAAACCAGACAGGGGATATAAATAGAACCGAACTAACACGAGACACCTGAAAGAGTTTACGAAGGGCAGGGAATACAAAACACGAGGCGGGGGCTAAGAAGCACATGGCTACAAAAACAACACAGGCACAAGGATGACAGGATGGGGCGGGGCAGACCGTGACACATATGTTTATAGTAACGCAACCCAAGAATACATGGACATGTATATCTGGAATATTGGAACACATAAGAGCACATGGGTATATGCATGAATGTGGGGTGATTATAAAATAAAGGTGTTATGATGGAACCAATTACAGATGAGGGATCCTAAGTCCTGCATTTATATCAGTCACAGATCACGTAATGTTTGAATGTTATAGGCACAGGATTCATGATCTTCAGTTCAGGGTTCTTAAAGAGCTGATGAAATGGACACTGGGGTTTTGAGGATAACGATCCTTCCCTTGGTTGGAAGCCTGTCCAGTTTGGTGTGTTTGGAACGCTCTCGCCGAGTTGCTTCCTCTAGGCTAGATGTTGATTCAGTGTCCATAGTGGATGCAGTTATAAGGATCTCTGAAATATTTGCACCTTTATACATGAGTTTAACCAGGAATTTCCAAGAGATGGCAAATTGGGCTGAAGCCTTAGGGAATCGGATAAGGCTGGATAGTGGAATTTATGACTGAAGGTCCTTCCTGGGTTTGTGGGCTCTAGTGTCAAACCCAGAGGGTGATTATGACCAGAACATCATTTGCACTCTTTATTGCCTCTCCCTAGCACTTCATCAGATCAGACGAAATCAGGATTTTAACTTTAGAAGAGGAAACCATTGTGTGTGTGAGTTTCTGAGGGCAGAGGTGATGTGTAGAAAACCTTCCTATACCTTATTCCAAGCATTTTAATGGATTAGATGAGGTCAGTCTCTCACACTTTGTCACAACTCTGTGTCGTGATGGTGAAGTGGCCTTGGCTATCTCCACTACACTACATAGGAGTTTATGATGTCCTCCCAAGCCCATCAAACCTTGGGGCAAAAAAGAAACACCTGCATGCCCCCTGTGTTCCAAAATAGGTACACTAGAACACATCCTAAGCAGCTGTACCAAGGCATTAAGCGAGGGTCGATACCAATGGAGACACGACCAAGTCCTAAAATCTATTGCTGAAGAAATAAGAAAGGGGATCAAGGTCAGTCGATGCCCCCGACCTGCAGCCAAAGCCATTCAGTTTGTTAGAGAAGGTCAGAGATCAGATGAAACACCAAAGAGATACAGTGTAGGGTTGCTCTCTACGGCCAGAGACAGGGTAATGATAGTCCATCTGGAAAGGCAGCTGAAAATTCCAGCCTACATCACTCAGTCAAGTTTGAGACCTGATATCATCTTGGTCTCTCAGGCCACAAAGCAGTTGCTCTTACTAGAGCGGACAGTTCCCTGGGCAGAGAGGATGGAGGAGGCACATGAGAGAAAGAGGGAGAAGTATTAGGAGCTGGTGGAGGACTGCAGGAGGAATGGAGTACCAGATGTATGCCAGTGGAGGTGGGAAGTCGGGGACTTGCCAGCTACTCTTTGAGCAAGACATATAGAGCATTGGGTATAACGGGCCGAAAGTGTAAGAGCCATCAATAGCAATGCGGAGGCTGCAGAGAATGTATCCAGATGGCTCTGGCTGAAGAGGGGTGAGAAGTGGGGCCAGTAGAACGCCACTTGGACACAGGCTGAGGTCTGATCAGCCTCGGTCGTGTTGCCTGGATGAAGGGTGTATGTTGTGAGACCCGAAACACCCAGTGACTCCAGGAAACAACACTGATAAAGATGTTTATTGAAATTTACTAGTGTTTCCAGGAACTATTCGTAACTTACATTGTACTTACAGTTGTTCATAAATTGAGAGTATTCGGACCCATTCGTAACTCACCAAGTACTTCTTAACTCGAAGCTCACGTGCAGTTCTACCTCAAATAGGATAGAGGCTGCTAATTTCTCTTTTAAAAACTCACGCTAATTTTAAGCACGGCATTAGCACATATGCTAATATAAAAACATGAAATTATGGAAATTCATATTTATTGTGAATTACACATTTATTGTGAAAAAGCAAACCTACTAGATTGAATAATGTAGTCAGTATTTTCCTAGAATTAAATTAACTTTGGTTGTTATGAATCATGGTTTGGTGGTGTCACAACAACCCACTATGAAGGTCTTTTAGTTCAAATCTGAGAATAAATATATATTGTTTCATTTTACTTCAGGGTTTAAGTCATTTCATTCACATCAAACAAACAATGATGATAACTTGATAGAAGTACACATTTAATTAAATAATTTCAGCTGAATAAAATTGCCTTTTTCAATTGCCTTTTCCAATGTAGTTTTAGTATTAGTACTGTCGTTGAAATTCTGTAAAACCCTTAAAATGGTGAGCACAAAAGAGTCAGAAGCAGTTGGGTGAAATGGTATAACAGAGTAAAATGAATTTATTAAGCAAGTATGGATTAATCCAGAGATCTCAATTACATACACACAAGGCGTCTGCAATAGAGAGCTAATCTCCCTTTTGGAATCCTCCGGTTTTATAATCATTTTCCATGTACATGACATGTGCACGTGGTGACCATGCGTTGATCACAGAATGCTAAAAGCAATATGATTGGATAAACAGGACATAATCCACACATGATTTGACATGCACACGCTGGCCTCTCCCTCGCACGCCTCGCACGCCTGCGCCTCCTGCTCGGACGTCAGGGGTCCATCCCGTGAGTGGATAAAAGCGAGGCCATCCTAGGAACATTGGCTTTCGAAAACACCCGAGGCGCCAGGAAGGCAAGGATAGCTACGTAGCCAAAGCATTCTTGATTCAGGCCTACTGCCCATAAGTACAAGAGTGACTGAAATTATACATTACTAATGTGATTTACGTGTATGTAAGGTAAAGAACACTCAGGAATGCTGAAGTACAGATATACTAAAGCATAAGGGAAAATGTTAAATGTGAAATTTAACAAATGTGAAAATGTACATACATCTCTCATACCCACTACACACACACTCAGGAATGCTAAAGTACAGATATACTAAAGCATATCATAAGGGTAAATGTTACATTTTCACTCACAGTACAAATATAAAAAATCTAATAAATGAAAATTCTCTGCCAAGAACTGACTACAGTTAGCCTAATAAGCTTGACATAACCAACAAATGGACTGATCATTCATTTACACATATATAAGTAACTTTGAGTAAGGCCAGACTAAAGTGACACCACTGATGGATTTCTGCAGACTCCTGCATTACCCATGAGCAAAGCAAAGCTGCTGTATCCCAATGTGTGCATGCTGTGACTAAAGTACTACTATGTCATGCACTAATATATAGAACATTTCCACATTCTAAAGATGCACTGCATGAAATCAGAATAGGTCTTCATATAAATGGAAGCATTCCTGGAATTAGAGCTTGTGGATGGCACAATGATCCTCATACACACTCTCAGCTTCTTGAACCCTATTATAAAGGCATAAGAGTACATGTTCCCACCCAATAATTCCTGCTCAAACTACAAAATTACCATGTGAGTGTTGCTTTCCCCCTTTGCCCCGTGAAAAGTGGGAAAAAGCAATCTTTCAATTTACAAAACCTGAATAAAGCAAACCTTTCAGACTAATGCTAATAAAATCATTTACTATATTTTAATCAGTTTTATGAGCTTGCCCATATACCATTTAGCTTACTTGTGTATTACTTTTCATAACCAGCATCGTCACAAACAAGCTTTAGATTGCATTTGCAGCAGCAGTAAAGAAAAACCCGTTTCAGACCATGATGAAACCTTGAGAATAACAGGGAACATTCTGTGGTAGATAATACAACACAACGCAAAAAAGCATTTCAAGTTATTAACTAATTTAAGAAAAACTTATTCAGATACAGTAATCTGTAATGAATATGAAAAAAAGAAAACAGATAAAGTCATGGGGAGAGGATAATGGATAAACAGAAGCACAGAAATTAATCAGAAGTGACCAAAGAGTAACATTAGAGTATGACAACAGTCATCTAGGGACAGCGAGAAGGAGAATCAAGTCCATGAGTGGCTGTCAGAGGGTGAAACTGCTGTAGTCAGAGTACTTTTTATCTTATCAGGAGAATGGAATAGGCAACTGTCGAAATCATCAGAATCGCTGTCAGAAGTCTGGCTGATCTGTGGACACAAAACATTCTTCAGAATTGTTTTTTTGTGTTTTAACTCATAAAAAAAGAACGAACAAACCACACAAACTAGAATGAATATAACATTTTATATGACGCAGGATTGTTGATGGCAGTCAGTGTCGGTCTATAACACATCTTCCAGCTGTAGCAAATGTTGCTAACTAGCTAACTGCCCGTGTAAAGTACTGTGATGTACGAAGCACCTAAACATGGCCACTACTGCCAGGTCTAAAAATCTTCTTGTTTGCTAGCTAAGAGCTATATGAATTTCATAAATGAATTATTTAGTGCATTAGCTAACACATGGGTGAATCCAAAAATACATAAACGTGAGCACTGGTATATCGGCCTATATCAGGGGTATCCAAACTTTTTGCAGTGAGGGCCAGATTTGTTGAGGTGAACATGTGTGGGGGCCAACCAGCATTCTGGGGTGTGTGTGTGTATCTGCATGTGATGGGAGAGCGGCGGCTATGGCACTGCAGTATAGACCAAGTCTACTGCCATCTTCTGGTGAAATATGAAATAGCTATTTTGGAGTCTACTGCCATCTTCTGGTGAAATATAAAATAGCTATTTATAGTCTACTGCCATCTTCTGGTGAAATATGAAATAGCTTTTTAGGAGTCTACTGCCATCTTCTCGTGAAATATGAAATAGCTTTTTAGGAGTCTACTGCCATCTTCTGGTGAAATATGAAATACCCATTTTGGAGTCTACTGCCATCTTCTGGTGAAATATGAAATAGCTATTTTGGAGTCTACTGCCATCTTCTGGTGAAATATAAAATAGCTTTTTAGGAGTCTACTGCCATCTTCTGGTGAAATATGAAATAGCTTTTTAGGAGTCTACTGCCATCTTCTGGTGAAATATGAAATACCCATTTTGGAGTCTACTGCCATCTTCTGGTGAAATATGAAATAGCTTTTAGGAGTCTACTGCCATCTTCTGGTGAAATATGAAATAGCTATTTTGGAGTCTACTGCCATCTTCTGGTGAAATATAAAATAGCTTTTAGGAGTCTACTGCCATCTTCTGGTGAAATATGAAATAGCTTTTTAGGAGTCTACTGCCATCTTCTGGTGAAATATGAAATAGCTTTTTTGAATCTACTGCCATCTTCTGGTGAAATATGAAATAGCTTTTTAGAGTCTACTGCCATCTTCTGGTGAAATATGAAATAGCTTTTTAGGAGTCTACTGCCATCTTCTGGTGAAATATGAAATAGCTTTTTGAATCTACTGCCATCTTCTGGTGAAATATAAAATAGTTTTTTTGGAGTCTACTGCCATCTTCTGGTGAAATATAATATTCTGTGGTCAACAGAGGGTGCGGGCTGTTGAAAATTTGAACACAGCCCGCATTTGGCAACAGAGTCAACAGAGGCTGTGGCCCAGTGAAAATTTGAACGCGGGCCGCACTTTGGACACCCCTGGCCAGTATGATCTGTGGAGGTCATATTAATTAGACCATCATCTGCTGTATTTTGTCTTGTTTTGGCTATAAATCTCCATCTAAAGCTTTTGATCTTTTCAGGAGAGTGGTGTTGATCCATACGCACAGCACTGGTAGGTCTGGCAACGGTGATGCCTCTGGGGGGAATCAGAATAGTTGAGGCCTGAAGAAATAAGTCTGGCTGATCTGTGGACACAAAACATTCTTCAGAATTGTTTTTTTGTGTTTTAACTCATAAAAAAAGAACGAACAAACCACACAAACTAGAATGACTCCTATTACCACCAAGCTGTCAAACGTTTCTTTAAATCTCTTGTCCATTGATTGCTTGCTTTCATGCTCTGCAAATTAAAGAACATTTGAAAAAAGACCCTGTGAAGTGCTTAAGTAACAAAGTTCATTTTTGCACAGTATGATCTGGGATCCTCTTGTTGTTAAAAATCTGATCTCTAGCAACTGGATATATAGAATGATGAATTCCAGATGCACGTCATTTTGGAATACAAAGGCATATGGGAGAGAGATTTTGTGGACAATTGTACAGTGTTGTGTAGCAACGTTAGCCAGTCATGCCTATTATGAAATGTAATTCTGAAGAAACATTGAAACATTTGTATGGGTTTGCTGGTCCGTGTGCATAGTAATGAGTATCTGGATTTGTAGCAGTTAGTGTTTGTTGTCATACATCTTGCTGAAATGCAGTCTGGAAATTCATACATTGGCTCCAGCACATTTAACAGCAACCCTCTTGTTCTACAGATAGAAATGGACACATATCTGATGCCATTACCTATGGCTTTAGTGATTGAGCATGGTCAGAGGCAGGACAGGGTTTGTTATTGCTTGAACATGGTCAGAGGTAGGGGCGTTTGGCACCAAATATTGCTGTAAGCATTGGCTGTGTAGTTTGTGTAGTGTTGTAGTTTTTCCCTCTTGGCTCTGTGATCTCTTTGAAGATTATCTAGAATATTCAGTGTATTTTGGCTTTGCTTCAGAACCATTACAATACTGACCAAAAACTAGTTTTGAAAGAATTCACTAGTAAAGCCTTAAGAGGTTCATGGGATAAAAAAAACCCCACTGGTAAGTGATAAGAAAAATGAGGTATATAGGTTTGCAACCTGTAAAGTTTACATAAGTGCTTGAAAACAGTGTAATGTTAACAATGTAAACATCAAGCCTGAGCAAGAACTCAACTTTACGAACCAGTGGTGCTTAAGAAAAAAGCGCCAGTGTTTATTCATTGATTACTGTATAAGAAAACTATCCACAGGAATATTTCTTCAGGGTGTCCATTGTATCCACACACAGGCTTACCTTGCAGTTTTCCTATAACTTGGTAAATTTCCCTCCACAGCCGTTGTCTTGCACGTCGATGCATATCTGAAACAGAAAACACCGGTACAAGTGTATCGACATAGTGATGTTGCTGGAGTTTTAACACATCAACTTCACTGCTAGATTTCTAGCTATTTGAATTGTGGTATGGCTGGTAAGGGGTGCGCGACTTTGCACATCATGGACGATAATGGGCGGTATGCAGACGAGCGTAGTAATCATTAATTGGGTTGTAATTAAGGGGTTGGGCTTTCCATAATTGGGATGACCGGTGTTTGTAATAAAGGGCAGCAGAATTGTTTGGTGTGTGACTGTTGCTGCGGGAAGAGAGAGGTGAGATTATGGGAGCGACCAGGGAATGAATGCTGGTGATTTGTGCTTCGAGCGGTGGTGATTCATCCTGGTTGTCGAGCGGTGGCCTGCAATCGAAGGTTGGTGTCTGCTATGCATTGGTGTGTAATGGTTGGGCCTAGAGTATACCTATGGGAAGTATTGTATTCATCTAAATTCTTTTAATTGTGTAATGAAAGTTTTGAATGACATAATGAAGTATATGGTGATTAAACCAGGCTTGTTCCTCATTTGTTTGAGAAACCTTTTAGGGATCCCCCACCCAGTATTAAAAGTGGGGTGGCATAGGAGGTCATAGTCTGAGCTTAGGAGGTAATGGTACCCAGTGCATAGTTCACTGGTACCACCACAATAGAGCCATGCCGCAGAATCATAACTGCATAATGTTCATACATGTAATATGAGTAAGAACATCAAAACAGCCCTCGACATTTTAAGTTAAATGTAAATAAATTGAAGTATTACACTGTAAATGTGTGTAAATTAATGTCCAAGAGTCCTTTGACTTAATGAGAACTTTCCGTAAGGATATTTTTATCTCCTTTGATGCTAGTATGTGCAGAACAGTTGGATGTCTCTCAATATCGGCACCACATTAAGATTGTTTTACACAGAGACAAATATCCGGCACGGAACAAAAATGAGTGATGCGTTCTATACGGTTTTGGAGCCGACAATAGGAGCTACCAAGTTAATATATAAAACAGTGATTTTCCATCTCCTGTCCCTAAGCTTATCCTGTATTGACTTGTGACTTGACTTGGACTCCAGCCAATAGACTCGTGACTTGACTTGGACTTGTATTTTGCGACTTTTGAACATCTCTGATACACACCTTGCAGTTGTTTGTTATGTAGATTAATCTTACTCTGCTGGTGTCCTTCATGTTTGTCATGTACCACTGAAATGGCAAAAAAATTGTAATGTCTCCCCTTCCCAAATTTACACAGCACCATACACATACTCATAATCGCTTTACATAATCTACATATGAAACATGACATAGAACAGTCAAATCTAAAACAGTATAGGACCAAACTAAAACACACACACATACCTCGCAGTTTTTCTACCAGTTGATCAATTTCCATCCTCAGGTGTCCTTCACAGTACACTGAAATGGAGAATATCACGTTTACAAAATTCATAATATCTCCCCAAGTAATACGTTTACACAGCACCTTTCTCATACTCAACATCGCTTTACATAATCTACATATGAAACATGACATAGAACAGTCAGTAAATCTAAAACAGTATAGGACCAAACTAAAAACACACACACATACCTCGCAGTTTTTCTACCAGTTGATCAATTTCTTCCATCCTCAGGGGTCCTTTACAGTACACTGAAATGGAGAATATCACGTTTACAAAATTCATAATATCTCCCCAAGTAATACGTTTACACAGCACCTTTCTCATACTCAACATCGCTTTACATAATCTACATATGAAACATGACATAGAACAGTCAGTAAATCTAAAACAGTATAGGACCAAACTAAAAACACACACACATACCTCGCAGTTGTTCTACCAGTTGATCAAATTCTTCTGTCCACAGGTATCCTTCACAGTCCACTGAAATGGAGAATATCACGTTTACAAAATTCATAATATCTCCCCAAGTAATACGTTTACACAGCACCTTTCTCATACTCAACATCGCTTTACATAATCTACATATGAAACATGACATAGAACAGTCAAATCTAAAACAGTATAGGACCAAACTAAAAAACACACACATACCTCGCAGTTTTTCTACCAGTTGATCAATTTCTTTTGTCCACAGGTATCCTTCACAGTACACTGAAATGGAGAATATCACGTTTACAAAATTCATAATATCTCCCCAAGTAATACGTTTACACAGCACCTTTCTCATACTCAACATCGCTTTACATAATCTACATATGAAACATGACAGAACAGTCAAAAAATCACTAAAACCGTTTTGTAACAAACTAAAACCAGTGTTAATTTCATTGATGAACTTTCAGACCTGATGTAGATTTGTGAAAGTCAGGGACAAGTTAGGAAAACATGAAATCATAACTACTTCGTACTACTGCGTATATGGACAAGCCGGGTAGCCATCCAATCAAACACACGCTTGCACAAATTTGATCTAAACCCGGGAAAACCATACTATGAACTGTCGTTACTTATAATTTAATGAAATGCAGGGTAAAGTGTTTTTCCCAGTTTAGTGTTTAGAGAAAATCACAACACAGTGTTGAACATCAAACCTCCAGCACCACCGATAGCTAGCTTTAACGCTATCTTAGCCTTTCTTAATCCACACTTTCTTAATCCACACTGTACATGTTAGAGCAGGTCCTGCTGTAAGACACTCGTATTATATACACACTTATTATATACTCGTATTATATTATATTAGGGTGTGCTTGGACCAGAGTCGGGAAACTAGCTAACTAACTCCAGGCACCTGTGGTTGATTATTTTTTACTAAATGAAAATTTGCTGTCAAACACTGAAACGGACACAGATACCTTGCAGTTTTTCTAGCAGTTCACAAAATTTCATCTGCTGATCTCCATCAACTTGGTGACCCTCTGAAATGTAAAATATCATGTTAAAAATCTCCCTATTGATAATGTTTACCAACATCTGTACATTTAATGCGTTCTACCATCAACAACTTTATTACAAACTCCAGCATGACACACACAACTGAATGAATTACTTGAATGTCAGACCATTCTCATAGAGGCACTACTCAGCACTGTTACAAGAGAGATCATATTGTGATAGAGGGATCATATTACACCTGCGCTCCACTCACTGCACTGGTCACCTGTCAGTTTTAGAATAGATTTTAAGGTTCTGGTGATGGTTTGTAAATGTCTTCTTCCTTTGCTTCCATTTTATGTTTTAATTTATTCTGTGAATCACTTTGAGTTGCATGTCTGTATGAAAGGTGCTATACAAATAAAGATTATAATTATTATTGGCATAGTGAATGTTGCTGGGGATTTACCACATCAACTTCACTGCTATTTTGCAATTTATTTGAATTATAACTGCATGGTCAAACAAGTAATATCTGTAAACATGAAGTCTGAGTAATAACTTTAAGATCTAGATGTGATAAAAAAAATATTTCAGTAAACTATACATTATCATTTTGGTGTTTCCAGTATTCATTCATTGATTGCTTTTTAAAGGAAATGCACACATACCTTGCAAAATGTCCCACACTTCATACCATTCCATAAGTTCCACATTCGGATACATCAGCCAATTTCTATGTAGTCCAAATAAAGACGCACCTGTAATGGAAAGTAATTTGCCTGATGAACTGAACTTTGAACTAGTTCGTTTTAATGCGAACTGGCACAAGACTGTGTGTGTGAACCTGAGTATGAGATTTTCTTTGTACAGGTTTCATGGAAATATTAACAAAGTTTTTTTCACTTTGTCCAAACTTGGAAACACTGTAGGAAAAGTAATCAAATTTCATGTGGAAAAAAGATCATTAAGGGGTTAAATCTCTTCAGTCATTTTTGACCCTCAACAGAGATTTTGATTTTTCTACTTGTATGGCCTGTTGAGTCTCCATTGAGCCTTTGTTACAGGGAGACACAACACTGCACAAAAGGCATTTGAGTAAGTTAAAGCTTTTCTGCTTTAGATCCATCTTCTGAATCGGGGTGATCCTCGGATCAGAGCTTTAGGAGTGCTAAAGCTCAACATTAGCTTGCTAGATAAAAACATCAGATTGCCACACTCCTACCTACCAATAACAACATAACGAGTGATCGGTGGTTCAGTGTAGCAAAAAGAGGACTGCTGTTAAAGTTTGTAATATGTTGGTGCAGAGCGCTAAAGAAACCAGTTGCCGTTTCCACTACACCACAGTCATGTGCTTTAGGTGCTTGAGCGCCCCTAAAGAGGTAATAGACACACCTATGTTCTGAATCGATCGCAAATACAGTGAGGTAAATAAGTATTTGAACACCCTGCGACTTTGCAAGTTCTCCTACTTAGAAATCATGGTGGGGTCTGAAATGTTCATATTAAGTGCATGTCCACTGTGAGAGACAATCTAAAAAAAATCTGGAAATCACAATGTTTGATTTTTTAATAATTTGTGTGTTACTGCTGCAAATAAGTATTTGAACACCTGTCAATCAGCAAAAATTCTGGCCTTCAAAGACCTGATAGTCCGCCTCTAATAAGCCCACCTCCATTCCACTTATTATTTATAAATTAGAAGCACCTGTTTGAGGTCGTTATCTGCATAAAGACACCTGTGCACCCCACACAATCAGTAAGACTCCAACTACTAACATGGCTAAGACCAGAGAGCTATCCAAAGACACCAGAGACAAAATTGCCCAGAAATCAGCTACCCAAAACACCATCCCTACTGTGAAGCATCATGCTTTGGGGGTGTTTTTCTGCACATGGGATAGGACAAATGCACTGTATCAAGGAGAGGATGACCGGGGCCATGTATTGCGAGATTTTGGGGAACAACCTTCCCTCCGTTAGAGCATTGAAGATGGGTCATGGCTGGGTCTTCAAACATGACAATGACCCAAAGCACACAGCCAGGATAACCAAGGAGTGGCTCTGTAAGATGAATATCAAGGTTCTGGAGTGGCCTAGCCAGTCTCCAGACCTAAACCCTATAGAAAATCTTTAGAGGGAGCTCAAAGTCTGTGTTTCTCAGCGACAGCCCAGAAACCTGGCTGATCTGGAGAAGAACTGTGTGGAGGAATGGGTCAAAATCCCTGCTGCAGTTTGCAAACCTGGTGAACAACTACAGGAAACGTTTGACCTCTGTAATTGCAAAGGCTACTGTACCAAATATTAACATTGATTTTCACAGGTGTTCAAATACTTATTTGCAGCAATAACACACAAACAAATTATTAAAAAAATCATACATAGTGATATATATTACACATATTTCCGTGTTTTTTTTTTATTGTCTCTCACAGTGGACATGCACCTAAGATGAAAATTTCAGACCCCTCCATGATTTCTAAGTGGGAGAACTTGCAAAGTCGCTGGGTGTTCAAATGCTTATTTTCCTCACTGTATATTCTTAGCTGTCTAAGTAGTTGTTTCTAACATTGAACTTCTATACCAAAATGAAAGCTCTAACTGTAGCTGTTCTAAAAGGCTTTTCAGCATTTCTTCTCCACCTTTTCAAAACTGATAAGCAGTCCGATATTTCGGGACTTCAGCAGAAGTGCTCATCTTTGGTGTAAATAAATAGTTGGAGCATTATACGTTCGCGTAAACCTGTATTATGGTTTGTTTTTGTTGCATACTCGTCCTCAACATTTTGTTATTGTTATGCTCAATAAGCAAGGTCAGATAAATTAAGATGATGTTAAATATGTCTGTGTGTATTGGTACTTCAAACATGAATAATATTCCAAAACTGGTTAACAAATGTTTCATTTTGTGTAAAAAGCATTTACATTTTACACACTTCATATTTTAGCTGATTTAGTAGACTAAAACTAAAAACAATTCAGATTGTACTGTAAGTCACCTATAAAGCCCTGAGTGTAGGAGTGGTGTTTTTAGAGGTCTACCATCCTAAATAATTGCACAGATGTTTATTTTTAGTCATTATGCATCACATGAGAACACTATTGTTTACTTGTTAGTTAATCTTACTCAAACACATACAAAGATCTAAACAAGAGGAGATGGTCTATATATATTTTTTGTTTCCTTGTAGCCAGTTCTCATTGGTCAGGTAAGTGCACACAGTCACATGACAGCTGCCAACCACCGAGGGAGAGGGCTGTCACGTGGCACATCATTTTGAACTTCTGGGGGTGGAATATCACACATCTGATGTGTGAGCTCACCGAGCCCTGTGATTGGCCAGTGTCACTGCTATTTACAAGGGTATGTCATCCCTCTAATTATACTTGTTCAGACTCATGACCACAGCATCATTGGGGGGCCAACTGCCAATCATAGGGCCAACTGCCAATGCACTGTAGTTACTTCTGTGTTTCCAATATTCATTGATTACTTTTAAGGAAAATGCCCGCAGAAATAAACCATGTTTTCCTATGGTGTCCGTTGTGTTGTGTACATGAACGCACACACCTGGTGGTTCTGGCATCAGTTCACGAACTTTCCTCCATAGTTGTTTTCTTTCATCTTCATACACATCTGAAATGTAAAATATCAGGTTAAAAAATTCTTAATACCTCCCCACTGACAAAGTTATACAACATATTATGACAAAAAAAATAGTAAAAGGCCAATACATTGAAATCACTTCAGTGTTTCCAGTATTCATTCATTCGTTGCTTTTTAAAGGAAATGCAAACATACTTTTCAACATTTTAGAAATGTCCATGCTCTGTAGTCTATGGAGTAGAAGTGGTACAAATAGAGGCACTGTAATGGAAAAATAATTTGATAGTCATTTGTGAATTTTGTTTATTCACATTTATAACAACAATAAATAAATAAACAACCACAAACCTCCTGGTATGCTGTCAACACTACATAGTGCATACGCTGAGAAGAGCAAGGTTTATTAAGGGCAAACCCAAATCCAGAGGCAGGGTGACCAGCAAGGGTCGTAAAGCCAATACAGACATCCATAACAAACAAACAAAGAAAAACCACACAGACTGAACTGAACATGAACTTACATTAATAAAGATTCAAATACACATTCCCTGACCCATAGAGTCCAGATTCAACCAGACAGATACAAAACTTACTTCCCACAGAGTCTAACAAACAGAACATTTCTAAATACAACGACCAGCACTGAAAAAGACAAAACACAGGGTTTAAATACACTAACTAGGGCTAAGAAACAGGTTGGAACATCAATGAGTAGGCGGAGTTACAGAGGAGCAGGAGGGACCAAAACAAACCAGATTGACCAGAGGGGGCGGAGCTGGGCGTGACACCACCTGAGGCCAAAAAGGATGTAGGCTGAAGCTTGTTTTGCCTTTTTTTTTAACTAAGACAGTCTAATAGGCAGTATTTTCATTACTACCTTTAAACAATTCTCTTAAAAGACAACCTAAACAATAGATGAAATCATCTATGATGAAGTAATCACCACCAAACTACTAGATCAAAGTTGCTGTCAAAATTGAACTTGACAAGCTGTCTACAGCCAAACCACTGACTAGATTTAAAGGCATACTTTGAAAAGGAAACCCCACAGGTGTGTTGTATCTGTAAGTCACCTACTGTATAAAAGGTCAGGTAAGTGTCTCCTGTCACATGACAGCTGCCAACCAGTGAGGGTGAGGGCCATCACATCTCATGCCTCCTCTGAGGCACACGCACCAATCACTGCATATTTTTGAGCTGTGGCTTCTGGGGGCTGAATATCACACGAGACATCGCCCCCTTCTGATGTGTGAGCTCGGGCCAACTCTACTCTGTTGTGTTCAGTAAACTGCATATCCACTGTAGTTACTTCTGTGTTTACAATTTTCACGGTATTCTTTTAAGGCAAATGCCCGCAGAAATAAACCATGTTTTCCTATGGTGTCCATTGTGGTGTCCACATGTGCACACACACACACATACACACACACACACACACAAACCTGTCGAGTTGCACATCAGTCGTCGAATTCTCATCCACAGGTGATTTTTTTCCACTCGATGCTCCTCTGAAATGTAAAATATCTGGTTAAAAACCAACCAGATATCTGGTTAAAACACCAACCAGACACACACACAAGTGAGCGAAATATTTGAATGTCAGTCCATTCTCATAGAGACACTGCTCTGCACTGGTAAGAGTGTATCAGCATAGCACTGTCGCCTCACAGACACACACACAAGTGAGCGAAATATTTGAATGTCAGTCCATTCTCATAGAGACACTGCTCTGCACTGGTAAGAGTGTATCAGCATAGCACTGTCGCCTCACAGACACACACACAAGTGAACGAAATATTTGAATGTCAGTCCATTCTCATAGAGACACTGCTCTGCACTGGTAAGAGTGTATCAGCATAGCACTGTCGCCTCACAGACACACACACAAGTGAACGAAATATTTGAATGTCAGTCCATTCTCATAGAGACACTGCTCTGCACTGGTAAGAGTGTATCAGCATAGCACTGTCGCCTCACAGACACACACACAAGTGAACTAAATATTTGAATGTCAGTCCATTCTCATAGAGACACTGCTCTGCACTGGTAAGAGTGTATCAGCATAGTGATGGTGCTGCTAGATTTCTAGTTATTTGAATTATAACTGCATAATGTTCAAACACGTAATATCTGTAAACATGAAGTCTGAGTGGGGCGGCATGGTGGTGTGGTGGTTAGCACTGTCGCCTCACAGCAAGGCGGTCTGGGTTCGATTCTCGGTCTGGGCTGCTCTGTGTGGAGTTTGCATGTTCTCCCTGTGCCTGCGTGGGTTTTCTCCGGTACTCCGGTTTCCTCCCACAGTCCAAAGACATGCGTCTTAGGTTGATTGGTCACTCTAGATTGCCCGTAGGTGTGAGTGTGTGTGACTGGCGAACTGCCCATGGTGTACCCTGCCTTCGCCCGGAGATGCTGGGATTGGCTCCAGCCCCCCCGTGACCCTGACTAGCGGGAATAAGCGGTACGGATAATGAATGAATGAAGAGTAAGAACTCAACTTTAAGATCCAGCGGTGGCAAAATAAATTGGTAAACTGTCTTTACATATGAATCACTTCTGTGTTTCCAGTAAACATTCATCGATTTAACAGTAATGGCAAAATGGCCAGTGGAAAGAAATTTCTATATGGTGTCCATTGTGGTTTCCACACATGCACACACACACCTTGCTGTTTTTTCATCAGTTGAATAATTTCCCTCTGCAGGTGTGCATGTCTGTCATGCTCCTCTGAAATGCAATGGAAAAAAACTTTAAACATTTTTATTCTTAAATCTTTTTTATTTTATTTAAAATTTTTCTTGGTGTCCTCACACACACCAACACACCTTCCAGATCTTTCACCTCACGAAGAAACGGCGACTGATGAAATCCTGAAAGTGAAATGGAAGTCATTTCGCTCTGGATAAGGGCTGTCTGCTAAATGCCGTAAATGTAAATGTAAATTTCGAGCCTTACTAATATTACACAATATTTTCATTACTAGTTTCCATATTTCTAAAGACAAAAACTAACAGAACCTAAACACCAGATAAAATCTTCCCTGACTTGAAGTAATCACCACTAAACTACTACATCAAAGTTGCTGTATGAACTTGACAAGCTGTCTACAGCCACACCACTGACTAGATTTAAAGGCATACTTTGAAAAGGAAACCCCACAGGTGTGTTGTATCTGCAAGTGACCTACTGTATAAAGGTCAGGTAAGTGTCTCCTGTCACATGACAGCTGCCAACCAGTGAGGGTGAGGGCCATCACATCTCATGCCTCCTCTGAGGCACACGCACCAATCACTGCATATTTTTGAGCTGTGGCTTCTGGGGGCTGAATATCACACGAGACACGCCCCTTCTGATGTGTGAGCTCAGGCCAACTCTACTCTGTTGTGTTCAGTAAACTGCATATCCACTGTAGTTACTTCTGTGTTTACAATTTTCACGGTATTCTTTTAAGGCAAATGCCCGCAGAAATAAACCATGTTTTCCTATGGTGTCCATTGTGGTGTCCACATGTGCACACACACACACATACACACACACACACACACACACACAAACCTGTCGAGTTGCACATCAGTCGTCGAATTCTCATCCACAGGTGATTTTTTTCCACTCGATGCTCCTCTGAAATGTAAAATATCTGGTTAAAAACCAACCAGATATCTGGTTAAAACACCAACCAGACACACACACAAGTGAACGAAATATTTGAATGTCAGTCCATTCTCATAGAGACACTGCTCTGCACTGGTAAGAGTGTATCAGCATAGTACACAAGTGAGCAGAAATATTTGAATGTCAGTCCATTCTCATAGAGACACTGCTCTGCACTGGTAAGAGTGTATCAGCATAGCACTGTCGCCTCACAGACACACACACAAGTGAACGAAATATTTGAATGTCAGTCCATTCTCATAGAGACACTGCTCTGCACTGGTAAGAGTGTATCAGCATAGTGATGGTGCTGCTAGATTTCTAGTTATTTGAATTATAACTGCATAATGTTCAAACACGTAATATCTGTAAACATGAAGTCTGAGTGGGCGGCATGGTGGTGTGGTGGTTAGCACTGTCGCCTCACAGCAAGGCGGTCTGGGTTCGATTCTCGGTCTGGGCTGCTCTGTGTGGAGTTTGCATGTTGTCCATTGTGGTGTCCACATGTGCACACACACACACATACACACACACACACACACACACAAACCTGTCGAGTTGCACATCTGTTATACATATGAGAACAGTAATGTTTACTTGTTTGTTAATCTAACTCGGATACATACAAAGGTATATTTTAAAAATATAGGTTTTAAAAATGTGCATTTTTTTTTTACAGAATTTTTTTTTTTTTTTAAATGTGCATATTACTGTTATTTACATTAATGAAACCAGTAATTGACATAGGGATATCAGTAATAGTCTAGTTAGTTGTAATGTGATGGCTGGCCAGAGTTTAACTGGGTGAGCCAGTTTTGGTCGGTAGGACCCAATTGTTGAGTTGATTTATGACTGAGTGAGTGAGTGAAAGGTGGAGGGGAGGGGTAAAAACGTGGGGACCAAGAAGCGGACCTGGGGAAGCCTGTAGGAAAACCCGAACCGTGACCCCTCAACCGAGAGGCCAGATGGAAGGGGTCGACGCCACATTTAGTCATGTTGTAATAGGAAACAGTTTCAGGCAATTTCTTTACGCCATTATCAATTGAAACTGTGCTCAGGATGCATACATTTTTTTTAGATTTTGCCTGGTAAATCGTTAGTTATTTTTCCAGCCCGCAACACCTTGGTGGAAAATCTTTCAGACTGTGCCTGTGTACATGGTGGCATCTCACGTCTGATTTTATTCATCGTTCCAACAATAGTGGTTTTGTTCGCCAATAGGGTGTTTGCAAGTGCCAATGAAGTGAAGAAATTGTCAGTCGTTAAATTTCTTCCTTTACCCATGAAAGGCGTCATCAATCGCAACAAAATATTTTCGGACAATTGTTGACCAGCCGACCTGCTTTCATCTCTCCCTAGATAGGGAATTGCGTTCAGCATATATTTTGTCTCAACATCAGTGGCGACCCAGAACTTTATCCCAAATTTATCTGGTTTATTGGCCATGTAGTGAGTGAAACGACAGCGAGCTTTGGTTGGGAACAGTTGCTCGCCCACAGTTATGTTCTCACTGGGCGTGTAAGAAGCAATACTGTTTTTCACAAATTTATCGAACATCTCTGAGATCATGGCAAATGTATCTGTCACAAGGCGGGCACCCCTGGTGTTCTTGTCAACAAAACGCAGATAGCGCATGATATCTCTGAATGTCTGTCGAGACATTGTCTCTTTGAAAATGGGATTTCCCAAGTCAGCAGACCAGTATTCATCCAGTTTCATGCTTTTACCGGCTGTTATACCTCTCAAAAAAACGAGACCCACAAATGCTGTCAGTTCGTCAGCTGTTAGTTTGAACTGAGCATTATTTCGTTCAGCTTCTGCCTCTGTGTATTTCAGAATTGCGCCCCACATTTCTGTGTCAATCAAACACAATAAGCTGGTCAGTGGACTTTTAATTTTGTCCTTGGCATAACACATAGGACCTGGGGTTTCTCTCATAATATTGCACTCTTGTGCTCTACCCCGAGGGTTGCCAGCAGTTTGTTCAACCCATACTGTGCCATCTTTGGCCTGAAATGAGTCACCACCACACTCAGTTTCACAGTCCGATTCTGAATTTGAATCAGATTCAAGATTCAGATTCATTTCACTTTCGGCCTCTCCATCCGACACCTCACATTGGTCGCCCTCCGATTCCATCTCATCAATATTGGACAGCATGTCCAGTACTTGCTTTGGGGTGTATAGCATTCTCCATGCCATTTTAATAATGCACTATGCAACCGCTCAAACGCCCAAACCGAGGTGTCACGCAAACTGTGTTGCTGTTCAAACGCCCAAACCGAGTTTTCAAGCAATCTGCGTTGCTGTTCGATTGGCTAAGCAGAGTTTTCACTCAAACTGTGTAGCCGCCCCAACTACGCAGTGAGCTGGAGTCATACATGTGGACTAATTTATAGCTCTCATTGCCTCATGAATACTATTGTGAATACAGTGGTCATAACAGCTCCACCCATGCCATCATCTCATTATTACATCACCAACAAAGATACATAATGCCTTATGTAATGCATTTACATATGTAGCTTGCGTTCTAATTAATTCATTTGTAATGCCAGTGTGTCAACAACACATAAAAGCATCCATATACAATGTAATTCATTTACATAATAATTGCTAGCTAACAGCTAGCCCTGGCAAAGAGGGATCATACCCGTTAGATATTTCCTTTGAGATATTGACTTGATAAATAGGTCACCATTCGCAGAATTCCTGCAAACTACTAAAGCATTTATTAGGCAAAGCACGACTCACTCAGTTTTATTTAAACTTATATATATATATATATTATAGTAATAAAAATAGTATACTGTATATTTTAAGACTTTGGAAAGTGAAACACTTCGGGGACGAATTCCGTTTTTTTCAGTTTTGAACACTCAGCACACTCAGTTTTGAACTGTGATTAATTTTGTTTTGAAAACGATTGATCTTTACTTATTTATACTAATTATTAAATGACTCACGAATCTTTGCGACACCCGCTGGCAGAAAAGAGAATCACAGTCTTGAAATGTAGGCGATGACGGCAATATTACGGAGATCTGGCGAAATCGATTTAAACTAGCCTGTACAGGGTTTCTTTTAACCATGTAATAATGCTAATTTATTAAAAGTACCATTCTGGGAGAAGTCATGAACGGAGGGTTCTGAAATTGGATCCAGTGCAAAGATATTTATTATTTTTGTGCTGCAATGGTCAAATGACCGGCGCTTGGCGCTTCTAGTGTTAAGGGAATGGGAAAGGTTTATGTAGCGTAAAAGTGTGTGTGTGGGGGGGAGGGGTTATAAGGCTTTAACATAGTGTATAAATACTTAAGTAAATATACCGTTTCTACTTAGTGGACTTTCGGTTATCGCGGGTGGTTCTGGAACATATCTCCCGCGATAAACGAGGGTTTACTGTAGCTTGATTAGTCCATCAGCCCTCTGGTGGCCAGTGGTGGTATAGTGCTGGAGCCAACCCTTACATTACTACTTCATGCTGAAGATGCTGTTAAATAATAATAATAGTCGTTTATAATAATAATGTCATTACTTACCATCGCATTCAAATGAAAGCCCAGTCATCATTGTTTCAAGATCTTCCATGTCATCATACTTCTGACTGTACCATATACCACATCTGGCATCTACCAGTTCATTTATGATCCCTAAAAGCTTCCCCACTTGGTTATCCTGGCCAGAACCTTCATTGTTGAACGCATGGTACCTCTGGCCACACTGATGGATCAACGTCTGGAGGCTAGGCCCAGCAGACTCAACGTACTGCTCAATGGAGCCCTTTTTTAACGTATCTTTAAAAGTGAAAAGGATAATGGTGAACTCATAGAGCCTCTTTCCAAAAATCTCCAGTGCCTTCCCCAAGGTGTTCTTTTGGTCCTGTGTAGTACGATCTATGGAAATCACGAGCAGGAACACGTGAGGACCTGGGTATGTGAGTAGGAGGCATTCTTTATCCATGTCAGAGCTCACGGGAAGCCCCGGGGTGTCCACCACTGTGACACGCCTGCCCTCCAGGATCACTGTGTGAGCCTCACACTGCTGCGTGACTGGAGAAGGACTCAACTTGGACACAAATGCTGGGACACCAAGAAGAGTGTTTCCTGCTGCACTCTTTCCTGCACCCACATATCCAAGGAGGATGACCCTGAGCTCAGGGGGACCTGTAGCATTGGAAAACAGACACAAGATCATTTATTACAGTCATTGTGCACACATGATGGTAAGAGCACTTTTAGCACTCTCATGAACATCACTATGGTGTTATTTATATCATATCACAGGCCATGCACACTCCTGCTCGTGCACACTCCTGCTCGTGCACACTCCTGCTCGTGCACACTCCTGCTCGTGCACACTCCTGCTCGTGCACACTCCTGCTGTTCTTTAGCTTTTAGAGTGTGTGTGTGCACTAGTTGCTCACAAATATTCCTGTGCATCATAGCACTGCCAAAAGTCGTCGGCCAAAAGGGTTTTGACCAATTAAATTGTTACTGATGGTTCCCAACAGTCCCATTGGTTGGGAAAAGCAACCTATGTCAAAACAAACTGCAGATTGTAGGCAAATTCACTGTGTATTTGCCAACCAGTAGGGGTGTTGAGGAACATAACATTTAATTGGTCAAAACCTTTTAGCCATTTGATAGACAGTGTTGTTACAAGGTAAACCTAGGACCGAAGTGTTTCACAAACTGAGAAAGGCTGGAGCTCCAGATAGGTGTGACTGGCTGCAGATGGGCTGGAGATAACAAAAAGGGGCGTGGCAATGTGTGTAAGTGGATTATGGAAAATTTATGGCCTGTTCAGTGTTTGGCACATAGACCATGTGTCTGGGGCTTGGTGGTGGCGTGCGAGCCAAGATATCAACTGTAAGCAGCAAGTGAAATAGTGCGGTTTCACACACTGTTAGCATGACTAAACAACAAAACAAAACACCTAAAACTGTTTTAATAAAGATGTTTTTTGCATGTTAACTTTGTGCGTTGATGTTAGGCTAGCAGTAATGTTGACTTATGAAGTACTTTTTAATCAATATACATATCCACTTCCATCCACGACAAATTTCCCTTGCCATTTCCAATATCTGCAGACCACAGATGAACTAGTGTGGATCTGTGGAAACACTGCCTACCGCAGTATTGCACACCTCAAGTGGACAGGAAGCTGCTTCCCTGCCTACTCGGCCCCGCATGTCTCTGGTACTAACTTGGCAAGTGACAGCGCATATGACAGACAGGCCAGTCTATAAATGTGTGCAGAAGACATTTTTTCAGAGGCGCGGGACGGGTGTGTGGCGTGACGTCTGTTGCTACGAAACGGTGACAGTATGCTTAATTGTAAGATTGATTGTTGATGTGTGTGTGACAGATGAGTATTGGACACTTTTGAAAATACATAACAAATCGCGTCCCGTATCGGTTCAATACGGGACGCAACATTTAACTGCCAAATACGGGACGATTCCGTATTTTACGGGACAGGTGGCAACCCTAATTCTAATGATCGTGATCCAAAGTCGTTTGGCACTTGACCTCCTGCTAGAGCAGGCAGGAGGGGTGTGTAAGGTTTTAAACAGCTCGAGCTGCTTCTATAGCCCCTGATATCTCCCAGACCGTTACTAACATCATTACGCGTTCACCTAACCAAAGCTAACATCAATTAGCTAGCTAGCTACTATATTTCTAGTGTGAAGTAATGTTAAAATACTTACGGTACATCTTATTGCTGGACATCTCAGCATCGCAGCTCTGAAACAGTCGACAACGTCTTAACGTAAAAAACAGGTTTAAATATGCTCGCTAAGATAAATTGAGCTAACTAGTTAGCTGCGATAGCTAGCTAAAGTAAAGAACCACTGTCTTCGATATTCGCCGAAAAACAACAAATGTACATGCTCAGATCTTGTCTATTTATTCCGAGGTTATACCCAAGCAACATTTAAAGTCGATAACATTAGCTACATGTTTCTATTTCTGTTTTGTCGTTGTACATTTCAAATCGATAAGGATGCAAGATTGCTGCGACACACACGGCAACCCGGAAGTGAGTCCGCTGACGTTCAACTATGAGGAAAATATAGCGTCCGGAGTACGGAGCTGTTTACGAGTACGATACAACCAGAAAAATAAAAATTACTATGGCAAGCCGTTTTAGCTTTTATTCCTATTCCTATTTTTCTTGATATCAGGAATTGGATTTATACATGTGAAAATACAATTTCCACTAGTACAAATTTAATCCTTGATATTATAAATTAAATTCATTCAAGTAAGAATTAATTTTTCACTAGTAAAAAATTATTTCTACTAGTAAAAATGTAATTTCTACTAGTAAGAATTTAATTATTACATGTACAAATTATATTTTTTGATATCAAAAATAGAATTCTTACTAGTAAAATTTTTATTCTTACTAGTAAAAATTCAATTATTACATGTTCTAAGCTTGATTTGCATACAAAGGCGGAGCTAATTTACGTTGTGCTCATCTTAAAGAGACCACATCAAGTATTGTCTTTTTTAAATACAATGCTCCCTTTTACAGTGACGTGCACACAAGATTACTTCATAGTTTAAGTGTGAGCTAATGATAAACTCTGCCGATGGCCGACTTGGTTTTATCACAGATTATGAGGCGAGTCAGACTCATTCATAGAAACGTCCAGCAAGGCAGTAATGGAGGCTTCTTGGCGATGTTGCTATTATTGATTCTCTCATTGCTAATCTAAGTTGTATTGAGAATCATAGATCCTTGAGCTATCCTTTAGACAGAGTCAGAATCAGAGTCAAGTTTATTGTCATACACACATTGTACAAGCACAAGGTGACGAAATGTGTTCCTCTGGGGCCTCGGTGTAAAGCACCGGGATTAGTCGTTTATTAGATTAGACAGATTAGTTGTTGTTTGTTTGTGATCTTAAGTTGGCACATTTTGTCAGTTGTGATTTTCACCCCAATCGAAATTTGTCCTCTGCATTTACTCATCTGTGCAGTCAGAACATACACACACACACTAGTGAGCACTAGGTGTGGTGCGCACATGCGCAGAGCGGTGGGCAGCCCTGTCCCGGCACCCGGGGAGCAGTTGGGGTTAGGTGCCTTGCTCAAGGGCACC
The DNA here is from genome assembly GCA_020368025.1 of Brachyhypopomus occidentalis. Lineage (NCBI taxonomy): Eukaryota > Metazoa > Chordata > Actinopteri > Gymnotiformes > Hypopomidae > Brachyhypopomus > Brachyhypopomus occidentalis. The sequence goes on from JAGXOD010000128.1 coordinate 992,816, forward strand.
TCTGTCTTTTTCTTCTTCTTCTTCTTTCGGCAATTCCGTTTAGGGGTCACCACAGCGGATCAAACTCCTCCATCTAACCCTGTCCTGAGTGTCTTCCACTGACACACCCGCCACTCTCATATCCTCTACCACTGCATCCATAAACCTCCTCTTAGGTCTACCTCTCCTCCTCTTGCCAGGAAGTTCCATCCTCAAGACCCTCCTGCCAATATCGTCTCCTCTCTCCTCTGTACATGTCCAAACCATCTCAATCTCGCTTCTCTAACCTTATCTCCAAAACAAGCTACATGTGCTGATCCTCTAATAAACTCATTTCTGATCCTATCCTTCCTCGTCACTCCAAGTGAGAATCTCAACATCTTCATCTCAGACACCTCCATCTCCCTCACCTGTCTCTTTGTCAGTGCTACTGTCTCTAGTCCATACAACATAGCAGGTCTCACTACTGTCCTATAGATCTTACCTTTCATTATAGCCGACACCCTTCTATCACAGATCACCCCTGATACTTTGTGCCATCCACACCACCCTGCCTGCACTCTCTTCTTTACCTCTCTTTCACTTCCTCCATTACTCTGTACCTTCGACCCTAAGTAGGTAAATTGTCGACCTTCACCAAATCAACTCCTTGTAACTGGACCTGTCCACCGTCTGCCCTCTCATTCACACACATGTACTCTGTTTTACTCCTGCTCACTTTCATTCCCCTGCTTTCCAAAGCATACCTCCATCTCTCCAAGCTCGCCTCCACTTGCTCCCTACTCTCACTACAGATCACAATGTCATCAGCAAACATCATAGTCCAAGGGGACTCCTGCCTAACCTCGTCCGTCAGTCTGTCCATGACAATTGCGAACAGGAAGGGACTCAGGGCTGATCCCTGGTGTAGTCCTACCCCCACTTTAAACCCGTCTGTCATTCCTACCGCACATCTCACTGCTGTCACACTGTTCTCGTACATATCCTGCACCACCCTCACATACCTTTCCGCTACTCCTGACTTCCTCAAACAATACCACAGCTCCTCTCTCGGTACTCTATCATAAGCTTTCTCTAAGTCAACAAACACACAATGTAACTCCTTCTGTCCTTCCCTATACTTCTCCATTAGCACTCTCAAAGCAAACATAGCATCTGTGGTGCACTTAGCTGGCATGAAACCATACTGCTGCTCACAGATCTCTACTTCTCCTCTAAGCCTAGCTTCCACTACTCTTTCCCAGATTTTCAGGCTGTGACTGATCAACTTAATTCCCCTGTAATTACTACAGCTCTGAACATCGCCCTTATTCTTAAAGATCGGCACCATTATGCTTCGTCTCCACTCCTCAGGCATCTTCTGGCCTTCCAAGATTCTGTTAAATAACCCAGTCAAAAACTCCACTGCTGTCTCTCCCAAACATCTCCATGCCTCCACTGGAATATCATCCGGTCCAACTGCCTTACCACACTTCATTCTCCGAATCGCAGCCCTTACTTCCTCCTTGCTCACCTGGGGCACTTCCTGATTCACAACCTCTACCTCTTCTAACCTTCTTTCCTTTTCATTCTCTTGATTCATCAATTCCTCAAAATACTCCTTCCACCTTCCCAAGACACACTCCACACTACACAACACATTTCCATCTTTATCCTTTATCATCCCTAACCTGCTGCACATCCTGCCCATCACGGTTTCTCTGTCTGGCCAATCTGTACAGATCCTTTTCCCCTTCCTTAGTGTCCAACTTCTCATACAGCTTGCTATATGCCTTCTCTTTAGCTTGCCAAACTCTCTCTTTGCCATACGACGCATCTCCTTGTACTTCTGTCTACTTTCTTCATCCCGCTGAAAATCCCAATTCTTTTTAGCCAACCGTTTTCCTGTCAAACTTTGCTGAACTTCCTCATTCCACCACCACGACTCCTTGTCTATCTTCCTCTGTCCTGAGGTCACACCAAGTACCTTCCTAGCCACATCCCTCACTGCATTTGAAGTCTCATCCCAGGTACCCAGAACACCACCATTACCCAGTACCAGTCTCACCTCATCCCTGAATTTTACACCACAGTCCTCATCCTTTAACTTCCACCACCTGATCTGAGGTGCCACTCTCACTCTCTTCCTCTTCTCCACCTTCAAAACCATCCTACATATCACTATCCTATGCTGTTTAGCTACACTCTCCCCTGGTACCACCTTGCAATCACTAACCTCTTTCAGGTTTTGTCTCCTACAGAGGATATAGTCGACCTGTGTGCATCTTCCCCCACTCTTATATGTCACCCTGTGCTCTTCCTTTTTCTTAAAATAGGTGTTAACTACAGCCATCTCTATCCTTTTAGCAAAGTCTACCACCATTTGTCCTTCCGTATTCCTTTCTTTAACACCATATCTACCCAACACCTCCTCATCACCACTGTTCCCTTCACCAACATGTCCATTTAAATCTGCTCCGATAACCACTCTCTCTTCTTTAGGAACCTGCAAAACTACTTCATCTAACTCCCTCCAGAATTCTTCTTTCTCCTCCACATCACAACCTACCTGAGGAGCATAAGCACTGATGACATTCATCATCACTCCAACAATCTCTAACTTTACACAGATCACCCTGTCACTTACTCTCTTTACCTCCACTACATTCTTACTAAACTCATCCTTCAGGATTACTCCTACTCCATTTCTCTTCCTGTCTACTCCATGATAGAAGAGTTTGAAGCCACCACCAATGCTCCTGGCCTTGCTCCCCTTCCACTTGGTCTCCTGAACACACAGTATATCTAACTTCCTCCTCTCCATCGTATCAGCTAGCTCTCTCCCTTTACCTGTCATAGAGCCCACATTCAACGTACCAACTCTAACCTCCACCTTCCTGCTCTGCCTCCTCTCCTTCAGCTTCAGAACCCTCTTCCCCCTCTCCTCCTCCTCCTTGTCCCAACAGTAGTCCAATTTCCACTAATGACCTGTTGGACAACATCACCAGTGGCGGTCGTTGTTAACCCGGGCCTTGACCGATCCGGTATGGAATTTCTATTTTTGATCCGCATCATTTGATTTGGCGCAGTTTTTACACCGGATGCCCTTCCTGACGCAACCCTCCCTATTTATCCGGGCTTGGGACCGGCACTAAAATACACTGATGTGTGCACCCTAGTGGCTAGGTTAGACACTGTCTTTCTGCTGTGAGTATATATGTACCTCGACATCGAGTGCGGGACACACTGAACAGAACTGACCCAGCAGCAGCCGCACAAAGGTGGAACAATGTTATTGCAAGGCGCACTTATCACGCACCATTTCCCAACAGTCAGCAATTGTGGATGACTTGAATGAAATAATTTAACTAATTTATTTTATTTTATTTGTGTATTTAACATATACAGTGCATCTTAACACACTGTACCAGAAATAGCCAAGTCATTTTTTTATCGTTACATTTTTTATAGGTTCAATCAGCTGAAATGGGGTTTTTGGTTGAGTATGCTGCTGTGATGAAGCCTGTTGCCATGGCTCTTAATATTTTCCAAGGGGAATCATCTGTGCATATGGGCCTCCTGCTGCCAACACTTTACCAGTTATGGGACAAGCTGAACAGGTTGGAGTCATCTTGCAAAATGTGTACACCTCTTGTTTACGCCCTGCAGCAAGGTATCCAGAAACGTTTTGGAGATGTCATGAAAGAGCCTGAGCTGATTGCAGCAGCTCATACCAAGACTCAGAACATCCTGGACCACAGAGGAGAACATCTTAAATACTGGTAAATATACTTGTTTATCAATTCAAATGTGAACCAGTAGACATTGACCTATATAAATCTGTATAATGTTATTGTCATTTAGGATTATAGGGTGTCAGTGACAAACTACAGGGTGGCAATATAGTAAGAAGCTCAGGTAGCTTTTAGTGTCGAACATCAGCATCTTGACAGCCTATAGAGTAGAAGGGTAAGAATAATGGGAAGACCTAATTATTTTGAAAAATGATTTATCTTGCCACAGGGTTTGACAACATCAGAAATCACCTTGACCATGACCTGGATGATGTCACCAGCACAAACAGCAGCGTCTCTGATGAAGACGACTTCTGTGCATCCATGGAGTTGGGACAATCACAAGTATGAGCGCTGGACAGGTACCTTTCATGTCTGTCCCCTGCAGGTATGGACCTTTCCTCATATAAAGAAGCTGTCACTCAGTCAACACAGGTCTTCCTGCGTCTGCAGTCTGTGAGAGACTTCTCAGCCATGCAGGACTGTTCTCTGCTAAACGATCACAGCTTCACTGCAAGAACATTGAGAACCAACTACTGTTGAAGCTTAACAGTGACTTCACTGAGTGATTATTTGGTGAAATTGTGCTTCTACATGTTTTGTCACACACACACAGTTTGAGAGTTCACGGCTGCCTTGTTCCAGTTCTGCCTGCAGAGCCTGGTGAAAAAGGTTTGAAATTTACTGCTTAATTTTTATTTATAAATATTGTTTTATTTATATTTTATTTTATAATTATTCATTTTTTTTCATTGAAGTACTGGATTATTTTAGTTTAAGATATTTTGTAATTAATTCATTTTCATTTATTTTATAGACAAAGATGTATTTTTGTCGGTCCGATTGAATGCTTGTGTTAAATAAATCAGATGTTACTCAATAGTTACTCAGTACTTTTTTCACCAAGCACTTTTTACTCTTACTCAAGTAATTATTTGGATGACTACTTTTTACTTTTACTCGAGTCATATTATTATAAAGTAACAGTACTTTTACTTGAGTACTGTTACGGTGGCTAGGAGGAGGCCACCAGAGGGCGCGTGTGTGGACGCGTAGCCATGGCAACACTGCTCACACGCCCCCTAGCAACACACCAGTCCCTCTCTCCCTCTCACCTCAGTATTAGCACCTGTTGCTTGTTTCCTGTCACCTCATTTAAGCCCACAGGTTACGCCATCCAGTGCTGCGCATTCCTAGAGCCTACGCCTGTGTGAGAGCACTGGAGTTCTACGTTTCCCTTGTGCTTCTGATGATACGCCTGCGACCCTCCTTCGCTAGCTTTATTATTCTTTTGTTTTGCCATTGCCTATGTGGCCTGAGTCTTTTCGTTTGTTGTCACAATGGATAATAAATCCTTTTTGCCCGCAACCCCTGTCTCCTGCTGTCCCTGAACAACCGTTACAAGTACAATTTTTGACTACTCTACCCACATCTGGTAAACAGGCAATGAAGTGCTTTCCAGTATCTCTCCACAGTTTCCCAAAGTTTGATCCCTTGTTTAAACTGCTCCACCATGTTTGCATGAAATACATGAATAAAACAAATGTGAAAAAGATTAAAATTAAAAAGATTGAAATTAAGTTACTGATGTTTAGTGGAAATGTTAAAACACTAAAACTAGTGCTCTTTCTATTATATGGAATTGCATTGTTGTAGTGTCGTTTCACAAAGAAGTGATAGCCTTTTAGCACACCCGCACACACCCACCTCCTCCTCGCACACGCCCCCTAGTTTAACACCACTCCCTCAATCACAATCGCCGCAATACTGAACACCTGCGCAACGTTTTCCCAGCACTGTTTAAAAGCCCACAGGTCTTGTTGTTCAGTGCTGCACATTGTTGCGCCTGTGCCGGACGACTGCGCTACGCCGGGGAGAGATCCCTCCGCCTTCGCTGGATTTATCGAGAGATGTTATTGAGTACTGCTGTATTCATCTTTTACTGCCATTACTGGCCTGAGTGCTTCTGTTGCTCACCATGGAGAATAAACCTTTCAGTTCGCAACTACCGTTTCCTGCAGTATTTAACCCCGCGTTACAAAGACTGGCCAGTTCTGTTGAGATGGGGAAATTTTTTTTTTTAAATGTCCACACTCTCTGATTAAAAAACAATCAATACAGGTTAAAATAACATCAAAAGATACTTATGATCAACTAACTTGACCTGCACAAGAACAGTAATTTTGCAGATTAAAAGTTCACTTTAATAAAAGATGCAATGTAATCAATCAGAACTCACCTGTCTAGATAGAGATAGGTTTGAATTGGGCAGTATATAAAGTCTGCTTCTTCCAGTTTGTCGCTTCAAATCCTTGACAGAGTTGGCCTGGACAACTAGCAGTCTCTTTTTTTTTTGTAGCTTTGGCGAGATGAAAGCCACATTTAGGCTCATTTAGGCTCATGCTCTCAAAGCTTTGGCAGATGAATGTACTGTGTTCTGTCAAGAACCATGTCTTAAGCTCATAACCATAGTCACTGTTCCCTCTTCCTGTAATAATCAGATTAGTAAAGAGAAATGTTACCAATGAGCAACACAACAGTCTAAATGCCTTTACAATTTCATGTAATCAATTACAGCTTCTACTACTCAATACTTATATTAACTGGAATGGAAAGCAGAATGAATTACTGAAGCAAATCATAATGGAATTCCCAAGTACCAGTGCATCAATAAATATTGCTGATGACAAAAAAGGGAAAAAATCACCATACCTGTGAACTGGGTATGGTGGTTTGGTTAGGATCATGTAACAAGAGAAGCTCCACCAGGCTTTCTCCCACGCCCACGTCCATCACCTGTTGTTCATAATAATATTTTTGCCATTACAGGACACATCATGACATAACAGACATGTCTGTAATAACCACAAGACCTGTTCAGTCACACACAGTTTTGCTCACTAGCTACAGATCACAGATAAGGATCCATTTGTTGTGTACTTGTTTATACTCAATTTACTGGTTTTATTCAGACATAATGAACCTAGCTAACACTGCCAAGTAATAGAACATATTGCCTCGCTCATTGCTAAAATACATGGATTTGTACTAACTAAGCTAAAATACCTGGATTCGTGCTAACTAAGCGACCTGGACTCGTCATAGCTAAGTAATGTACGCTGCCACAACTGGATTTGTCCTGAGCTAGCAAAATCTACCTATATTCATGGAACTGTTGCGGAGGCGTCGGCAAAATGATCGCCGTACATTAGACAGCAGATTTGATTCTGTGCTTGTGCCATAGGAAAGTTGTCTTCTTGCTGCCGCAACAGGTCTATATACTCTTGTAAAATCTATAGAACGCTCTGTGTTGAAATGAGTCTCACCTCCACCTGACATGATGCAAAATAGCTAATTACCGACGTCCCATCGTCAGCGTAGTGGGAACATGGTTGCCAGACACACAATTTACAAGAGATAATTCTTGAACGCATGCTGTACCGTAGCACTCAGGGAGATCAACACCTGCCGAAATTATACTCCCTTTATTACAATCCCCTGTTGAACGTAGACATGTGTTTTATCAACAAAATGAAATATATGTTAAGTAGATATTTCAGACAGATAATTACTTAGATATAATTAGGGAATATTTGGCAAATATCTTATTAAAAAGCAAATAAATCAGGTTGTATGGTTGTCAGTAATGACGAGGAACAAATACTGCGAAGTCACGTGGTCAGACTTAACCTTCGTTATAGCAAGTATGTTATTACTTCAACATTGATTTAAACATATTTAACATCCTTGAATCAGTGTATCTTTGTTTGGATATAGATAATTCTGCGCCGTGATGGATAATTAAAGATGAGCCCTTCATGCATAAAAACAGCGGAAATCACATCTGTAACGTCTATATGCAGACAGGCAGACAGGCCAGGCTTGCGTCAGACAGGCCCCACCAACACCACAGCTGCGACGAACGCTGGCATTCATGTCCACATAAAATGGCTTCAGTGAAGGAAGATTCCGAGTTATGTGAGTATTTTCTTATTACTGAAAGTGAGGGAAATTAGTAGGTAAAATGACGGAGCTTTGCAAACCTTCGTGTTTCGGTTCTTCCAACGTCCGAGGACCAACTACCATCGAGAGTATGTGCTCTTAAATTACTAATGAATCTCATATTAAAATCTAAATTTTGTGACAACCACGAAACCAGCTAGTATACGGCATTTAAATGATATCTAAGTGATTTCAGAAATAGATTAGAACAAAGCGTCCACGGGGATTATTACGTGTGTTTTATCAACAAAATGAAATAGATGTTAACTAGATATTTCAGACAGATAATTAGTAGATGTTTTTTACAGATGAGCTAAATTGTGGGTTATGCTGAACAAACGGATCCAGTTTTTCGAAATCTCCATAAGCCGCAAAGTGAAAGTACTAAAGGTCTTAAATGCGCAATCACTTGACTAGAATTTTAATTGGGGTTTAAAGCCTTTCTTTAGGCAGTGTTTTAAAAATAAGATGGTGTGTGCGCTTACATATTTACGGAGGCAGGTTGCTCATTTTCTCTCTTTATTACAACAATAACACCAGCTCACACGAAGTGAATCAGTATCGCATGAAAGAATCCTTCATTCTTACGAACACATAATACGATGCAACCTCACTCACCTCTCTATTCTAGCTACTAGACACGGTAACGGTGACTAAGCTGAACTCAAGGGACATTCTGGGTAGATGAATTCCTACTAAACAACAACCGGGCTAACCTGCGACGCTACACGTCCCCTCCTCGCATACTGGAAACTGTACTACATACTACTACAAGGACCAGTATGCAGTATCCAGTATATACTGAGTGCAGTATGCAGTATGCCGTATGTAGTAAGCTATTTTGAACAGAGTACAGGGCTCTGTTCGAAATAGCCTACTACATACATGCAATTTATTGCCAAATGAAAACCTAAGCATTGTCACTTTGTAACAGTACTAAACATTAAACAATTTGAACTGGGTGGGGTTATGGTAGTAGGTGTGGAAGAGTGGGATATTAAAAAGGACACTCAATATTTTCAGATTAAATTAAATTGCTATATTATATAAGAATCATTAATAACCGCAACAAATAATAAAAGCATTCTTACCTGAACATGATATGTGCAGAAGAAATGGTATATTAGATTAAGCCAGTTTAAGAAAAGCACCAATGTTTATGGTCTGCATTGACAAATACACATGGCAGTCATAGCAAAGAATAATATTAATATTAATATTATAATAATAGTTGACACTAATAATCCAATAAATTAAATAAGCAAATAAACATCACTTCCAGCACACACCATACCTTACTGCTATATTACCGATGATAACTGCGAATTCATATATTGAATATATGAAATATATTAATATTTCCATATATGAATATATATATATATATTCTCTTGAACTAACAAGGGCAGCGTTGTGGAAAGCCTAAATGTTAGGTTTTATTGCTGGCCATTGTTCTGGGAGCCGCCCCTAATATTCATCATTATAAAAACAATATTGCTTTATCACTTTCAGTGCATGTGAAGTCTACAGAGGACACAAACAGTATTAATGAACCTCCTACCAGTAAGTACCCAACAACCTCAAGCATTCCAGTATCTTAGGTATGGGGCACTGAATCTTAGTCTTTCTTGTACTCAACTCACACAGCACACAGGTTGGTCTGTCTGGTCCTATAGTCTCGGGTGACTGTTTTATCAACCAGTAGCTCCTCTGGTGCTCTTGTCAATGACTTTCTGGGCTCCATTCATGTATTGAGCCATGTGTCACTCATCTAATCCTAGCCATCATCTTCGCCACAATGACGCCTGACAGGAGCTTCCATGTTGTGAAGAAACAGATTCTTGGCTGGTAGTTGGATGGAACTGGACCTGTTTGGGGATCATTCAGGATTAAGACTCTCCTGCCTTCAGTTATCTAATCAGGCTGGGTTCCATCTGTTTATAGCTCTTTCATGTGGGCTGCTAGGCACTCATGGAGTGCTGATAGCTTCTTCAGATAGTAGTCATGGACCACGTCAGGGCCTCTACCTGTAGTCATGGACCACGTCAGGGCCTCTACCTGTAGTCATGGACCACGTCAGGGCCTCTACCTGTAGTCGTGGACCACGTCAGGGCCTCTACCTGTAGTCGTGGACCACGCCAGGGCCTCTACCTGTAGGCGTGGACCACGTCAGGGCCTCTACCTGTAGTCGTGGACCACGCCAGGGCCTCTACCTGTAGGCGTGGACCACGTCAGGGCCTCTACCTGTGGGCGTGGACCACGTCAGGGCCTCTACCTGTGGGCGTGGACCACGTCAGGGCCTCTACCTGTGGGCGTGGACCACGTCAGGGCCTCTACCTGTGGGCGTGGACCACGTCAGGGCCTCTACCTGTAGGCGTGGACCATGTCAGGACCTGGAGCTGTAGGCGAGATACAGAATACACAGATATAATAGCTGTAGATACTTTCTTGGACTTCTCTCTGTGTTTGTCGTTCATTATGTCTTGCATTTTTGGTTTTGTTGCGGGTCAATGTTTTTTGTTTTCATATTCGCCTCGCGTAAGATTGGTTTCACGGTAGTAAGTGTTTCTCAGTTTCTTAGAGCCCCCAATCGTCACACAACCCTCTACTTTACACCACGTCATATAAGTCCTTTATTCCAGTACCCCTGTGCCCTCTTTCCATCTGTCATCTTTAGAGCTGATGATATATAAAGGTTCTCATCTTTTCTCACCTCACCTCTCAATAGTGCAGCAGCTCCTTGTCTGTTATGTCATCTACAAAAATTACATGCCCCTATGATCTAATTATAAAAGACACAGTAATAAATATACAGACCCAAGTATTGGTTGAAGAGAAGAGATGGTCCCATTCTTTACTGCAGATAAGGTTAACCCATGTTACCACGACACCCTCCAGAGACAAACTGACAAACAGGCTCAATTCTTAGGCTCTACGGTGAATTTAAGTAGTGTAGCAGTTTGAACACCTCAGTAAACTGGCACTTAAATAATGTTGAAGGGGACACCAACCTTTTTAAGGAAAAAAGTAATTCCTATAAAAAATGAATATTGATGCAGTCTCAACTCATAAACACCACACATTCTTTCATACAGTCATTGATTTACCAAATCTTGATCTATTAGTCCAGTGCAGAGGGTACACGTATGTAAAAAAAATGTATGTATGTGTTTGTATATTATTATCTGTCCATTCACAAATCCATCCTTTTTAAAGTGGATGTTTGTCATCTTTCCCCCTTCTGTGTCCAGTGTCTGAGCTGAGGATTGTGATGGTGGGGAAGACTGGAGTGGGAAAGAGCTCTTCAGGAAACACCATTCTGGGGAAAGAGGTGTTTGACGTATCCTGTTCTTCCCAGTCAGTGACAAAGTACTGTATAAAAAGAGAAAGCAGATGTTGACCACTGTAAAGTGACCGTGGTCGACACCCCAGGCTTGTTAGACACAGACCTGACTGAGATCACAGTGGCTAGTAGGCTGGCTGAATGCATTGTGCTCTCCTGCCCTGGACCACATGTGTTCCTATTGGTGCTCACACTGGACCGCTACACTGAAGAGGAGCGAAAGGTAGTACGGAGGCTGCAGAACCTGTTTGGAGAAGATGTGTTCAGATACAGCATAATCCTCTTCACTGGAGCAGACCGCCTAAGGAACCACACCATAGAGATACCTGGGAGAAGCAGGAGATGACTTGAAGCAGCTACTGAAGAGGTGTGATGGGCGGTACCATGTCTTCAACAATGAGAACATGGCAGACCGCACCCAGGTCACCAGTCTGATACATAAGATAAAGGACATGATCACCACCAATCATGTAGATCATTACACAAGCGAGACATATGAGAAGGTAGAAAAAGAGATTCAGGAGAGACAAGAAGAGCTGAAAAAATCAGATGAAACGTATCAACTCTGTATTGAACAAAGACAGCAAATCAAAGAAATGAGTAAGAAAATGGAGGAAATTAATCAGAAAATAAGAGAAAGAGCAGAGAAAGAAGTCAAGAAGAAGCCATTAAAACTGTTAAAGAAAGGAACAGAGAAGTGTGTACAACAGTAATAGCACAGAAGTGTGTACAACAGTTATTACTGGTAAGTAGTGCTGGGCAATAAAACGATTTCGATGTTTTGCGATAAATTTTTCCTCTATGACGATGCTAAGCTTGGGCGATGGAATTCAATAAACATTCGATTCCATTTCCTGCCAACGTAAAGCAATCTGATGACGTAGCACACTACCAGGCTGCACGCTGAATTGCAACTACATTTCAAGTATACTTCCTCAGTTTTAGTAAAAAATAAGTATATTTGGCTTATTCTGAAAATTATAAACGGAAGTCTAAGACTAAGTACATTAATACCAAGACTTTAGAAAGAAAGATGTAAAAAGTGTACTAAAGTATAAGTTTTAGTATTAAAATACAAGTGTACTTTAGTATTTAGTATTTTAATACTGAAACTTATACTTTAGTACTTTGTACATCTTTCTGCCACAGTGTCACGATCCGCCCTGCTCCCCTTTTGTCATTTCGTGTCTGTTTGTTTTGTTAGCCATGTGCTTATTAGTCCTGCTTTGTATTTTGTATTCCCTGCCCTCGTTATCGTATTCAGGTGTATTGTATTAGTTCTGTTCTATTTAATCCCTCTGTTTGGTCTGAGATGTCGCTGGTTGTTTTGTCTAGTCATTTGTCTTATTAAGTACATTCTGTCTCCGTGTTCGGCCGTGGTTCAGCCCTGTGTGTTAATTCATGTTCTAGTCTTTAGTTCTGTCTTGCCTGTTACTTTCTTGTTAAATATGTCTCTGCGTGTAGGTCGAGAGACGGACTCCCTGGATGTTTTGACGCATGCCCGGTATAACGACTCTGATTTTGGAATGCCCTTTAATATGTCCTATATAATAATATATAATAATAATATAATAATATTATTATATTAATACTATATATTAATACTATATAATAATATAATAATGCCCTCGCTCATCTCAGCGTTTGTGTCCGCCTCGCAAATCTCCGTCGCCCCGGCGTTACATAATAACCAGCCTTACAAGGACACAGCGAGAGAGCGAGACTCTGTAAGTTCAGTCGCTGTAATGAGATGTTGGCTGCTTCCGTGCAGTCCAAATCTCCGATATTGCAGCACGAACAAACCAGAGACAGGAATTCCCCTGGCGTTGAGGGAACAAGGGGATCTCGTCGCCCAGGAAGAAGGTAACACTACTTCAAATTCTTACTGGTTTTCGCGACGAGACCCCTGGTAACGCTGCGAATCAGCCCGTTTTGATGAACACTACAGGGAGGAGGGACCTGTAGTGCAAGACGTGGCTGAAAGGGATGAATATGCAGTCGAGCATTTGCTCAGCCCTCGGTTGGCTTTCAAAAGCCACTGCGAGCTCCCAATGCCTCGCGTCAGGCGGAGCCGTCGCAGAGAAAGCAACCGAGAGGCAGCCGTGATATGTTCTCCCCAGGCTCGTCCAGGCTCCTGTGGGGAAAGCCACGCCCCTGTTACGAGCCCTGCTGCCGCAGCGCCCCCAATGGACATCCCCATGCACGGCAGCTATCCTGGAAAAGTTAGACCTGTCTCCCCTAGAGACCCCAAATAATTTTTGGGGGAGTAGTGGCCGAATCCTCGAGTGCCGGAGGCCCAGGAGTCGCCAAACCGAAAGTGCCGGAGGCCCAGGAGTCGCCGCCGCCTGTTCCCGTGACCCGGATGGGGTCGTCCACGTCTCCTGTTCCCGCGACCCAGAAGGGGTCGTCACCACAGCTGACAGTCCCCGCAGCGCCACCTGTGGACCTGGGACTGCCTGCGCACCTGGCTGCGCCTTGGGCCCCGCCTATCCCACCCCCTGCGACGTTCCCAGTGTCCCGCCTGCCCCGCCTGTTTTGAGTCTCCTGTCCCTCCCGGTTTCCAGGCAAATCTCCGCCGCTCCCGGTGTTACACAAAGTACTAATACTTACTATATCTTGCTCCAAGTGCATAATAAGGTCAAGTCATTGACTCATGCTTAACATTTAATGCAAATGTGGACTTTTTCTTTTCATTTTCTCCAGTAAGGAAGGACTTTATTTCATATGTATTTGTTTTTGAAATGTGTGAAATGTTTGAAAATATATCGAACTTGTTTTCAACATTCTGTCTTGTGATTTTGTAAATGCATCACACTCTTGTGTACATACAGTAAACTTTAAGAATACTGTGATGGCGCCGGACATACGGACTGACAAGCCCCGCCCACTCGTCAGCGGAGGTTGCTGGGAGATGCGCGAGAGAGACTGGAAATTATAAATAATCCGTTTAATGTGTGAGTTTGCATGTAGGTATTTCGCTGTTTTTAGTTATAAGGGTGTGGAGGATGTTTGTTCTGTGAGGAACGCCGGGAGCACCCTCACTGTGATGTGTGTGCGGCTGGGTGAGGCAGTTGCCATTAAGAGCAGTGAAGGGTTTAGAAAAATCTACGTGGTTCTATTAAAGTTCATTCTCTTGTTGAAATGAGTTTTTCATGTGAGACTCCTTTCTTCGCTACCACGACAATATTTTCAGGAGTGTATTTCAAATAGTAAACTACAAGTAATATACCAAGCAAACGTAAAGTAAACTAGTGAAATAACCAATGTTTATAACAGTATACTTAAAGTATATTTTTATTGTATACTTTTAAGTATATAACTAGTACAATGGCAGTATATTGATGTGTTCTTGTGGTATACTTTAAGCATACTAGAGTACATTGATAGCATATAGATGAGTATACTAGTTTTATACTATAAAGTTTACTTTTGAAAACTTAAAATGAACTTTAAAGTATACTTTTATAAACTAGAAATGTTCCAATTTAGTCTGAAAAGTATTAAATTGGTATACTTTCTAGTACACTTAAAGTATATGGTCTGTATACTTAATAAAATGAACTTTAAGTATACTACTTTTTGCTAAGGGTAAATACATAGCTAACTAGCTACATTTAAAGAACATTTAGATTACAAGTGATATAAAGTGATAATCGATTTTATCTTCTGTATTTAACTACATGTGTTGTCACCCGTGTGTTGTGAATCTGTTCTCCCGGTGCTGGCTACGGAACTCTGAGGGCTGCACAAATTTATAATCCTGATTATGAACCCTGATGGTTTTGATCTACGTCTTGAGACGATTTCAGAAACCTTAACAGTAAGTGGACTGTAAACGTTAGCTAGCTAGCAAGCTCCAAACACTTCCCACAAGAAAACAAAAGCATGACAATTGGCTAAAATGAGCTCCCCAAAACGGACAAAACGTGGTTTATCTTTACTGCCTTCTGCAAACTCCACTACTTTGAACAAACGTAGTTATCTATTTTCTTTTAGACATTTTGCACAATTTAAAAATGAACAAAATATAAATAACATAACATACAGTGCAGGTAGAGACAAAAACCTGATGTAGGCTTATATAAAGCCTCTACCATAATAATCAAAAACACAACAAACTTAACTGCAACAAAAGAATATAAAAAATAAAACATTGAATGTGTATACATACAAGAAAAACAGTTACAGTACATTTTATCAGTACAACAGTACCATGTTTTACCATGTTTTTTTTTAAATCATTACACAATTTTGTGTCCCTCTAAATCTCACTGAAAATTGACCTATATAAGAGAGAGATTTAGGAAGATGAAAATAACCGACGAGTTTAATATGAATGGATCTCTGCATTTGTAATAAAATTGATGAATTGCTCTGGGATGCGAAAAACGACCGGACACGCGGAACCACTTTCATCGTTGTGTTCACCCGAGCAGTACAGCAGTGCACACAGCCGCTGGGAAACACTGCTGCTGTACTTTGTAAGTTCCTTACAGGTAGCTGCTATACGAACATTTGTTTACAAGTTTAATGTCTTGTGTTTAATTCGGGTATTAATTTTTTCGCGAAAACAAATGTTGTTCTAGCTATTACTGTTGTCTACAGCACTAACGTAGGTGTAAATCGTAGAGGTAAACACCAACTAGTACACACCTTCAGCTGCGAGGAGCTGATTTGCACTAGCGAGCCGCTCAGTGGGGAAACACTTGGTTGTTTAGTCGCTGCGATTTCAATGTAATGCTGTGAAAGTACAGCATTAAAACAAGTTACATTGGGGGAGGAAAAAAAACCCATTTTAAGATTGGTTGGGTCATGGGAAAATGGATGCAGGGATAGCATTTATAACAGGGAGAAATTAGCAAAGAAATTAACATTGTATTTCTTAAGAGTTTCTTTATATGTCAGGAAAAGCCATTTGAGTTTAACGTTGTACCAAGAGTATATTGTGAAAAAAAATAGAGGGTAAAAAAAAAGATTTGTTTCAAAACAATGTCTTTTTTGTTCCCTCTTGGTAAATAATTATCAAAAAAAAAAAAAGTTGGGTTTTTTGAATTTCAGGTTGGACGGGAGAAGAAAATGATGATGAAAATGATGCACCCCAGCCCCAAACAAAAACAAAAAAAAAGGACTGCTGCCCCCGTGTGGAAACAGTTTTTTCAGTTTTTCACCTAAAGGAGCAGGGGGGGGGACACACTAAAAAAAGGGTTACGCGCTCTAGGTGGGAGGGGCTAAGACAACCACTCTTGCCACCACAAAATTAAAGGAAAAAATATCAGTGTTCGGGGGGAAAAATTTTAGATTTTAGTAAGTTAAGGGGGATAAAAAAAAACACAAAGGAGAAAACCACATTGCTCTCTTTTGGGGAAAAACTTTAAACCGCCCCCCATTACCAAAAAACCCATCCCCCTTTCATTGTGGCAAAAATTTTCCCCCACACTTGGAACATGAGCAAATTTACGCTGGGATAAAACCCCCCCATTACACAGGGGGGCAAAATTTTTCACAAGGGGAAAATCCCCCAGAGGACCCACACTGGGGAAAAAACCTTTTTACTGTGCTCAGGTGGGGCTTTTTTCACACCGATTGAAGATTCCCAAAATCACACTGGAGAAAAACCCTTTTATTGCCCCAGTGTGGGAAGAGTTTTGCATGTGGTAGAGGCTTGAAACCCACCAGATGGACAACAGGAGAAAAATTTTGAGTGTCCCCGTGTGGAAAAACATTTTTCCTGGAAAATTTTGATCACCAGAGAATTACTGGAGAAAAAATATTGCTTTCAGTGTGACAAGAGATTTCCCCAAAACAACAATTTAAAAAGGCCCCCAGAAAATACCCGCCCAAAAAAAC